>JAIGNY010003580.1:0-350240 GCA_020152595.1 Chiridota heheva
TGGATGAGGGACGAATCTCTGGAAGAAGAAAAAAAAGAGGGTAAATCCTCGAATCGATGACCCAAGCTGCTGGATGAGGACAAATCTGTGGAAAAAAGAAAAGATGATGAGTCTGTGGCACAATGACCATCATGCTATAAGGACGAATCTGTGGAAGAAAGAAAAGATGATGAGTCCGTGGCACAATGACCATCATGCTGGTGGATGAGGACGGGTCTGTTGAAGAAAGAAAAGATGGTAAATCCCCGTCCGATGACCATCTTGCTGCTGGATGAGGACAAATCTCTGGAAGAAAAAATAGAGGGTAAATCCTCGACTCGATGACCCAGGCTGCTGGATGAGGACGAATCTGTGGAAGAAAGAAAAGATGGTGAATCTCCTGCTCGATGACCATGATGCTGCTGGATGAGGATGAATTTGTGGAAGAAAGAAAAGATGTTGAATCTGCAACCGAGGGATACGCTGAAGCTATGCCACAATTGAAACCTTAGTCACAGAGTGTGAAATTGTCCCGCACTTATCCCTGGGATCATCTGGGGCAAATGCCACAATTACAACGTTAGTCACAAAGTGTGGATTTGTTTCATACTATGGATAAGCAGGGGCAAATGCCACAATTGTAACATCAGTCACAGAGTGGAATCATCCCACATTGAGCCCTAGAATCATCCCAGGGATAAGCTGGGGCAAATGCCACAATTGCAGCATCAGTCACAGAGTGTGGAATTGTCCCACACTCATTCATGGGATGATCCCAGGGATAAGTGGGGGGAAATACCACAATTGCAACGTCAGTCGCAGAGTGTGGAAATGTACCACACCTAAACTCTGGCAGGATCACAGGGATAAATGCCATGATTGTAATGTCAAGTCACCAAGTGTGGAATTGTCCCACACTTATCCATGGGATGATCCCAGGGTTAAGTGTAAGACGAATCCACACCACCCAGAGGCTGACACCCCCCGGATGCTATTACCGCCCGGATGCTCTCAACGCCATGACACTCTGACCACCATGGCACTCTAATCGCCATAATGCTCTCACCACCATGCCCTTGCCACAAGTGATTCATTGCTATTAATGTCTCCAGGTGACGTGTCATCTTGTTTTGTATCACCTTTGTACAAAAGTATTAAACATGCAAGCAGCTCCTGTAAAGAATCTTGGCATTTGAGAATAGTTCCAAATTTGATAAGTTTAATTTCAATCCAGTCATGTTGTGCATGACCCTGAATGTGTACCATTTTAGGGGATGAGTACACAGTTACAATGACAGAAGACACTGTGTTTCCTCTCAGTACTGGGATCCTGTAAATAACTCCATAGTTCACTTTCTTGACCAACACAAGATGCAAATTTTCCACTTTCACCAAAACGTTTCGTGAATGAACTTGAGACAGAATGTGAAAGCTTGTTCTGAGTAATTGTCCAGTTTGGAAAAAAGTATTTAGAATACTATCCTCATGGGGCCTTTGAAATCATCATTACACTATAATCCAGTGATACATACAAAATTAATTCAGAAAGAATTAAACTTCAAATAAATGTTACACTGAGTGACCACACAATACTGTTAAGATACAAACAATGATACAAATCACATTAGTAAAAGCTAGGATGACTATAAACCAACACTTGAATATGTGGTAGGCTAGATAAGTTTATCTTTAAGCCTAACCGCACCCGACACCAGAGTTAATCCTGAAAACTCAGGTATGTCAATTACCAACCAGATTTCCTGTTTAGTGTATTGTTCTCACTCCAAACAATAATTGTTTATCTGCCATTCCCATGCACAATAGTCAAGAAAATGGAGACTTTTGTCTCGGTCATAATTCAAGACACAGAAATTTGCATAGGTATGTCATGCTTTATAAAGCATGACATACCTATATAAAGTTTATAAACATATAAAGATGTATACAACTATATAAAGCAAGATATAGTATATACAGAGGGCTTATTTCATATGTATATACAGATTAATATGGCTGTATGAAATTGTCTACCCTGACAATGTCTTTACAGTACCCTGACACATGAACCTGACTCCCTGCTAGTTTAGTATTAGCTACACAGCCTTACAGGAGCATTACACTAGCATTACAGTAGCCTTAATTTTGAACAAAATATTTAAATCAGTTGAACCTGACAAAGAGGCTGACACACCCTGACAAGAGCAAGACACTGGCCTGACAACAGCCTTACCCTTGTATTGCGAAATTGTCTGCCCTGACAATGGCCTTACAGTACCCTGACACATGAGCCTGACAGTTAACCACCTTACAGGAGCATACACCAGCATTACAGTAGCCTTAATTTTGGTCAAAATATTCAAATTAATTGAACCTGTCAAAGAGGCTGACACACCCTGACAAAAGTAAGACACTGGCGGCTGGCCTGACAACAGCCTTACTCTTGCAGTGCAAAATTGTCTGCCCTGACAATGGCCTTACAGTACCCTGACATAAGTCTGACAGCTAAGCAGATGATACAAAAGTTTACACACACAATTTGTCAACAAACGTAAACTTCTAGTCGCTTTGTAAATTATTTTCATCACTAATACATTGATTGCATAGTGCTGGATATTGTATTTATAGAAAACGACTGTAGTTGAAAGAATTTCAACACCTTGCGACCTACATACTGAGGTCTTGCTCACGTTTTGTTGTACAGGTTTTATTCATTCAACTACGTAAGGGATTTGTTCATAACTTCGCAAATTATAAGAATTAGTTTATTGATAGAAATAACCACTTGTCAGCAGCCAATGTGAATTCAATTTGTCTTTGCAAATTCCCTGAATAATTAAGCTGTGGATATGTTCTTTTAAATTCATAGTATTATTTTATAATATCTTGATCTTACCTTGTGAGCTAAACAATGAAGTTTGAGCCGGTCTCTCATCTCAGCAAACTTCCCTTTTTCTCATTCGGGTATCTTCTTTCTATTAACTTTGCAATTAAAACATAATAATTGTCTTATAGATGATAGAAAATGTAATCAATCTAAAAAATTCCTTCACAATTTTCACCTAAGAAATTTCAAATAAATCTGACTATGTTTTCAATGATTAAACACTTTGGAAATTGATATTTTAAATATTACTTTATTCAATCCTTTTTATGCTTTACTGGTACATTTCTGAAAACGAGAACACATAAAGAAAACATTAAATTGAATTCCTTAGCTGCATAAACTTTGGGCTCACTATGCTACTAGTTTTTCAAGAAAAATAAATGGAATGTCTTAAATATATTAGCTAACTCTAATGCAATGGCTACTTTTTTTTTTTTCATTAACTATAAAGTGATGGATATGTTTTATACTATACAAAGCAATGAAATTTAACTTAGACATATTGTCACTGGGGCTTAGGCCATTGCAAAACTAACACATGGTTTTGATTTTAGTATTTTAGAAATGGTACCCCTTTTTTACCAACCAATATTGGGGTATTCAAGCAAAAAAACTGCAATAAAAGTGTAATTAATAGCCGTCAATAATGACATTTAGTTTTGTGTACAGCAATGTAAAGCTAACACCTGTCCATATTGATTTTAGGTTTTGGAAATGAAATGACTGAAATTAAAGTAAAGAATTTGCTCAAACTTAAACAGACATGAGCCTGACATGAACAGACTAAAACCCTATGATTTGGGAAAAAATCCATGAAAATCCTAAAATCTAAAAAAAAAAAAAACCCTTAGAAGCATTAATAATAGGTTGTAAACTACACTCATAAGGGAATTTCATGCACTAAAATTACTTTATGAAATTATGACTTAAAAGTTAAAAAATTTCGTTAAAATCCACTAATATGTCAATCTCCTAAAATGCATAAAAAAACCCAATACTTATCATAAAGATAAAACATTTGATATTTAACTGTCAACCCACTTTTCATGATCATACATGAATGTTTGCAAAAAATTGAAAATAATACATTTGTATTTATTATGCAAATAAGCTAAATAGCATAAACACACAACACTACTTTTTATGCTCATCTCAAAGGTTAACCTTATAGTTCTTCACCTCTAAGCTACAGTATCGTGAATGTACTTCATTCCTATCTCACATTATGACTTACAGTTAAAAAAAAATCGTTAAAATCCATTGATATGCAAATCACCTAATTAGTATGCAATTAAGATCCCGAAACTTATCATAATAATAGAACATTTGATATTTAACTGTCAACCCACTTCATGCATGAAAGTCTACAAAAAAATTGAAAATAATGTCTTTAATATGTAAATTAGCTAATTAGTATGTGCACACAAGACTCCTTTTCATGCTCATTTCAAAGGTACCTTATTTCTTCACCTCTAAGCCAAGTATCGTGGATGTACTTTATTCCTATCTTAATTTATGACTTATAAGTTAATCATTTTTGCTAAAATCCATTGATATGCAAATCACCTAATTAGCATGCATATATGGCCACGAAACTTATCGTGAAGATGAAACATTTGATATTCAACTGTCAACCCACTTTTCATGATCATACATGAATGTTTGCAAAAAATTGAAAATAATACATTTGTATTTATTATACAAATTAGCTAAATAGTATAAACACACAACACTACTTTTTATGCTCATCTTAAAGTAGGCATGCCGCACGCTCACCATATGCGACCTTGACTTTTGTCGCGAAAGTACTATGCGCACGGGAGAAAAAACGGCAAATACCTCAAAAACCTCACGATATTCACTCTTTGTCAAGCGTTTCATTCCTGTTGAGAATAAAGTAAACAATAATGACGTGTCTTCGATTCATTCATTTTAACTTCCGTGTCAATTATTTTGTTGCAATGACCTGTATTCCCTTCAGTTAGCCAGGTCATAAGCGTTTTCCAACAGTTCTGTCACACAAATCACGGAATTTGCTGTTTGGTACACACACTTCGGTGCGCAACCCACCTCTGTTTGACCTGTGGTTTTGGCGCTGAGAGGCCACGCCCCCTAAATCTTGTCTCTATCGGTTCGTGAGAAATTTCTCTACCATTTTCTAAGAAGGTATTTTTTTTAATCAATATTTCTATTCTTTGTTCTTGAATATATTCTTTATTTAATAGGCACAATATGATATAAACTCGGTATAAATAGGCAGTTTTGTCCAAAATGTAGTAAAATTGGTCTATTTTTTGTCCAATTTAAAATATTGTTCAGTATAGCTCAGCGCCCGATAGGTCGGTAAAATAGTGGAAAGTTCGAAGCCTTGGACACGTGTCGACCCCCTCTCATAGGAACTACATATTCATTGGGCAAATATATGTAAATATTATGCTAATTAGCAATGGACGTAAGTTGGATTTTGGCAACAAACAGATCCGTGATATAAATGCGAGCCGCGACAGTACACGTAATGGATGCGCATTCTTAAACAAACATTGATCGAGGGAAGTCCTGATTATTCATCAAAGAGGAATTTTATTGATTCAGCATAGAATAAGAGGATAGTGAAGAAGACTGCGACACATTGAAACGTATTGAGGTAAGAAGAATGGCTGGTGAAGTGAGAAAGTGTATGTGGAGTGATTTGCTTGGTATTTTAGAGAAGGGAAATGAGGAGGCAGAGAGTGAGACTTAACGTAGGCTTAGGGTGTGTGTAAGAATTAAAAGTTTTTTTGTAAGTGCTAACTTAACACAGCCCGATGATAGTTTCTGGATGAGGAAGAAAGGTTTAGATTATTGGTTGGAAAGAGCACGAAGGGCAGTTGCATCAGGTAAAGGTGATGAGGTCGTTAATTTTTTATATCGTTCTACGTTTCTTGGACCTCATTGTGATAAGATTAATTTAGGTAAAAAGATGTTGTAGATGAGATCCTCACTAGGCCACACCCCCTCAGGTCTGAAGGTAGCACTAGTATTATTAATGTAACTGTAAATGTATCGAGGGAGTCTGGTACTAAGACCCCTGTTAAGTTACTAGCACTTGATGAACTAAGTAATGGCGTAGTGTTGGAGTTATTTAGTTGTGTAGATAAGCTTCAGTTAAAAGATAAGATAGGGGTATTCATAGATATTCTTAAATGTAAGTATCTTATTGCTGATTGTGATAGTATACACCATAAGGTTTTGTGTAATGATATTCAGGTAGCACTAAGTAAGAAGAAATGCATGTTAGGTAAGAAAAATAAGGATGTATTGGACCATTTTTTGTCATCTGTATTTATTATTGTTTAACATATACACACGCTGATGTCTTCTGCTGGCACATGTTCCATTGACGGCGATGACCAACTGGTAAAACCACTTCAATCAGAATTGAAGATGGTTCAGGGAAATTATACATTACTGCAGAAGCATTACGAGAAGCTTATGGGTGACATCCAGCAACTTCAGCTTAAAAGCAGTCTAGTTGACGACCTTGCCAGTGAGCAGTCTGTTTTACTTTCCACAATTGATCAACTAGAGAAAGACCTCCAGCGCGAAAGTAAACAAGCCACAGACTTGATCACCAAGATTTCAACTCTAACTGATCGTAACATAAGACGCAGGGAAAAGCGAAAGGACCAGAAGATAAAGGATTCAGTGGATACGATTACTCAGATGGGAGACAAATTGACAAATCTGGAGACTGATTACCAAAAAACAGCTTGTAAAATCAAGAACATGGGAAAGGATTTAGAATGTACTAAGGAGCGAGTAAGGTATTATAAGCACGTGCGTGGGAAGTAGTAATATAGAGGGGACAGATGTGGTGGGTAAATTAAGAATAGAGAATCAACAACTGAGGGACCAACTTTCGCAGCTACAACTTAAACATCAGACGTTGGAGGCAGAGCATGAAGAACTTCAGGATAGAGAATGTGGGACAGTCCGAACAATGGAGAAAGGGAAATATAATGGTGTACGAGCAGTATATCAATCTCTTATGTGTTTAAATGTAGTAGGGACAACTGTGAACAAATAGTTAGGAAGATTTTAAAGGAAATAGTTAATGTAGAGCCGAACGTTTGCAAAAACATACCTTTGCGGATAGCTGCTTGTTGGAAGCTAGGGCTTTGTCTCAGTGCCAGGTGTCCCAAGCAGTAAAGGAAGCACTCTTTGTAGTGATGGTACTACAAAGAGAGGACATCATTTTACCTCCTTTGACCTCAGAACATCTGAAGGAACTGTTTATACTATGGGCCTACGAGAGACAGCTGATGGCACAGCAGCCACATCATTAAACGTGTTGAAGGAAGTAGTGGGAGATATTTCTAGTATTCAAGGGATTGGTGGTATTACGGGGGGCAATTTTTTTACTAAGTTTAAGAATGTTATGAGTGACAGGCATACAGTGCAAAAGAAGTTTAACGGGCTTCTTACAGAGTACAGAGCAGAACTGTTGCCTGTTATGATTAAGGATTGGCCTAGCTTGGATAAGGAAAAACAGAAGGAACTTAAGTGCATAAATGAATTTTTTTGTGGTCTCCATTTTGTTGTGGGTTAGCAGAGCAAGCTAATGAGACGATGAAAGTATGGGAGAAGATGATCTTTGGTGAGGAGAAAGTCGGGCTGCAAACATCCCAGGCCTCAGCACCAGAGATGGCAGTGGAACTGAGAGACTTGTCAGGACAGTCTGCAAAAGCATTTCTGAAAGAGCTTGTGAGAAAAAGCGGCAAACCTTTGCAGTTCAGAGCGTTTCTCAAAACAGAAGGAAGTACTGACAAGGTCCCATTAGCACCCTACAGGGGCAACAGGTTTAATATCCTTTTTCATAATGGTACAGGTGTATACTTTTTATATAAGGACCTTCAGGGTTTTTTTGACAGGTATAAGTCTGATAATAAGTTAATATCAGCTGTAAATGCTGATTTGAAGGTTAGCCATTATATTGCCGGGGTTAAGGCACTAGGACTTGTAAACAAGGTAATCACTGGTCCACTCTGGAGAGCACTGGAAAAAGCAGAACACGTCATGGACATGAACAGACGCTATACTAGACTTTTGAAGTGCCTGGAGATGTGGAGTAAAGACCCATCAGGCATAATGAAAGGCACAGACGTCTTGTACAATGACATCGAAGTCAGGAAAGATGGCGTGTATGAACGACTGCTAACAGAAAGCGAACATGACCAAATGGCAAAGCAGCTGTTAGAGATGATATGTGTCTCCTTTGAAATGCTTGGGAAGCGTATGCTTTCTGATCACTTAAAAGGAGGCATATATGACTCTGTGGACGAACAGCCGACAAGCAACAGCAAGTGTACCAACAACTAACACGACTGTTGAGCGAGACTTTGGCATGCTGGATAGATTGATGAGGGAAAAGCCACATGCATCAGTGTATGCCATCGAAGCAATGATCATGTATAACCGCAACAACACAAATGGGTGGTGTGAGGGCTTGGAAAAACCGAACGCGGCGAGGTTATTCACGATTGCCAGGAAGATGAGGGACGAGCAAAGGACCAAACAGGCACAGAGGCTTGCAATTATCAGGACATTGCGAGAGGAACGGGAAATGCTGAAAAAGATGCCTTGGAAAAGAGGGAAGAACGAGAAAGGGTCAGGAAAGTGAAGCTGACATCGGACCTTTCAGCAATGGGAGGTCTCATTGAGTCAGCTGTGCAACTAGACCAGAGATTGAAGCAATCCGTAACTGACCGCGATAGGTACCATATTCTAGAAGTACAGTTAAAGTTCAGACGATGGGTGGTTGGGGCCAAAAATGAAGGGGCATCTTCAACATATCAGCTGCTGGTAAGAGGAAGAAGATAGCTGAATTACGTGATGGACTTGTTCAAGCAATATCTATTGCAAACAAAGAAGTCGCAAATTCAGCATCTGGACAGGACCGCGAGATGGTTGTTGGTTTGGCTCGAAGATGCTGTCACTGCTTTCAAAGGAATCTGAGGGAGCCAAATTCCAAAAGGTGAAGATTAACCAGCAGCTTGATAATCCAGAAGACATTGTAGGAAACGAATTGATCACTGCACCGCTTGATGAGCATGGGCTTGAAGAGTGGAACAGTGGTACCCTTGTAGGTTTTAATCATAAGAGTAAGAAATATTTCTTAAGATATGATAGTTATAATGAAGTATATGAATATCCTGAGGGGGGATATTAAAGAGGATCTCGGTAATGGTGATATGAAGTTCATAGATGTTAAGTCTGATTATTTAGTTGGTAAGAATGTTCTTCATCTGTGGGTTTTAGATAATGGAGATAAAGAATGGTGTAAGGGTAAGATTGTAGACAATTCAGTGGATGAAAATGGTGTAATTCTTTTTGATATAATTTACTTTACAGCAGACGAGGATAGTGATGAGGATCAAGAAGTCTTTTCACTTCCTTTGTTAGATGATTATTTGCAGAATGAATTGCGTTTTACATGATTGTTATGTTTATTTCTTTTCTTTGTCTTTGCATCATACAGGTTTGATCCAGAGATTTTACAAAGTAGCTTTTCCCTGCCGTTTTTTATTTAATATAATATGTCTACTAAGTTTCTTGTGTGGGGTCATTCTTTTGTAAGGAGATTTAAGGAAGCGATGTCAGACAGATCCGACTTTGCTCCTAATCTGGGTCTGTCTAATGCTTCTGTCCACATCCGAGGCTATGGTGGACTTAAACTTTCAGGCCTATATTCTCATGTTTCAACTTTAGATTGGTTGCACCCCGATGTTGTCATCCTGGATATTGGTTCCAATGACTTATGTGATCCTTCTATCAACCCCACCACCTTGGCCATCCAAATGTATGCAATTTGTAAGTTCATTATCCGTCGTCATAATGTTCAGAAGCTTATCGTCCTTGAAACAATTCATAGGAAAAAAAGTCCCACGTAATGTTTTTAACTACAACCAGAGGATTGACACAATTAACGATACCTTCTTCAATTTGGTTCTTGACGACCCCAAAATTCAATCCTGGATTATGGATGGCCTAAGTAATTGTTTGTATAAGGAACCAAATCCTATGAAAAGAGATGGCATTCATCTGAATGATTATGGTTATAAATTTTATTAAAGGAATGTCAGGGGTGCAGCTGTTAGTTATTTAAGGCAGACCAACTAAATTTAGGTGGAGCAAGTTGTGTAATCCAAAATATTAGGGAAAAAAACAAAATGTAAACAAAGTGAAATTTTAGGTGGAAAAAATGTCTGTCTGATTTAGCATCCATCTCCATTTTATTTTGACAAGTGCATGGATAAGTGATGTAAATGGATACAAAGGTAAGAAAATTATTTAAATGATATAACACTTCCGACTAAAGATTTTTTTTTTTTTTTCTGGATATACAATAATTCATCTTGTTGTAAATTTTTTTAATAAATTAAATATCATTTGTGAGAAGTGAAAGTGTTTTGCTTTAATCTTTCTTTGTGCTTAAGGTTTCTTTTAAATTTTGAATCCAAATTTGTAAAAGTTGAAAGAATTGAGATTTAGTAAAATTATTCCATTTATCCATGCCTTGTCACTAAAGTGTTATGTAATTTTGTTGTTCTCGATTGATTATTTATTTTTGTTCTAGGTGTTCTATGCTGTATCTTGTATTTCATGTTTTTTTTTATTAGGCCAAAATACAATACTTGTTAGTTTCTGGTTGCTGACTTAACTCACAAAAATGTGCAGGTCATAAAAATTGCATTGCCATTTTCAAAACCAATTGTCTTATATAGAGGTTAAAATAAATCATAAGATCAATTTGAAAGAATGCAAACCTCTGCATTACATTCATTCTAGTTAGTCTCAAAAGTTAAAACATAACATTGCAATAATGCAATTATTTAATGCAGTTATAATGCAGTTATTTTTAAAACGGAAAGTGAAATAAAGTTTTTTTCTAATACTTGGCTTTATCTGCCTACCAACCCCAGAATTTGGAAAATCAAAATTGAAACTAACATTTACTTTTATTTTGGCCTAAAAGCCATTTTCAAACTGTATGGGTTTACATAAAATTGTACATGTAGGTAAAATAGAAGCCTTGCCCGGCATACTTAAGTGTAAGTATCATAAAGTATTAACAAGTAGGAGGAACACTTGCTACCGACAGTTTCGTCTGATGGCATGGGTCAGAGGCGGACTGTTATTGCACATGCAAGTTGGGAGTTTTTTTAGTCATATAAGTGTAAGTATCATAAAGTATTAACTTAAGTAGGAGGAACACTTGCTACCGACAGTTTCGTTTGATGGCATGGGTCAGAGGCGGACTGTTATTGCACATGCAAGTTAAGGGGGAGCTTTTTTTAGTCATATAAGTGTAAGTATCATAAAGTATTAACTTAAGTAGGAGGAACACTTGCTACCGACAGTTTCGTCTGATGGCATGGGTCAGAGGCGGACTGTTATTGCACATGCAAGTTAAAGGGGGAGGTTTTTTAGTCATATAAGTGTAAGTATCATAAAGTATTAACTTAAGTAGGAGGAACACTTGCTACCGACAGTTTCGTCTGATGGCATGGGTCAGAGGCGGACTGTTATTGCACATGCAAGTTAAAGGGGGAGGTTTTTAGTCATATAAGTGTAAGTATCATAAAGTATTAACTTAAGTAGGAGGAACACTTGCTACCGACAGTTTTTCGTCTGATGGCATGGGTCAGAGGCGGACTGTTATTGCACATGCAAGTTGGGAGCTTTCAACGTGGAAGATCATTTTAATTCTTATTTATGTTTAGTTAAGATGTTGACTTTTATAACAACTAGTAAGTATATATATATATTGCTGGACTTACCCTAGTTTTACTATTTCATATTAAATCGAAAAACATATGGACAATGTAGAATTTTGTTATTTAAAAAAATATGTATATTTGAGTTCATACAGTGTTATGCATGCTGAATATTGTTTATGAATTGACTGATGACAAGTGGTGTAACACATCACAGAATCGTGTTAAGAATTGTATTTGCAGTCAAGGCTGAGTTTTAGCATTAAAAAAAATAAAAAATATAAAAAAAAATATATAAAAATATATAAAAATTTCAATAGTTATTATGCATATATATATATATATATATATGTTTGTATATATATATATATATATATATGTATATGTTTGTATGTATATATATATATATATATATATATGTTTGTATGTATATATATATACAGTATGTATATATATATATATATATATGTTTGTATATATATACATGTTTGTGTATATATATATTTATATATATATTATATGTTTGTATATATATATTATATGTTTGTATATATATATATATTTATATATATATATATTGTAAATTTGTGGTGGATGGTATGGCTGTAGGGGAGGATGGAGGCCATACGGTAAGTTGATACTTGTAGTTTACTTTGATGTTGATAGAGGGGAAGTAAATAAAACATTACAATATTCATGTTTTTTTTTGCAGGAAAATTTGGTCAAATTAATCAAATAATTAAGGGTGGTTAGGCATGGCTGTAGGGGAGGATGGAGGCCATGAAAATTCTAGGTTTGTTTCTTCAGTTATTGTGGCATATGTACTTTCCACAAAAGGGAAGATCTTGTAATCATGAATTTTGTGATGTCTTATTTGTATCTAAACTACATGATATATATTTGATATTTAGTATGCATTTGCATATTTCAAAAATGGATTATTATTACATTATTAAAATGCAATAATAAACCACTTTTCAGGGACAGTGCAATCATGAGGATAATTGCAGGAATGCTGTTTAGCACCTAAAATTTGAAACAAAATCTATAACTTTTTAGAATAAGAGATGCATTCTAACTCGGAACCTAATGGTACAGTACTCTTTTGTACATTAAACTTGCATAGACTGAAAATTATAGGTTGCGCCAGCCCTGCTTGTTAGCTAGCCTACTATGATGTTTATACGGCAATTTTTTTTAGGTTTCTGGATGCTGATGAGTGAATCCATCAAGCTGACGACAGAGATGGTTACATCTATGGCCAGATTGAAGTGTCTTACTGTACTACTGTTCTCGTTTATTGACCACAAAATTAAGATTTTATATGGTAACTAAAGGTATACAAATCAAGGTATGTGGATGTATATCATTCACTTAGCCATACAAAACAAATTAAATTCTTGGTCACATACTTTCTTTAATTTTTGTTCTTCAAAAAGTTTTATACAAAAATCCTGCTTACATATGGTGCTATCACATACTTATAGAGTGAATTCCAATATTTAAGTGGCATGGTAACAAGAGCTAGCCGACAACCTGAAAATATAGCCTGAACAAATGCATTCATGGTTGTTTACAACATTTGTGTGTCATGAAAATGAGTATATATGCATCCATGTACCTTAACAGCTATTACAAATTTTGCCATTCATATGTTCGAAAGCTCATTTTGATCAAATCTGCATGCATTGTAATATTTTTTGACTAAATAGTATGGTTTTAACTCACTGTTACAAGAACCCCATTTTATTTATATGAAAGTAGCCAGTGGCGTAGCCGGGGGCGAGTGAGACCCTGTGGACCCCTATGGTACTTGGGTATGTATATTTCTTTACGGGTCCTATTATAGGGCCTGGGTGGGGGTGGCTTCCCCCTTGTTACGCCACTGAAAGAAGCACATTTGACTTGACTGTCACAGTGCCATTACACCTTAAAAAGATGAAAGTAGATACTGTATGTATTACTGTTCTGACTGTTACCTCAATTGCAAGGTATGAATAATAAGTATTTCCAAATACGAAATGACAGGATAACTATTGCATTGCTGCATTAAAATGGGAAGAGGAGCACCAATCAATACAGTTATTGTAATTTAATTTATATGGAGATGCATGGGTTGGGGTGCCCTGGAAAGGACAAGTGTAATTCGTCTTGCAGTTATCAAACAAAAAGTGACTGACAAAGAACAAAATATTTTTTATAATCTTTCAAATAGTTTTAGAATTATGATGAAATGAGCAATTAATCTATGTGACCAATTTAATTAGATAGTTCACTTAAATAGAAAGAAACTTCCAAAGGCACCCTCTTCCCTGGCTCAACTTATGGATAATGTTATTTTGTTCTGTTGTAAATAACTCATGAATGAAAAAGCATATACTATGCATGCTGTAGACTTCAAAAGAGACCAGTTCTTGAAATAAACAGCAGACACAATTAACATCAATTTGTAAGTGTTCATCTATTTCAGAAATGGTTACTGCACATCTGTATTTAATACTGCATTATATTTGTTTCATGCAATTACAACTATTTTGAAGAATGGATCAAAACTTTAATTGTTTTTGAAATTGTATTAAATTTCAGTAGTTAGTAACCATTTCATGTTTTCCCACTAATTCGCCAAAAGGGAAGGAATTTAAAATCATGAGTAAATCTCAACTTAAAGAAGTTTTTTTGTTTTTTGAGGACGAGTTTTGGCATTTCAATTGTTGGGTAGCAAAAATTATGTTCTGACAATGTTCATGTACCAAGAACTTTGTTTTCTGAAGAGTGGTCAGCCAATTACCAATAATTGGTGAATGGGATATAAACAATATTTAATTTCTATGGGTTTTACTCGTAATAAAATTCCTTTCTTATCTTTTATCTTTGTTTTCACATGAATTTCATTTGCTTGAAAAAGTATTGTAATTTATGTCTAAAACACAAGATCAAGTTATAATAGGTTTATAACTATTACCATCCAGGTGGTTATTAAAGTTAAAATCTTGTAGTTCAAGGCGTCCATCATGCAATTTGAACAGTAAACTCCGAACATTCTGTAACCTGAGGAAGGTCATATCAGTGGTAAGGACCTAAATCTGTGGCAGGCCCAAACTTCTTTGTTTCGACCCACAGTGAAGTGCTTTTTGATACAATAACAGAATATCCTGCCATGGATCGACTTAATGCGGTGCTGGTCATCATTACCGTGCCTGGCTTCAGGTCACTCTTTTTATTGTTTTAAATGAAGATTGACGGATTTCCTAAAACAATTAAGGTATTCTGTAATTACTCATCCAAGGCAAATAATATTGAGGAAGTTTAAAAAAAATATGGGCCCTAATAAAATCTTGAATTTACAAGGGATTGTTTACATTAAGTAATACCATCCATTCGGATAGTTGCCTATAACACACAAGTCAAATCATGTTTTTTTTGCCCCATCCTGTGAACGGGTCTTTGCTTCTAATTCATCACTTCAGCTTGCAAAGCAATTCTGACATGACCATCGGCTGCAAAATTATGGACCTAAATCATAGATAAGGCTTCTTTTGTGAGGAAACTTTTACTTCCAGAAAGTTCATCAGTCTGACATGGCAGTTGAGCAAGAGAAGACAGTGGCAGGTTGTTGTAGAAAACAGCAAAATATAATTTTTGCACAAAAGAGAAAATAAGAAATGTATAAATAAGGGGAAATCTAATCGAAAACAAAAAATCCAGCAAATCAAGGAAAACAATTTTCTAAAAGCCGAAATTGAAAATTACTATGTTTATGTCATTCACTTCATAAAAATACCAGTTCTCTGATGGTTATTGAAAAGATATAAACGCATTGTACCTAGCAAGAACAGCACTTATTTTCTTTGGATAGGCTCTACTTCCCTATAGGGGCGTTATCATGTTAGGATATAGTACATTCAAAGGTACCTTATTTCTTCACCTCTATGCCAAGTATCGTGGATGTACTTTATTCCTATCTTAATTTATGACTTATAAGTTAATCATTTTTGCTAAAATTTATTGATATGCAAATCACCTAATTAGCATGCATATATGGCCACAAAACTTATCGTGAAGATAAAACATTTGATACTAATTTAACTGTCACCCACTTTTCATGATCATACATGAATGTCTACAAAAAATTGAAAATAATACATTTGTATTCATTATGCAAATTAGCTAAATACTATAAACACACAACACTACTTTTTATGCTCATCTTAAAGGTTAACCTTATAGTTCTTCACCTCTATGCTACAGTATCGTGAATGTACTTCATTCCTATCTCACATTATGACTTAAAGTTAAAAAAATCGTTAAAATCCATTGATATGCAAATCACCTAATTAGTATGCAATTATGATCCCGAAACTTATCATAATAATAGAACATTTGATATTTGACTGTCAACCCACTTTTCATGATCATGCATGAACGTCTACAAAAAATTGAAAATAATACATGTCTTTAATATGTAAATTAGTATGTGCACACAAGACTCCTTTTCATGCTCATTTCAAAGGTACCTTATTTCTTCACCTCTATGCCAAGTATCGTGGATGTACTTTATTCCTATCTTAATTTATGACTTATAAGTTAATCATTTTTGCTAAAATTTATTGATATGCAAATCACCTAATTAGCATGCATATATGGCCACAAAACTTATCGTGAAGATAAAACATTTGATACTGATTTAACTGTCCACCCACTTTTCATGATCATACATGAATGTCTACAAAAAATTGAAAATAATACATTTGTATTCATTATGCAAATTAGCTAAATACTATAAACACACAACACTACTTTTTATGCTCATCTCAAAGGTTAACCTTATAGTTCTTCACCTCTATGCTACAGTATCGTGAATGTACTTCATTCCTATCTCACATTATGACTTAAAGTTAAAAAAATCGTTAAAATCCATTGATATGCAAATCACCTAATTAGTATGCAATTATGATCCCGAAACTTATCATAATAATAGAACATTTGATATTTGACTGTCAACCTACTTTTCATGATCATGCATGAACGTCTACAAAAAATTGAGAATAATACATGTCTTTAATATGTAAATTAGTATGTGCACACAAGACTCCTTTTCATGCTCATTTCAAAGGTACCTTATTTCTTCACCTCTATGCCAAGTATCGTGGATGTACTTTATTCCTATCTTAATTTATGACTTATAAGTTAATCATTTTTGCTAAAATTTATTGATATGCAAATCACCTAATTAGCATGCATATATGGCCACAAAACTTATCGTGAAGATAAAACATTTGATATTTAACTGTCAACCCACTTTTCATGATCATACATGAATGTTTGCAAAAAATTGAAAATAATACATTTGTATTTATTATGCAAATAAGCTAAATAGCATAAACACACAACACTACTTTTTATGCTCATCATCTTAAAGGTTAACCTTATAGTTCTTCACCTCTATGCTACAGTATCGTGAATGTACTTCATTCCTATCTCACATTATGACTTAAAGTTAAAAAAATCGTTAAAATCCATTGATATGCAAATCACCTAATTAGTATGCAATTATGATCCCGAAACTTATCATAATAATAGAACATTTGATATTTGACTGTCAACCCACTTTTCATGATCATGCATGAACGTCTACAAAAAATTGAAAATAATACATGTCTTTAATATGTAAATTAGTATTGTATGCACACAAGACTCCTTTTGCTCATTTTAAAGGTACCTTATTTCTTCACCTCTATACCAAGTATCGTGGATGTACTTTATTCTTATCTTAATTTATGACTTATAAGTTGATCATTTTTGCTAAAATCCATTGATATGCAAATCACCTGATTAGCATGCATATATGGCCACGAAACTTATCGTAAAGATAAAACATTTGATACTGATTTAACTGTCCACCCACTTTTCATGATCATACATGAATGTCTACAAAAAATTGAAAATAATACATTTGTATTCATTATGCAAATTAGCTAAATACTATAAACACACAACACTACTTTTTATGCTCATCTCAAAGGTTAACCTTATACTTCTTCACCTCTATGCTACAGTATCATGAATGTACTTCATTCCTATCTCACATTATGACTTAAAGATAAAAAAATCTTTAAAATCTATTGATATGCAAATCACCTAATTAGTATGCAATTATGATCCCAAAACTTATCATAATAATAGAACATTTGATATTTGACTGTCAACCCACTTTTCATGATCATGCATGAACGTCTTATCATAATAAAAAAATTGACCCAAATAATACAAAAAATTGAAAATAATACATTTAATATGTAAATTAGTATGTGCACACAAGACTCCTTCTCATGCTCATTTCAAAGGTACCTTATTTCTTCACCTCTATGCCAAGTATCGTGGATGTACTTTATTCCTATCTTAATTTATGACTTATAAGTTAATCATTTTTGCTAAAATTTATTGATATGCAAATCACCTAATTAGCATGCATATATGGCCACAAAACTTATCGTGAAGATAAAACATTTGATACTGATTTAACTGTCCACCCACTTTTCATGATCATACATGAATGTCTACAAAAAATTGAAAATAATACATTCGTATTCATTATGCAAATTAGCTAAATACTATAAACACACAACACTACTTTTTATGCTCATCTCAAAGGTTAACCTTATACTTCTTCACCTCTATGCTACAGTATCGTGAATGTACTTCATTCCTATCTCACATTATGACTTAAAGTTAAAAAAAATCGTTAAAATCCATTGATATGCAAATCACCTAATTAGTATGCAATTATGATGATAAACTTATCATAATAATAGAACATTTGATATTTGACTGTCAACCTACTTTTCATGATCATGCATGAACGTCTACAAAAAATTGAAATAATACATGTCTTTAATATGTAAATTAGTATGTGCACACAAGACTCCTTTTCATGCTCATTTCAAAGGTACCTTATTTCTTCACCTCTATGCCAAGTATCGTGGATGTACTTTATTCCTATCTTAATTTATGACTTATAAGTTAATCATTTTTGCTAAAATTTATTGATATGCAAATCACCTAATTAGCATGCATATATGGCCACAAAACTTATCGTGAAGATAAAACATTTGATATATTTAACTGTCACCCACTTTTCATGATCATACATGAATGTTTGCAAAAAATTGAAAATAATACATTTGTATTTATTATACAAATTAGCTAAATAGTATAAACACACAACACTACTTTTTATGCTCATCTTAAAGGTTAACCTTATAGTTCTTCACCTCTATGCTACAGTATCGTGAATGTACTTCATTCCTATCTCACATTATGACTTAAAGTTTAAAAAAATTCGTTAAAATCCATTGATATGCAAATCACCTAATCAGTATTTATTTATGATTCCGAAACTTATCATGATAATAGAACATTTGATATTTAACTGTCAACCCACTTTTCATGATCATGCATAAAAGTCTACAAAAAATTGAAAATAATACATGTCTTTAATATGTAAATTAGCTAATTAGTATGTGCACACAAGACTCCTTTTCATGCTCATTTCAAAGGTACCTTATTTCTTCACCTCTATGCCAAGTATCGTGGATGTACTTTATTCCTATCTTAATTTATGACTTATAAGTTGATCATTTTTGCTAAAATTTATTGATATGCATATCACCTGATTAGCATGCATATATGGCCACGAAACTTATCGTAAAGATTAAACATTTGATACTGATTTAATTGTCCACCCACCTTTCATGATCATACATGAATGTCTACAAAAAATTGAAAATGATACATTTGTATTCATTATGCAAATTAGCTAAATACCATAAACACACAACACTACTTTTTATGCTCATCTCAAAGGTTAACCTTATAGTTCTTCACCTCTATGCTACAGTATCGTGAATGTACTTCATTCCTATCTCACATTATGACTTAAAGTTAAAAAAATCGTTAAAATCCATTGATATGCAAATCACCTAATTAGTATGCAATTATGATCCCGAAACTTATCATAATAATAGAACATTTGATATTTGACTGTCAACCCACTTTTCATGATCATGCATGAACGTCTACAAAAAATTGAAAATAATACATGTCTTTAATATGTAAATTAGTATGTGCACACAAGACTCCTTTTCATGCTCATTTCAAAGGTACCTTATTTCTTCACCTCTATGCCAAGTATCGTGGATGTACTTTATTCCTATCTTAATTTATGACTTATAAGTTAATCATTTTTGCTAAAATTTATTGATATGCAAATCACCTAATTAGCATGCATATATGGCCACAAAACTTATCGTGAAGATAAAACATTTGATACTGATTTAACTGTCCACCCACTTTTCATGATCATACATGAATGTCTACAAAAAATTGAAAATAATACATTCGTATTCATTATGCAAATTAGCTAAATACTATAAACACACAACACTACTTTTTATGCTCATCTCAAAGGTTAACCTTATACTTCTTCACCTCTATGCTACAGTATCGTGAATGTACTTCATTCCTATCTCACATTATGACTTAAAGTTTAAAAAAATCGTTAAAATCCATTGATATGCAAATCACCTAATTAGTATGCAATTATGATCCCGAAACTTATCATAATAATAGAACATTTGATATTTGACTGTCAACCTACTTTTCATGATCATGCATGAACGTCTACAAAAAATTGAGAATAATACATGTCTTTAATATGTAAATTAGTATGTGCACACAAGACTCCTTTTCATGCTCATTTCAAAGGTACCTTATTTCTTCACCTCTATGCCAAGTATCGTGGATGTACTTTATTCCTATCTTAATTTATGACTTATAAGTTAATCATTTTTGCTAAAATTTATTGATATGCAAATCACCTAATTAGCATGCATATATGGCCACAAAACTTATCGTGAAGATAAAACATTTGATACTGATTTAACTGTCCACCCACTTTTCATGATCATACATGAATGTCTACAAAAAATTGAAAATAATACATTTGTATTCATTATGCAAATTAGCTAAATACTATAAACACACAACACTACTTTTTATGCTCATCTTAAAGGTTAACCTTATAGTTCTTCACCTCTATGCTACAGTATCGTGAATGTACTTCATTCCTATCTCACATTATGACTTAAAGTTAAAAAAAATCGTTAAAATCCATTGATATGCAAATCACCTAATTAGTATGCAATTATGATCCCGAAACTTATCATAATAATAGAACATTTGATATTTGACTGTCAACCCACTTTTCATGATCATGCATAAAACGTCTACAAAAAATTGAAAATAATACATGTCTTTAATATGTAAATTAGCTAATTAGTATGCACACACAACTCCTTTTTCTCATTTCAAAGGTACCTTATTTCTTCACCTCTATGCCAAGTATCGTGGATGTACTTTATTCCTATCTTAATTTATGACTTATAAGTTGATCATTTTTGCTAAAATTTATTGATATGATCCCAAATCACCTAATTAGCATGCATATATGGCCACAAAACTTATCGTAAATTAGCTAAAGATAAAACATTTGATACTGATTTAACTGTCCACCCACATTTTTTTTCATGATCATACATGAATGTCTACAAAAAATTGAAAATGATACATTTGTATTCATTATGCAAATTAGCTAAATACCATAAACACACAACACTACTTTTTATGCTCATCTCAAAGGTTAACCTTATAGTTCTTCACCTCTATGCTACAGTATCGTGAATGTACTTCATTCCTATCTCACATTATGACTTAAAGTTAAAAAAATCGTTAAAATCCATTGATATGCAAATCACCTAATTAGTATGCAATTATGATCCCGAAACTTATCATAATAATAGAACATTTGATATTTGACTGTCAACCCACTTTTCATGATCATGCATGAACGTCTACAAAAAATTGAAAATAATACATGTCTTTAATATGTAAATTAGTATGTGCACACAAGACTCCTTTTCATGCTCATTTCAAAGGTACCTTATTTCTTCACCTCTATGCCAAGTATCGTGGATGTACTTTATTCCTATCTTAATCTATGACTTATAAGTTCATCATTTTTGCTAAAATTTATTGATATTCAAATCACCTAATTAGCATGCATATATGGCCACAAAACTTATCGTGAAGATAAAACATTTGATACTGATTTAACTGTCCACCCACTTTTCATGATCATACATGAATGTCTACAAAAAATTGAAAATAATATATTTGTATTCATTATGCAAATTAGCTAAATACTATAAACACACAACACTACTTTTTATGCTCATCTCAAAGGTTAACCTTATACTTCTTCACCTCTATGCTACAGTATCGTGAATGTACTTCATTCCTATCTCACATTATGACTTAAAGTTTAAAAAAATCGTTAAAATCCATTGATATGCAAATCACCTAATTAGTATGCAATTATGATCCCGAAACTTATCATAATAATAGAACATTTGATATTTGACTGTCAACCCACTTTTCATGATCATGCATGAACGTCTACAAAAAATTGAAAATAATACATGTCTTTAATATGTAAATTAGTATGTGCACACAAGACTCCTTCTCATGCTCATTTCAAAGGTACCTTATTTCTTCACCTCTATGCCAAGTATCGTGGATGTACTTTATTCCTATCTTAATTTATGACTTATAAGTTAATCATTTTTGCTAAAATTTATTGATATGCAAATCACCTAATCAGCATGCATATATGGCCACAAAACTTATCGTGAAGATAAAACATTTGATATTTAACTGTCAACCCACTTTTGATGATCATACATGAATGTCTACAAAAAATTGAAAATAATACATTTGTATTTATTATGCAAATTAGCTAAATAGTATAAACACACAACACTACTTTTTATGCTCATCTCAAAGGTTAACCTTATAGTTCTTCACCGCTATGCTACAGTATCATGAATGTACTTCATTCCTATCTCACATTATGACTTAAAGTTAAAAAAAATCGTTAAAATCCATTGATATGCAAATCACCTAATTAGTATGCAATTATGATCCCGAAACTTATCATAATAATAGAACATTTGATATTTAACTGTCAACCCACTTTTCATGATCATGCATAAAAGTCTACAAAAAATTGAAAATAATAAATGTCTTTAATATGTAAATTAGCTAATTAGTATGTGCACACAAGACTCCTTTTCATGCTCATTTCAAAGGTACCTTATTTCTTCACCTCTATGCCAAGCATCGTGGATGTACTTTATTCCTATCTCAATTTATGACTTGAAGTTAAACATTTTTGCTAAAAGCCATTGATATGCAAATCACCTAATTAGTATGCATTTATGATCCCAAAACGTATCGTAATGATAGAACATTAGATATTTAATTGTCAACCCACTTTTCATGATCATGCATGAAAGTCTACAAAAAATTGAAAATAATACATGTCTTTATTATGTAAATTAGCTAATTAGTATGCACACACAACTCCTTCTCATGCTCATTTCAAAGGTACCTTATTTCTTCACCTTTATGCCAAGTATCGTGGATGTACTTCATTCCTATCTCATTATGACAAGTTATGAAAAATGTCATTGATATGCAAATCACCTAATTAGTATGCAATTATGATCCCGAAACTTATCATAATTAGAACATTTGATATTTGACTGTCAACCCACTTTTCATGATCTTGCATAAAAGTCTACAAAAAATTGAAAATAATACATGTCTTTAATATGTAAATTAGCTAATTAGTATGAGCACACAAGACTCCTTTTCATGCTCATTTCAAAGGTACCTTATTTCTTCACCTCTATGCCAAGTATCGTGGATGTACTTTATTCCTATCTCAATTTATAACTTAAAGTTAAACATTTTTGCTAAAAGCCATTGATATGCAAATCACCTAATTAGTATGCATTTATGATCCCGAAACTTATTGTAATGATAGAACATTTGATATTTAATTGTCAACCCACTTTTCATGCTCATGCATGAAAGTCTACAAAAAATTGAAAATAATACATGTCTTTATTATGTAAATTAGCTAATTAGTACAAAAATTGCTCATTTCAAAAATTTCTTACCTTTATAGTATTGGATGTATTCATTCCTATTATGTCAAAGTTTAGGCTAATTAAACATTTTCATTAAAATTCACTGATATACAAAATCACCTAATTAGTATGCATTTATGCTGAAACATCTAATAGGCCATTAAGCATTTGATATTCAACTGTCAACCCTATGCTTACAGTTCGAAATTGAAAATAATGTTTTTATTACAAATTCATTCCTATCTCACATTATGACTTAAAGTATCCCATTCCAACCTTAAAAAAATGATTGTCCATTGATATGCAAATCACCTGTAAGTTTAGTAGCCTGGCAATAGCTTGATCCCTAATGTTAAAGGCCTAGTAATTTTTAGTTACATAGGCCTATGCTCATAATATTACCAATGAAATCAAATAAAACAGTAACAATGGTACTCTAGGTCGGAGAGACGTATACGGGCTCAGTACATTTTTGCTAAGTTGTAGGGGAAACTTTATCATTAGGGCCTACAGTGAATGGGATATTTTTTATGAATACTTGTGTCACCTTAACCAGTCAGCAAAAATTAATGGTAGGATAGCATATACTATAGCATAGGCCTATCTTGGAAGTATTAGGCCTAGGTCCTAGGCCTATACACATTTGTGGAAAAAAATTATTTATGTTTAGTATTTGTTGAAAAATGACAACAAATAGGTTTTTCTTTCATTAGACTGCAATGATAACTGACTGTTTGTTTTTCCCTTTGACTGAAGTTTGAGATCGTCAGAAGTTTGAGATCGTCGGATGTCCGACCTCCAGAACAGGCCCAGGCCCTATGCCTAATGAAGAGTTAAATCAAAATCATACAATTTTAGCCTAAATATCGACATAATTATAACTCCGACAAGAAAAGCAGGCCTAAGAAAATGTTAGTAAATTGTAGGGATCGTTTGTAACAATGTAACTTAGGCCTAGTGTTAACACACTACCACTAACTAGTACTAGCCTAGGCTGCAGCCTACCAGGTAGGCCTATCACGAACATGTAGGCCTATCACAAACATGTAGGCCTAGGCCTACTGTTACTATGTTAGGCTAGGGAAAAAGTTAAATGACAATTCTTTCCGTGAATATATTCTGTTATCTGCTTCAGAAACAAGCTGTTTCACAATTCTTATTAAAACTGTACATTTAAGCACAAAAAAATGATTCGTATGCATACCTGCTTGGGCAACAAAAGGCTTCCTTCCAACTTCCATTTGTTTGGTCATGTCGTTAGCATAAAGTCACGTTAGCCGGTCCTGCAGCGCTGACATTGTGAATGCATATTGTGAATGGACCAATCCGAACGCCGCGAACGGTACGGTGCGCACGTGCACGACGACGAGTAAACATACAATTACAATGACGGGGTTGTCGCCTGCGTATCGGTTCTGATAGTAACAATGCTATCACGAAACGCTTAATACGACCCGGACGAGAACACAAGTACGACGTACGGACAGACATAACATCGACAACCAAGTCAATGTCCACGGCCTTTGATAACCAGTTGTGGTGCACTGGCGTACGGTGCGCAACACACATGATCTGATTTATTTGCTGAAAAAGGCGGGAAACCAGCCGGAGTCGAGATCATGAATCTATCATTGATTGGGATGATTTTTGTGAATGTTTATTTAGGCCTACTTGAAGCTTTTGAACTTTAAAAACAAAACGAGAGTATTTATTATTTTATGCAGAGATAAATTTATGTAATGGGGTCATACGTTTTGGGATAGAATGGGGTGATAAGAAGTTCCCCCCCACCCTTATCTTTATCAAATGATTTATCAAAAGAGGAAAGTCTCCTTTGTCAGAAACAGTTAATGATCTTGATTTATCTTGGTAAATGACAAAGTTTGACATTTTGCATCTCCTTTGTCAAACAAGTGATAAGGACATTTTGATCTTTTGGGTTTATGCTTGGTAGGATGGTGTGGTATGGTGACAAGTCTGTCTCCCTATAATGTGAGTCATGTATTAATGTACCTTAAAGGTCAGAGTTCAAGTAAGTGATTAAAAGAGGAAATTATGTGTCTCCTTCACCAGGGAAACAGTAATTGATATGGGTTTATATGCTTGGTAGGATGGTATGAAGTGATGACAAAGTTTGTTCCCCTATAATGTTGGTCATATACCTTTAATGTCAGAGGTTAAATAGGTGATTCAAGGAGGAAATTGTACATCTCCTTTGCTGGGGAAACAGTATCTTGGGTTTACGCTTGGTAGGATGGTGTGGAATGGTGACAAGTTTGTTCCCCTATAATGATGGCCATGTACCTTAAAGGTCAAGAGGTCAAATAAGTGGTTCGAAGAGAAAATGTTGCATCTCCTTTGCTGGGAAAGCAGTAATTGATCTTGGGTTTATGCTTGGTAGGATGGTGTGGAATGCTGACGAGTTTGTTCCCCTATATTGTGAGTCATGTACCTTAAAGGTCATAGGTCAAATAAGTGAATAAAAGAGGAAATTATGTGTCTCTTTTCCTTGGAAAACAGTACCTAATCTTGGGTTTATATGCTTAATTGGTAGGATATTATGGAGTGATGACAAGTTTGTCCCCCCTTTAATGTAGGTCATGTACCTTAAAGGTCAAAGGTCAAATAAATGAACAAAAGAGGAAGTGTTGCATCTCCTTTGCTGGGAAAACAGCAACTGATCTTGGCTTGATACTTTATGGGATGCAGTGTTGTATGATGACAAGTTTGTCCCTTTATAAGAGAGGTCATGTACCTTAAAGGTCAGAGGTCAAATAAGTGATTAAAAGAGGGAAGTTTGCATGTTTTCTGAGTAAACAATAACTGACCTTGGGTTGCTACTTTGTGGAATGAAAAATTTGCCCCCTATAATATGGGTCATGTACCCTGAAGGTCAAAGGTCAAATAGGGTGATTGCAGGAGAAAATTTTGGGTCCCTTTGCTGGAGAAACTGTTACTGATCTCGGATTGATACTTAGTGGCGTGGTGTGGAGTGGTAAGAAGTTTGTCTTCCTATAGCGTGTGTCATGTACCTTAAAGGTCAGAGGTTAAATAAGTGATTAAAATGAAAGAGAAAAGTTTACATCTCTTTTTTTCTGGGAAAACTGTAAATGATATTGAGCTGATACTTGGTGGGATTTTGTAAAGTGATTAAATGTGTATACCCTATATGCTGTGATATGTCTATTAAAGGTCGGAGGTCAAAAAATGATTTGGAAATGTCAGTAACACTTCCTGGGAAAGCAAAACATCCTATTGTCTTATTACTTGGTCAAAGCTAGAGCAGGTGATGTGTGATGTAAATTTGTGTTCTGCTTAAGATATATGAAACTGATACATTCTCCGAAAAGCATACTAAAATGAATATGCAGTCATAGCCCTTAATAAAAGGTATGGAGCTTGCCATGTCCAGTGTTGGAGGTATATTTTTGTATAGGACAAAAACAGTAGTATAGTGCATAGTTTTTTGTTTTGTTTTCATAACACATGCAAAAAGCTTACTCTGAACTTAATAATATGAAAATTGTGATCATTTCTTACATGCATTTCTTATGAAATATAAGTATGTGCATGTAAGTTACATGCTTGTTTTTGAGTTGATACCGCCACCATTTCTGAACATCATACACCATAATTGATGCTCTCATTTTATGATAAGTTCCAGACATATCTGTATCCTCTGGCCTTCCTGCTTATATCACATTAATCTTCATTTTCTGGCCTCAAATTAACAGTAAAGTGCTTTCACATAAAGTCCATACCTATCCATATTTTCTAAACTTTTTTGTCATACAGAAATCTTGATTTTCTGGACTCTGTCACCAGAAAAGTGGTAAAGTCCAAATTTATCCAGCCTCTCTGGATCTTTACATAATAAAGTCTACATTTATCTAGACTAGTCTGGATTTTCTTCAGTTAAGATTAATCTGGATATCCCTGGATAGTTTTTGTATATAAAAGTCTAGGCTTATCCACACTTTATGGGAACAAAAAACCCTGGATATCCCTAGATATCCTCATTGTTTTGATAAATTTTTGCCTAGGGACTCCACTTATACCATTTGTGTATTACAGGATTAAACTATATATTTGATCCTCCAACAGGCTTTGGTACTTTATTCAGGCTCCCCTTGTACCACAGCCTGTTAAATGTAGTTGTCAGGTTCCTAGATATTTTAAGTCCTTAAAATATTAAAAAATAATCTAAGTCCCATCTTGTTAGGGTACGTCAGGCCTGACTTACCCTGACATTTTATCAGGCCTGACCAAATTGACTGAGTTTCTTTAGCTTTCAGGCCCTGTCAGGGTGAAGCAATGTCAGTAAGGTTTGATTCAGGTTGGAATCAAGCCCGCTTTGACCTGACATTTCCATACGTGTACTGTATATAAAGCCAGATATAGTATATGCATAAGGCATATTTTATGTGTAAATACAGATTTGTATGGCTTTATAAAGCATGACATACCTTATATAAAGTTTATATACATATAAAGATGTATACAACTATATAAAGCAAGCTATAGTATATACAGAGAGAGGGCTTAGTAGATATATATATATACAGATTTATATGGCTATATAAAGCATGATATACCTTAGGTGATATATAAAGTTTATATGCATATATAAAGTTAATATACATATAAGGATGTACACAATTATATAAAGCCAGGTATAGTATATACAGAGCCTGGGCATCTTTTATGTGTATATACAGATTTATATATCTATATAAAGCATGAAATACCTTAGTAGTTATATAAAGTTTATATGGATATATAAAACCAGATATAGTTTATACAGAGGGCTGTATATTTTTTATCATTATTACATATATATATATATATATATATATATATATATATATATATATATATATATATATATATATATATATATATATATATATATATATATATATATATATATATATATATATATATATATATATATATATATATATATATATATATATATATATATATATATATATATATATATATATATATATATATATATATATATATATATATATATATATATATATATATATATATATATATATATATATATAGTTTATAGTTTATAACAAGGAATAGTCATTGTAACTGTTGATTGATATTAATAAGTCAAGGATTATTTTCATGCTTGTGGTATATTGAATTTAATATCCTGTTGGTGATATTTTCCAGCCTGATTGAATTAAGTTACAAATTGATTACATTGATATGTGGAACTATGTTAGCTTCTTTGTGTCTTATATTATTACCTATGGATTTGGCAATAAATCAACCTTTTTGGGATCATCATATCTACAATTAGGTGGGTCTTAAATTTAGTCCAATTACCCAACATTTTATAGTATCCCCGATATAACCCAGAGGTTTACTATTATTTAGTATCCCCAAAATATAACCCAAGGTTTACAATTGGTAGTATAGGTAAAGCAGTCTAAAGTGAGATCTAGATTGGTTGTCGATTTTCTAGGTTGAGATTATAGACATAATAATTTGTGAATTTATAGCATATTTTTCAAGCAGAAGCTCATGCATATCGTTGTTTCAATCTATAGAATGTTACACGTTTTCGTGGAGCGAATTTGGATTGATATTTAGACTTGAGAAGAATGGTATGCTTCAGGCCTATTAATTAGTAAACTAACAGAGGAGAAAAAGAAGTATTGGACAACATATCTTCCAGAACTAATCTACATTTATAATAACACAAAGCACATCACAACAGGTTATGCTGCATTTTATTTAATGATAAATAGACATAAAAGATTTCCAATAGACCCAATCTTTGAGACTATTAGAGATGACACAACATCATCTGACTGGGTATACAGTCACAATGAAAGAATGAAATGTGCATTTGAGATAGTTAAGACAAATACTGATAAGGCCCATAAAAAAACAAAAAAACAGTAAGACAAGAAAACAAACGCACTACCAATCAATACGGGTGAGCGAGTATTGATTAAGAAAAGGAACAGAGGTAGAGCTAAATTACAAAACAAATGGGAAAAGAAACCATACATTGTGCTGGAGCAGACTCACAAGAATTCTTTCGTGTATAGGGTATACCCAGAAGATGGTCAAGGAGAAGATGAAATATTCCATAGGAATGATCAGAAAGAATGCCTGTTTGAATGTACAATAAAAGACGTATCTCAAGAATCACAAGAAACTAACGGGGGAGGCAAACGACCTAATATGAGAAACTCATTAGCCAATATTATGAATGATGAAGACCAAACTTAGTTAAATTCTGAAGGTGAACCTAGTTCTGATAAAGTAAGTTCTGCAAATGAAAGTTGTCTACAAAATGAAATTAGAATTTGAACTGATAGAAGAAATGATATTATTGAGGAACAAGAAACTAGTTGTTATAATGACGAGGGACTTGTACGTTGTTCTACAAGAGCAAATATAGGCATTTCCCATAAAAGTTATACTTCATTCATTAACTGATAATAAGTTAAGAAATTAAGTTAAGAAGTAGCTTAAAGACCTGTAATTAGTGATAACTTACCAATCAAGATTTTTTTTCTTGTATTTACCAGTTACTAGTTGTTAAGTGTATACTTTACTCATGGTTTTTGAAACTTTTGAAAAGTATGAAATTTGAAATGAATTCCAATTGTTCATGCAGAAGATAAGATTTTTGGTGAAAGTACATGAACAAAAATCAGTGCTTATGCCTATAGTATGTACACATTCCTTAAGAAACCTGGACCTATGCCAAGTCTAAAACATGCATCAGAATTTGCAATGGTATTGTCAAATGATGAAATAGTAGAATTTATGGACGTTCTATTATTATATATATATATTTTTTCATAATCAAAAAGAGTGTGGTACACTGTGCATATCATAGTTAATATGGCATGCAAAATTATACAGTGAGGCCTGTTGTTAAACAGGTGCTTAGTCAGTAACTGTTTTGGAATATGCTGTACTTGTCTATCCATGAAGACATGGATTCAAAGTGGAGGGAAAGATGTAATACTACTTTTTTACTAGCCATAGAACAGGCCATAGGCTTAAACAGAAGTATCTTGAGTGTTAGGCTACGGTAAGATTGACTTTACCATTGAAGCTTAGGCTTCATTTAAAGTTGCTTGCACTTACTAGTTCTCCCGATGTTGATCGCAACTCGACCTGATGCCATGTATATAAGTGTCAGTTTAATATGTTTTTAGTGCCGTTTTGCATCATATTTGTATGATGGTTTCAGTAAAAGTTTTATAAGGTAGCTACAGGGATTGTCCGTCAGTCTGTAGGCCTAAGTGTACTAAACTTACTGCCTTGCACAAATATATATGATAAGCTAGGCCTAGCCTAGAAACCAAACTTTTACGTCCCTCCCATTGGATCCCACACTAACATTTTGAGCCAGATTTGAAACCCACATGCTAATATCTTTACATAATCTAGGCTTTTTCTCAGTCGTCGTGTCTTCAGCAAACTTTTTCACAGCCGACGAAGTTTCCCGAGTAAGCCAACGGCAAAAGCAAGTAAGCTATGCTTATTTTCATGTTTTAGCTCTTTATTCTGAAATATTTTAATAGAAAATAATAAGTTGCAATGGTTAAGCCATAGTAAGTGCTCAGAAAGAAAACTAAGCCCTGAATATAATCTCAAATGATTCGAGAGTGAAGACGTTCACTGTCTCACCGAACTCCACAGTGTGGCATGTATACCTATTTCACGAGGTTGCACCTTCAAGCTATTATTATATGGGACTTGTGTCTATAAGAAAACGTTAGGCTTACAACTTCAAAACGATACATGAATGTGGCGATTAGTTTGAAATATAAGTATCTCAATCTCAGTTGTAATTTCGTCACTACGTACAATAACGTATACTAACAAGGTAACATTCACAGGTGTTCCCAGCGTTATGGCAACCTATACTTAATACATTCACACTGTATCTCAAGCCATTATTGAGTTTTACGAAGTTGAGGAGATTGTGTCCTGTAACAAATTATTAATAATAATACAGTAGGTCAACAATCTTCCATTAAAAATAAATTCTTACTCCTGTATGTTATGTATCTAAGCGAATTTATTCAAAAGGAACTGCTTTATTCAAACGCATCTTCGTTCTCATCTGTGCGATCAAGCAAACCCTTAGAAATGTTTACCTTTTTCCAATACTTGAACAACAAACCCCTGTTAGTTGTTTTAAGCCCATTTTCAAAGAATCTTTGCATTCTATCACATACAGCATGAGTGGCAGATATTTTCTTAGACCTATCATAAATGATAGTTTTATAACAACTGATCTTTAAAAGGTCACTTTTAGTGAAAGGTCATTACCATATACTGTAGTGCAATATACTGTACTGTAGGCCTGCATCAAACTAGATTTTACTTCAAAATGGTTTAATTTTACAGCGTTTTAAACTTTAATATGGATTTCCATACAAGTTCCGCTAAGTGCAGACATAAACACAGAGAATAGATCTTTACAAACTTTATAAAATAGAATTCAAATGAAGTCTTAATCAAATAAATATCATAAATGCATTTATAAGCGGTGTAAGAGCTTTAACTGAAGTACCTGCAATGACCTCAAGTATGTATGGCACTATGACCAATTATTGGGATAGTAGGCTCTGCCTTTTGAATATCCTGACTTTTCCAACTCTTTCTTGAAAGCCCAAAAAGTAAAATTGGTTCCAGTTAGCTGATTCTGGTACAGTATCTAAATCTAAATCAGTAATCGGTTAAGTTGGCAAAAATCCTTGAAGAGGACATGAACGCCAACCGAGCGTAAAAATTAGGAGTAAAGAATATCAAAAAAAACTAGTTAGCAATACAAGTGTTAGTGAGGTTAGCTTTAAAACAGTTGAGACTTGGTGCATGTACAGTGTCTGGCGGTAAAGCATTTCAATCCTTTAGTGTGTGAGGGAAGAAAGAGTGTTTATATACATTCGTTATAGCATAGGGAACCTGGAAATTAGGGTCATGATTATTTCTTGTATTAGTTCTGACGATGGGGATAAGTTCATCTTTATTGATGGCCGGGTTAGACCAGAGGATCGATTATCGTTACATTATTGTTACATGAATATGATGAATGTTGAATATAATACAAACAGAAAAATGGGAAGAACCAATTTGAATTTCATATTAAAGTGGTCATGCTAGTTACGCAAAACTTAATTGTGCGTTTATATCAAGGTTTTAATCATTTTATTTAGGTCCTATCATCAATGATGACTTGCAATCAGCAGAAGCGGCGGAGCTGGGAACGGGATGTGCAGGCTTCAGCCCCTCGCAGTATTGTTATCACATGCCACTTTACCTCATTAAAGCCCCCAATATTTTAAACGCTCCGCCGCCCTTGATCAGACAATTTAATTTTGAAATGGGCATGGGGTGGATGAGATGCAGACACACATGTTCATACAATGAATCTTGGGGCCTTAAATTCACATCTTTAACGTGAAGGAGCATGCATGGCTTCTTATTCAAACTTGGGGGCATAAGATGCAAATGGAAACTTAAACAAATCCCCCCTGTCCCCCAATTGTGTACGCATTTTTTATATATTTTTCAACTCTATAGGCCTATACTTAAAACGTAGGGTAACATGTAGCCCGGGAAATTCTTGTTGTGAGAGGCCATATGTCTGACCTTGGTGCTGTGAGAGGCCGTCGAGAAGGTCAGGACAGCTTTCGGGGAGACCATCGGGGCCGCCATCAGGGCAGTCATCGGAACGGCCGTCAGGCGGCATTTGGGGTGACCTGTGCGGTGTGAGAGGCTGTCAAATTGGCATCTCGGCAGTGTGAGAGGCTGTCAGAGCGGTGATATCTCTGATGTGAGAGTCCTCTCACACTGACCAGAAGGTCACACATATGGCCTCTCACAATGCCCGGATGGCCAACCAGAAGACCTCTTACAATGCTAAGAAGGCCTCTCACACCTCTTAGACGGCCTCTCTCACCACCAAGCAGTCGCCCAGACGGCCTCTTACACTGCCCAGATGGCCTCTCACATCAGATAGATCTCCACTTTGACAGCCTGTCACACTGCCGAAATTGCGGATTCGACAGCCTCTCACACTGCCACTGTAAGAGGCTGTCCACTTCACGATCTCAGCGGTGTGAGGGTGTCATTTTGGCGATCTCTCTTCTGTGAAAAGCCATCTTGGCAGTGTAAGATGCCATCTGGCCGTATGTGCAATCACTCTGATATGAGAGGCAAAGATTCACCTGACTTAATAAAAAAATAAAAAAATGTTCAATATTTACACCACCCAAAAAAAACTTTGTTTGAAGATTCACACCACCCGAAAATATTTTCGATCAAGATTCACCCAAACTTGACAATTTTAACCTGAAGATTTGACGTTGTAAAGACGTCGAATCTTTAACGTGCCTTGAGGGGGGTTGGTGAAGATGCCGTTTGACTGCTGCATTAGAGGCTTGTTGTTCTTACTTTTGATAATATTGATGTAAAAGTGAGCATGTAGAAGAATTTTATTAAGACCTAATTGAGAATTATCTCTAGATAAGTAGCCAAACATATATAATGATCAGATGTTCTGAAATTAAGATTGTAGCTACATTTATCTTGAAAGACATTTATAAAATGCTTGAACATGTATTTCAAAAAATGAAGTTTTTGTGAATGATATTTCCATCAATATTTTTATTTTTTAAATTTTGCTTTTACTATTTTTAGTTAATGGATATAAAAGGCATTCTGTGGCAGCTTTTTCTTCATATGGTTTTCAGCAAGTAGCCTCCGTCGTTTCGCGCTGTTACACAATCTTGCTACAGATTCCCAAAGTCCTTTTGTTTCTATCGTCATCTTCATTGGGTTCGTTATGGCAAGATGTAGGTTCTGACCAAAACATGCAAGTCATGTCACTTTTAAATCTTTGGCTATTTTAATTATGTTAGTGCCGCTATCTGTTGTGAGACACACTAACATTTTCAAGTCAAGATTCCAATCAGACAAAGTGAGTTGCAAGGGTTTGGCTAGGTTATCAGCTGTGTGATCTTCTGGCATGAAGACAGTTTGCAAGACTGCTATTCAGGTCCCACTGATGGTCAATGTAATAGACAGTTACACCCAGATACGGGTCAGTGGTACAACTTGACCATAAATCCATAGTTACAGGTCAGTGGTACAACTAGACCATAAGTCCATAGTCAAGCAGTAAGTGTTGATGCTTGAAAGGTTGTCCTCAAGCTTCTTTCGCACATCACTGTAAAGTGACGGCAGTGCTTTATTGGTAAATAAAATCCCTCCCCCTCAACCCCTGGCATTTCATCCCATGGGTCAAAAGCTCTTAAAAGTTTTTTTTAACCCCCTCCTTATCCACTCAGTATTTCAGCAGAACATCTTTGGCAATGCAGTATGTTACTGCGTCAATCAGTCTTTTCCATTTTGTCCAGTTTTTTCATATGGCGAAAAAGCTGAAAGCATGTGTTAAGATGTACCAGTACCAATTGAAGTCTTAGAACCCGATTTGGCAGCAGGGGTGCAACTAGGTTTCATGGCTTAAACTCCTGTGGGTGGTGCTGCTGTAAATGTCTAAATATGTTGAAGTATTTCCCCACTTTGCTTTAAGTTTCTGTTGGCAGTGTCCGAATCTGCATACTGCAACATTCGTGTCCTTAGCATGATTATCATCGTCAGGTTCAAACTCAAAGTATATCCACACGGGTGATTTTGCGGTCCCTTCTTTGGGCACAAGTTCAGGCTCTCCTATAAGAATATTATCCACTGGCAGTTCAGCCTGACATGCTATTTTCGGGAAATGATGAAATTTCAAAAGTTGCAAATATATCCAAATTCAGTTTGAGAAATATATAGAAGTTGAAATTGTATTCCTTTTATGAGCGAAAGTTAATTTGTATATCCTACAATTTCGATTAATTGAAAAATGAAGATTAGAGTAGTACGTTGATGCCTTGATCTGTGTTGTTGTTTAAGGACTTGAATACTATTGATAACTTTTGGATGACGTTGAAGAAAAGGTGAGATATTTGGTGGATAGAGACTAAATCTTTGGGAGACTTAATAAGGATGTAGTTGGTAAATTGAGCTCACAACAAATTGACAATAACAAACATCTACTTTCATTTCAATCTGAAATATCACAACAAATAATAATGAGATCAATCTTGCTGGAAACATTAACACCTTGGCCCCCTTCAAAGGCTTCAATTGTCACTGTGATAATTTGTCTAACATTTCAATACTTCCAAACCACCAAATCTCCCAAGTGTAAGATTTGTTTTTTGTTTCATTTATCCGGGGTATTGTTTATCCAGGGTCCATTTATCTACGGTAATTACATTTGTGGAGTTCTCAACAGGTTGTCCTTGATGACAACAAAGCAAACTTATCAAGATGAAGCCATTCATTGTAGGGTTATTTTTTGCATTTGCAAACTTTCTTACAATTATACATGTATGTAACCCAGAGCCTCAAAATGTACAAACCATTACCACAGTATGATTTTCAAGCAAAGCAAAGTCATGTGAAAAGTTGTAAATTTTAAGTTTGAATACCCTGATCCACAAAATTTCAGTGTTAAAATCCCTCTTATCATATGAATGAAGTCTAGCAAGAAAATTGATATTGCGCCCAGCTCCCCCATACGTGTGCTGTGTGAGGCTGTGGTTTTAGTTTTAGGTACAGGTGGATTTAATTGCTGCTGATAATTTTTTGGCACTATTTGATACTGAAGTAAGTTTAATTGATAAATAATAAATACTCGATTCAGATTGACTGGAGAGTGAGGGGTGGGGAACAATGATGAGAGTTCAATAAGTTACTTAAATCTTGGTAAAATATTTTAGAAGAAAGAACAAAATGCAACAGGTAAAAGAAAATACTGATGCTCCATCGGGAGTTTTCACTATTCTATTCTCGTACGTGAATATTGAATTGAATTTCTCATTTTCACTTGCATATCTTTATTTCTTTTGTGTATCGATACCTATAATATGGAGAAATACAAACAAGATTTAAGTATTATAATCACAATATTTTTGGCAATATTCTGGTCATTTTTCAAACACTTTTTCGATAAATTTTTGTAGCTTGGTTATTTCAATTTTTTCGTGTTTTTTTTTATATGCAAAACCATTAAAACCGCGGTTCAGAAAAACCAGTTTTAGTTATAAGACTGGTTTATCATGCAAGCTTAAAAACTGATACAAACAATTTTTCTCTGTTATCAATATCAATGCTGTGAACGAGTAATTTTGAGGCATCCATAACATCTTACTAAAACTTAATAGAAGTTTTAGAAATAACTACAATGACAAAAAGTGACCCAGTGTGTTTTACAAAATACTCAAACATTTTGTACCATTCCTTCTTACCACTTTGCAAATAGAGTCTCAACCACAAGAGTTTTGAAGCATATATAAATGCTTTGATTTTAAGGCCACTACGCTTAAAATTGTGACTAATTTGTAATCTACTTATCCTTTCGGTCTTATCATTCGATATATATTCAAAAAATAATGAATTGATTTCATCAACCAGGTTATCTTGTGAGTTAGGAAGAGAAGCAAAGAAGTAACTTATCTTGGGAATAAAAATAGATTTAACAATATAAATTTTTCCAATGACTGTTTCCTCCAGATAAAAATATTCTGTTAATAGCGAGCAGAGCTTGTTCATAATTTAAATTCAACATTTCATCAATATTTTTTGAAAAATTCAGTGTAAGAAATTCCAACCTACCAAAAAAATTATATTATAAGTTCTCCAAAATTCTTAAACATGATGTTAGAATCTTTCATACTTTCGATCCAGAATAAAAAGCTTTTATCAAAATAAATTTTTAAACAAGAAATGCTGGAAAGTAAATTCAAAATGTTTACCACAGAACCAAGGGAATTATAAGAACGATCAAGTATCAGTCAAGTATCATTGGCATACTGTGTTAACTTAAATTGTTTGTTGCAAATCTCCATACCTCTAATACTTCTATCATTTCTAATAAACATTCTTAATATTTCAGCTCATAAAATAAATGAATACAGAGAAATAGGATCTCCTTGTCTGCAACCTCTCAAAGTACTCATTTTTTGTGGGTTAGCCAGCCATTTACTAAAACATAGGAAAAATTATCCCAATATAATAGTTTACACCATTTGATAATATTTGGACCAAAACCAAAAAAAGAAAGTACATCTCAAATAAAACCATTTTGATTTGTGAACTGCTGCACTATATTCATTTTAATTAAAACATAATCTACCATTTTGTGTATTATTTTATTGCTTCATATTTTTTTTTTTTTACATTCAGCCCATCAAGCAGTCAGTCTCATCGATCCATGCACATGCTACAAATACATGTACACCTGCTACTTTAGCAACCATCATCACATGATCTACAGTATGTATGGCACCGATGCACCTGTCACATTGACAACCAATGTGCTTTCTACCATTGCCACTTGTAACTGCGATATTTACTAGGTATGATATTGTTACACTTTATTCTTCTGTTTTTGTTCATTTTTATGCTTTCAATGATAAAGATATTTAGCCTTTTTTGTTCCATTATGTATAAAGAAGATAAGTCTAAAGTATCTTATTTGTATTGAAGCAACTACATCAGACTAGCTGTGACTTCAGTTCCTCACATTCCTCAAGTCTTTATGTATTACATTTTATCACCTGGAAGAAGATATTGTCTGCTCTAGTACCATAGAGCAGTTCATCTGCCCTCTCTCTGTTTTCCATTCATTTTTGGATCTACTGCAACGTATATGTGATACAGATACAGATATGTTTGGTCATTCAGTGTTAACTTTGTGGTTTAACATTTAGTGCGACATTGAGGATGATAATCAGATTGAGGGTTTACATCTGTGATAGAAATTATCTGCAATTTTCTTGTTTAGCTTTTGGGATTTGTAAAGCAAGCAGTAAAGGCAAAATATACCAAATAAGAAAGAAAGAAGAAAGCCCCCTTGGGAAATATAGGGTGGCAGGTCCAAATGCTCTATGGCACGTAAACGGAATCTACAAACTAATGTGGTATATTTTGCCTTTACTGCTTGCTTCTTTAAATACACATTCTATAGGCCTACATCTGTGATAGTAATTAATTGCGGTTTTCTTGCTTGGCCTTTGGGATTTGTAGGTACATGGATGCGGAGCACATTAGGTGGGATTTCGTGGGGGACAAAGGGAGGGATGCTATGTGGGACATAGGGAGGGATGTCATGTGGGATCCAATGTGGGACATAGAATGGGATGCCACATGGGACATAGTTGGGATGCCATATGGGACATGGTGGAATGCCATGTGGGACATATAGTGGAATGCCATGTAGAACATGGAATGGTATGTCATGTGGGACATAGGTTGGGATCCAATGTGGGACATTTGATGGAATGCCATGTAGGACATGGTGGAATGCTATTTGGGACAAGCAACGGACATATGGTGGGATCAATGTAAGACATTAGGAGGGCTTATATGTGGGACATCGGATGGTAAGCCACTGATGCAGGACATAAGGCGGGATGTCATGTGGGACATGTGGTAGGATCCATTGTAAGACATTGGAGGGGATGATATGGTGGGATGCCATGTGGGACATGGGATGTACAGTACCGATGCGAGCAGTTTGACAATTGCGCCGGCAATTTTAACGCCGGTAAAGCGCTGGTAAGCCGCCGGTAAAGCGCCGGTGAGGCCGCTGGTAAAGCGCCGAAAAAAAACCCGTTCTCGAAGCCAAAAACGTGGTATTGGTTTTCATGCAAGTTGCGATTTAATTTTTCGATACAAAGATACTATCACGAGCGTTATTTTCTAATCACAACTCGTATTTCTTTCAGCGAGGTAAGTCCTCGGTCTACTGTGTGTAATATTTAACGTCTGCACACGTATCGAACCTGCAAATTTCTTTAGTTTCAGATACGTTTAAACTGATACAAATTGCCGTTTTAAGCAAAATTAAGTATTTCATTTCCCGTGTCTTTTCAAAGGACACAGAACAGCCCACTTTAAATTGGTAACGACAATGCAGAGTGTACCACAGAGATTTACGATCATTATTTATTTTCAATAAGTTCAACAAAAAATTACAACCTGAAAAGTAAGGGACCGTGGCAACGCAACTTGTGTCTGCACTATCGGGGCGGGCACGGCCATTTTTTTTATATACATCATAAAATGAAAATTGAATGAAATAATATAAACTAAAACTAAAATGATAAGCGAAATGAAAAGGATTGGCGCAATAAAAATAAACAAGTTTAACTTACTGAGATTTCCATGTTTTATTCCGAAATATATAGTATTCCAAATAGTCGAGTAAAATCTTAACTCGTGAAATATTTCCACCCAAATATTAAGAAATGTTGTAAAAAACTTTTTAATAAGTTGTTCCATATACAGTTAAAGTGATACGCGAAAGAAAATAGAAAAAATAAAATAAAATGAGAACAATAAAATTCTGAATTAGCACTCTTTGCTCAGTGTAGACCTCCATGTTGAAAAGAATTCATCAAAATCTATGTCCGAAATCACCGACGTAAGTAAACAGAAATACACATGTGCTCCCACTATTTGATAAACCTAGGTGCTAAATTATTTCTTTACAATTGTATCGTGGGAAAATGTCTTTCCTTCCAACAGATATATTCTAATTCTTACCCGAAACTTAAGAACTTTAAACTCCATTAAAATAAATCTCTATGAAACACATACCGCAAAAACACGGCAAACTTCTAAAGAATCATAAACAATGTCGCTGCCCCCATTCCCAGCACCTTTGACAGATTTGTTTACAAATTGACGCCAGCTGCGTCCAGACTTTGGCCTAGCGCGGTCCAATTAATTAAGATTGGCACATTTAAAGGGGAACACTTACGATTTTTACATTGAAAGGGAAATACTTACAAAGGTGTGTGCCCCCTCCCGATTTTCATATTGCCTTCCAAATATTTAAAGTCTAAAGACACAAACTTGAGTTTGGTGGTTATGGGTAAGGGACCAGGGATCACATCAGTTAATAGCGATTTGGAGGGGTACTCCAGAGTGATTCCTTCTTCTACATGTTTGATTTATTATTATCAGGCTATCGTATTTAGGGTGGGGGAAATCTCCTTAATGAAAGCATACAGTAATTTGGTACATTATCTCGTCCCCTCTCCAATTTTCTTAAATTTCTCCACAAAAATTAAAGCAATACGACATCAAGAAGGGGGAAAATGGGGGCGAGAAAGGCGAGGGCGGCGGGGGAGTGGATCTTTTTTATGATCTCCTAGCTTGTTTGCAAGTTGAAGCGACAAACTGGGATCGTTAAACTATTTAATTTGGGGTGGGGGCAATCTCTTTTATGAAAACATAATCTTGTAGATCGTATCGTCCCCTCTCAAAATTTGCCTAAATTTCTCCACAAAAAATGGAAGTAGTACGAATAGTAAGAAGGGGGTGTATAGGGGCGAGGTGGGGGCGGCAGTACCATGTTTCTTTGTTAAGATCTCCCCATTTCAGGTTTCAGATGGCAAATTTGATCACCAAACATTGAATTTGTGGGGGAATTCTTTCTACTGTGAAAACATACTTGGAATATGATTTTGTCCATCCCCCCTCCCCATTTTCATTTGTTTTTCCGAATGAAGATAAGGCGATGCTTCCATCATCCCTCTCCCGTGCTCAGTGAATTTCCTCAAATTTCTCACTTCACAAAATGGTATGTCCACTCCCCCTCCCGGTTTTGGTATTGTTGTCTTTTTATTTTACGGCTTTCCTCCATTTGAAATGTTTACATAAAAGTGTCTTGCATGCCTGCAGTATGTCTTTCAACAACTTAGCGCTGGTGGCCGAAGAGTTCGAGGAATCTTGCTGTCGCCATGTTATAAACCACCTAGAATTAGTCACATGTGAATGGGGACGCGGGAGGCATATCATTGAACGAGATATTTTGTTGTTTTTCTGACACAGTTCTAATGATTTTGCGTTAAAAAGTACATGATGCGATGTGTGGTATTAATTTGCTATACATTAGCTTGGCGGCCATTAACTGGGGCGACCGCTCCCCACTCGGAAGGAATGTACCACTGGTTTATGGAAGTTTTTTTCATTCTTTGTTATGTGCAAAGATGGAAGTAGAAAATACGTTTTCAAAACAAGGAAATAGCATTTGTTTGCAGTTTTACAGCTTTTATACTTTTTGTTTTCTTTTGTTTTCTTTTATTTTCTATGCTGGAGAAGTTTCAATAAAATTTTCTTTATCTTTGGAAACTTGTTTTGTTAAAGTTTAAAAAATTTTCTTGGACCAGGACTTTAATATTCGGAATATAAATATCTGAGTAAGTTGATGTTGTTAATTTCGTTGTGTATTCTCCCATACTTTTTTCAAGTGCGATTTGTACATATTTTCCTGTAATTTCAAAGTCCTAACAAGTTGCCGTTCACTGCAATAAACATTGCGCAGCTTTTTCTGTCTCGTCTAAGGAATTGCGTTTTTTGAAGTTGGAAAACAGTTTTGCTAACCTTTTTTTAACAAGTTGACATGCTTGGGAAATATTCCGATCAATTATATGGCAAAAATGTTTGCTTAAATTTGTTGGATATGCATATATCTATTTCACCGTGATTAAATTTACTTACATACACAATAGTAAGTTACAAAATGTTGGAATTAAGAATAACAGAATAGGAAAAAAGTACAAGCAATATTGCACGAGCGACTAAAAATAATCTGCACATTGAAAAGGAAAACACTAAACTCGAAGGAGAGTAGACACTTTATTTCCAGTTACGACTTGTAGTTATTAAATTCATGAATGAATTTATTTATTTCGATGTGATGTTCTGATATTCCGATCTGATTAATTCGATGTGATGTTCACATACAATTGATGTAGGCCCTAATAATACTTCGATATGATGTTTCAAACTCCCATTGCGCTTCTGATACTGTCGAACGTTTTCACTCAATTCAGACCTTTCATTGATTACTTAACTGAACGGGCACGGCAATATTTTGATGTTATAATGACACTGTTATAACGACGCTAATATAATTTGTTTTGCAGTGGTGATGGCTTGTGAAACTGGACAAAATATCTCCCGATTTTGTCATTTTCAAACTCGCCTGTAAAGCGCCGGTGAAGCCGCCGGTAAAGCGCCGGTGAAACGCCGGTAAAGCGCCGGTAAAACGCCGGTAAAACGCCGAAAAAATTCGCCGGTGTCAAACTGCTCGCATTGGTACTGTATTAAAAGATGTGGTGGGATGCCACGAGTTACACAGTGTGGTATAGGGTGGAATGTCATGTGTGGCATAGGATAGTAGACCATATGGGATACAGGGTAGGAGGCCATGTGGGACATGGTATGTGATGCCATGTGGGACATGAAGTGGGATGTCATTGGGACATGGGAAGTAATACCATGTGGAGCAGATGGTGGGATTCAATGTGAGACATAAAGTGGGATGTCATGTGGGAGAATAGGAGGGATGTTATGTGGGACACAGGGAATGATGTCATATGGGACATAGATGTGGTTGCCATGTGGGACGTGATTGGAAATAATGTGGGGTATAGGATGTGATGACATGTGGGACATAGGGTGGGAAGCTATGTGGGACTTAGGGTGGGATGCCATGTGGGACTAAAGGTTGGATGTCATATGGTGCATAATGGTGGAATGCCATGTACAGTAGGACATATGGTGGATTGCCATGCTTGACATATGGTGGAATGTTATATTGGACATGGGATGTCATGCGGGACATGGGGTGGGATGACATGTAATGCCATGTAAGACATAGGAGGCCATGTGGACATCAAATAATAAAAACAAGTGAGGCCCCTGTATTTCAAATTAATTTCCTACGAAAACGATAACATTTGATGTTGATTTCATGTTGTTTTTATAATACATGATATCTGATTTTAATAAAATTTTCACCTCTAAAATGACCCTGGCTCTTACTGTAGACCCAGGCCCTTAGAACCCACGCTGTAGAGGGTAGTGCAGGTTGGCACATACTTTTCACGTAGGTACACCCATGAGCAGATGGGACCTCCACACCTACCTTATAGGGTAGGATTTAAAACATCAAAGTCTCCCAATATTTCATTTTGTAAGAAAAAATGAACTGATTGAAACAAAACTATAGGGAGTGCACCACACCTGTCGAGTCAATCCAACTAAAACAAAATTATGAGTTATCAAAATTTAATTGTAAGATCTTTCTGGATCCACTCTTCTTATGGACTGCCGGATCCTTTCCTGATGAACAAAATATCCTTTGAAATGAGTGCAGCTGTCACCATTTTTTCTCTCCATAACTTGACCTTTTCTATGACACAGTCATCAAACAAAGTAGCTATGAAATTTGAAGGAAGAAGCATAAGAAAAAAACAAGTAATAAAATGATAAGAGTGATATATATGTTGCCCACTAGTCAAGGTATCCGGCTGAGGGAGCTGTCAGGATAGAGGAGAGAGGACACACGGAGTAAATATAGAGCTGGCACAGTTTATTCAGTCAGAATATTTGTCACATGAGATATAGCAAATCAATACAATCAAAATCATTTCATGAACATCTTTACCTTCCATCAAACAATCCTCCTCAACATGATTATCCAACATACCACTTAAACAACCCATTCATATGCACACATCATTATGCACAAGCGAACTTATAAACTCACACACAAACGAACCAGCTCACAAACTCACACACAAACGAACCAGCTCACAAACTCACACAATTTGCCAGCAATTACAAGTGACTTTGGTAAAAGAACAATTATACCTACACACAGTAACCATAAAGTAACTGTACTGTAATACTTTACTCTCAGACAAAAATACCCAAAACCTCATGAGTGAATATTTCCTTCTCTCTCTTGGTGGTATGACATCATGAAGATTGACCAATCACAGACTAGTTATAGTTTCCCAATACCTACAACACATACACTGCAACCTATCCCTACATACAATGGGCCAACCCAATCTAATATGTTAATGAGCATATCCAGGGACAGGGTACCAAGTTGCACCCTGCATAGAGTCAGTGTTTTGATAGGCTTACCCATTGGTATTACAAAGGATATATACGATATTTAGACAAGTGTGCTCCACTTCTTAGGAGAAAACAGATGAATATGGCCAAAATGCTAAACTATAGCAATTAAAAAGTATATGAAAAGTATCTCTACAATATACACTAAAGGTTATAAGACAAAATAATAGGAAAACACCCACCTGTCAGGATAGAGGAGAGAGGACACATGGAGTAAATATAAAGCTGGCACAGTTTATTCAGTCAGAATATTTGTGCTGTTTTCTGTCTGGTATCGATGGTAGTCTCGAATGGAACCTTCTATTTAGTGGATAGGGTGTTGAAAATATATACATGAATCCTCTATATTTATCACATTCTCCCCCTCTAAAAAAAGGAATGACGTCCCATTATGACGTCATTAACACTAGAAATAAAATGACAAGGTCACGGCTATTCCTATAGGCTGCCCTAAACTTAAGTACCTACTGTGTTACAACATAATGTACATGAACAATAAAACTTGCCCTAATAACATCAGCAAAATGGCGACAAAAAAAATAAAAAAAATTCATTGGTATGAAATACATTGGGGCATAAAACAGATTTGCTCCAAGATCACCAAACTATACAATGTTCAGATGTAGAGTTCAACATGATCAAATTCGGATCGGTGGTGGTATACTCACTGCTTATCCTTTCCGGCAACTAGACATACAAACAAGTTGATTTAGACTAAACCACTACCCTATGAAAAGTCTAGAAATTCATCAGTCATGATTGAAATAGGAATATATGACAAAGTTAACCATGTGCTGTCTCTCGTGAACAATTGATATCTCAAATACCAAATCTCATTTCTGGTGCTTCTTCATACGGATCGTCCTGTGAATCTCACCAGTCAGGGCAGTTATGTTCCCAGATGTGGGGTCCTCACAGCTATATCCTGTATCGACGCATTAGTGCTGGCCAGCCTTTCCTGTCGCACCAGTCTTCTTTTTTGGTATCATCATCAACAATTATAGTGAACATTCTTACACAGTAAAAGTCTGCTTGAGCTTTCTCATCATAATCAGAAAGCATTGGGTCTGCACGCACGTTCATCAGTTAGTAAACAAGTGGAGTGAAGTGCCCATCATCAAAGTGTGGCTGGTAGTAGGTAGGATGCTGATGTGGTGGTGGGTAAGGCATGTAAGGTTGTCCAAAATAGGTCTGGTGTGGTTGGAACATAGGCAGTGCAAACACGGTATTTACTGAAGGTCTGTCAACAACAGGTGATCCCAACTGGTGGTAGGACAGCATCGAGGAGGTCGACGAATGCGTGCTCTGCTTTCTTGTGGTGGAATGTTGTCCTGCACATTTGCAACGTTGTTATTCCTGCCAAATGTATCCTCTCTGACTGGTTCCTGTTGATCATTTCTCACAATTTGTCTTGAGATCAGAGGATGAGTATTGATTGGGTCTGGGTTGGGTGGTGTTATTGGGTCGGGGGTGGTTGGTGTTTGCCAAAGTACGGTCTCTCTCCGAGTAGGGTTAGATGGGGGCAGTGGGTGGGACGGTGAGGAAATTGTCTCTCTCACAGGCGGAGGCACATCATTGTAAGCAGGGACATATTCCCTGTACGGTGCTGCAAGATAGATTTCATCATCATCCTCACTTTGTTCATCGGAAGGTTCAGCTACTTCTTGGTGTTCCACACGATCTTTCCTCGTTGGTCTGTCCGTTTTCTGTTGGTCCCCTACTCGACAGATGAGATGGTCACAAGGAAGTAAAATATTTCGATGTAAAATTCTGCTCCTTCCCTTCTTGTCTTCTGGAACTACTTCATACACTGGCATGTTCTTTTCTTTCTGACTGGAAACAACATAAACTTTATTTTCCCAGTAAGATCGTATCTTTCCTGTCCCTTTTTCTCCAAGGTTTCGGACCAGAACTCTGTCTCCAACCTCCAAAGTTGTATGCTTCACTCGTTTGTCATAATGAGTCTTTCCCCTTTCTGCATTTTTCTGTTTGGTTTCAGTCGCAATCTTGTATGCTTCTTGCATTCGCTCCTTCCACTTTGCGACATATGCCGGTAACCCGTTTCTTGATGAGCTCACCTGGTGAATATGCTGGAATGCCAAATCGATTGGTAGACGGGGTGTTCTCCCAAACACAAGGAAAAATGGTGAATATCCCGTAGAATCCTTCCTAGTGCAATTGTAAGCATGGACTACTTTGTTGAGATGATCTTTCCAATGGGATTTCTCTGCATCTGTTAGCGTTCTGAGCATCCCCAACAATGTCCTATTCATTCTCTCAGCTTGCCCGTTTCCTTGAGGGTGATACGGTGTGGTCCTGGAAGCGGCGACTCCGTTAGCCTGTGCAGGTGGTCAAACAGCTTGTTTTGAAACTCCCCACCCTGATCATGGTGTATACGTTTTGGAAAACCAAATCTGAGAACAAAGTCATTGAATAGTCTATCTGCTGCTGTCTTCCCTGATTTGTCTTTAGTGGGATATGCTTGAGTGAAACCAGTGAAATTGTCGGTCACCACCAGGATGTATTCATAACCGCCTGAGCTTCGTTCTAGATGCATGAAATCAATGGATACCAGTTCGAATGGTTGAGTAGTGATGATCGGACACAATGGGGCACGGGTTGGTCTGGCGGGTCGTTTTCTCATGAGGCAAGTGCATTCGTTGTCGATGTAATGCTGAATATGATATTGCATCCGAGGCCAGAAAAATCTGTCTCTTGTCAGCTCTACAACTCTTTCAGAACCCAAATGTCCCATCTGTTCGTGCAATTCCCGGTAGACTAATTTGTGGTACTGTTTTGGTAATACCAGCTGACTACGGGTTTTTGTCTTCCGTAACAGTACCCGTCTTGATTTACTTGCAATTTATTCCAATCACGCAATAGGATCTTTGTATCTTTGGAAAGGGCGGCTTTCTTCTTTGCTGGGTCTCTGGTTCTTTTGTTTAAACTGCAGCATTGGCGCTATAGTGGGGTCTTTCATTTGTGCCAACCTGATGTCATCAAGTGGGATGGCTTGTAGTGACCCATTCCCTCGGTCAACGTCCTCGTCTGGATGCTCAGTCACATTTATTGCTCCTACCCAAGTTACTTCTCCTGCCCTGCATGATTCAAGTCCCTGGACAACAGCTGACATTGCACCTGGTGAAACACTTTCAGTACAGAGGTCCATGTAATCCTGCATCTCTAAGGGTAATCTGGAGAGTGAGTCCGCATCACCATTTGCTTTCCCGGGACGGTACTTGATACAGAAACGATAATCTGACAATTCTGCTACCCATCGATGGCCCGTTGCATTTAACTTCGCCGTTGTCATCACGTATGTGAGGGGATTATTGTCGGTGTATACAGTAAAGTGTGGCGCATAGTAAAGGTAGTCATGAAACTTCTCCGTTACGGCCCACTTCAATGCCAGAAACTCCAATTTTCCAGAATGTAAATGGTAGTTCTTCTCTGCTGGTGAGAGGGTTCTGGATCCATATGCAATCACACGCATCTTGCCCTTTTGACGCTGGTAGAGGACTGCACCTAGTCCGTCGGCGGAAGCATCTGTGTGCACAATATACCCGTCTGTAAAGTCTGGATATGCCATGATTGGTGGATTGGCAATCTGGTCAATCAGTTTGTTGACAATAATTTGGTGTTCTTCATTCCATTGAATCAGGTGGCTTGAAGGTAGTTGACTCCGGTTCGTGTTCTTTCTATTGTTGCTAGGAGTATTCTTACTCTGCCCTAAGGATAGCAAAGCATAAAGAGGTTTCGCTAACCTGGAAAAATTTGGTATGTCCCTTCGGTAGTAGCCCAATAGTCCCAAAAGTTTTCTCAGTTCTCCTACGTTTCTTGGTTTCTTTTCTTTAAGGAAATAACTGCTTCAACGTCCTTGGGTCCAAGTGGTGCCCATTTTCAGTCACAATTCTCCCCAAATACCTGACTTCCTTCTGGAAGAGGGAGCATTTCTCTGGCTTCAACTTGACACCACTGCCCTTTAATCGCTGAAGGACTTGTTTCAGAGCTTCCACATGGTCCTCAAAGGATTTCGCAAAAACCAGCACATCGTCAAGGTACACCACACAGAGATCAGTAGTCAGTCCTTGAGGCAAACCTCCATACTTCTCTGGAAAACGGCCGGTGCATTTGTCAACCCGAACGGGATGCGTGTCCATTCATAAAGCCCCCAGGGTGTGACAAAGGCGGTCATTGGTCTGCTTTCTTCAGTTAGAAAACCTTGGTGATATGCTTTTCCTTGATCCAAGGTGCTGAACCATCTCATTCCCCCTAGTGTGTCTAATACGTCACGGATCTTTGGGATTGGCTGTCTGTCTGGTATTGTTTTCTGGTTAAGTTGCCGATAATCAATGCACAGTCTCAGTGTACCATCTTTTTTTTTCGCACACAGACGATCGGAGATGAATAAGATGAACTGGAACGAGCTATCCATCCTTTATTAATCAAATCCAGCAAATAGTCTCTGACTTCTTGGTACAAAGGTTTTGGGATGGAAATATAGCTCTTCTTTACAGGTTTTTCATCCGCTAGGTGTATCTTCATTTGCAATTGGTCAATGCAACCTATGTCGTGTTCATCTTTCGAGAATGCATCACACTGATCTTTCAGCATATTCTTCACAATCCTTTGTTGGTAGTCATCGAGATGACTTATGTCGACGGGGTAACCAGTTATCTCGACTTTGACGGGCATTTTTACTTTCTGAACACTCACCACTGGATTGGATAGTCTTTACTGTTGAAATATGTTCCCTTTCTTCTGCATTACCTCTTTTCGTTGTGATTGATGGTTGGTAGGACTGACGAAACAGATTCCAATCTTCCCACTACCAATCTGTTTGGGAGTTTAATATCGTGTTTGCCAGGGTTGTGTACTGAAATATTGATTCGACAGGAGGATCCGCGAGGAACTTTGACAAGGCACGGGTCAACATACAAGTCTTCGAACCAACCATTGAGAACATCTGGTTCAAAGATAGCGATGTTATTTTCCTTCACTTCCCTCGGATGCACTCTACATGATATCTTTGTATCGCTACCGGCAGGAATAATCACATCTCTCTTACCCAGTCGAACTTCACAGCAAAAACCCACATCTGAGTAACTGATAGCATTAAGAAGAGCTTTCCCATTGACTCCCTGAAATGCTTGTTCTAGCCGTGTATGGGTGGCAGACTGGTTCTTGTCGACGTCACCCACTACCTCTTGAATAACATTATATCCGACTATGGGTAGTTCAAGGTCCTCATCTGTAACAAGAAATGGTACTTCCACTTTCCGTTTGTCCTCTTTCTCATTCGGTAGGGAAAAACTCAACTGAATCCATCCTTGATAGGGCATTTCCACCCCATTAGCCATCTTTAGTGCCAATCCTCCAGGCAAAAGTTCTTTAACTGACTTCATCTTTAGTGCTGGAAAATTCTTGCATATCCACGACTTTGACACAATCGATACCTGAGCTCCAGTGTCCCACAATACAACTGTTGGATTTCCATTTATGCAACAATGAATCGTACATTTCTCTCCAACTAACTTTGCAAGTTGACTGTGTTTCTTTGTCTTTAAGCCATTGCTTGTAGCCATTTGAAAATTTTGTCTGGGGCTGTCTTTTTGATCTGGGACTTTCTTAATATGCTTGCGGTCTCTCCACGTCCCTCTGGCTGGACCGCATACCGTTTCCGACCCTCTCACATTGCTGCAGCCTATAGCCCGGTGTCCCAACTCACCACATTTGAAGCAGTGTCGACATGTTGCTCCTTCTCCCTTTTCTCTGCATTGCACACAACCTCGGAGGGGGCGGTTTTCACGATTTCCTCTGCTCTGATATCTGTCTGAATTTGTCAAGGTCTCTTGGATGGCTGCCATTTGAGCTTTCAGTTCTCTTACGTCAGCAAATAGAATACTTTCTTTCTTTTCCAGTTTTGGTTTGACCTCTTCCTTCACCTCTGTCTCTTCTTTTACTTCTGTCTGTATTTGGTTTACTTTCACATTTCTGCCCTTCGCACCCAACTTATTCTGCCTTTCCTTTTCATGGACTGCAACAGCATTTACAGACTCGAGAAGAATTTCATCTTTAACCTCTCCTTGTAATACTGTCTTCAACTCAGATTTAATGGAATCACTTAGAAAGCCAGTCCTAAGGGCGTGCATAAACATATTTTGGACCAGGACTGGATCATAACATACCTCCGAGCCTGCCTCCTGTGATGCAAACAGAACCTTCTGCTTTATGTCCAAGGCCCTCATGATAAATTCCTGTGGGGTTTCCCTGGTTCTTGTACTAATCTGGACAGTTCATGATATAGTTCCGTTGCGCCCCTTTCCTGGAAGTGGCACCTAATTATTTGCCTCAAAACCGGCAGAGTTATACCTCGTCTTCCTTCTAGGTAGCTCCTCAATCGCAGACCTGGGGTCACGGTTCTCACGACAGCTTCCACAATTTCGTCATCTCTGTATCCTTTCTCTTTTCCAGTTTCAATTTGGTGGATAAGACTGGAATACGAGAGACATCCCTTTGGTGTTGCTCACCAATACTTCCGCTTATCCGAATTCACGGCGTAAGGGTACCCAGATGAGCGAATTCTCGGGTGTACTATCTGGGTAACAGGCTTGGTGTTAATGAGGGCATTTAAATTTTCCTCCATAATTCTCATTTGATCCGTTAGATTTTTAATTGTCTGTCCCCTTAAATCTGATGTCATTTCAATGGGATTATCTTTCTTATTCTGTTCATCGTCTGGAAGTATTATTTCCGACTTTGGACTTAATGTCTCTTTCACAATTCCCAAAATTTTAGTTCCCTTTTCAGGATCATCTTCTAGTTCTTCAAGTTTTGCACTTACTTCTTTGATCAGTCCCCGCTTTGTTTTTCCTGATAAGTCTTCTTCATTTACCTCTACAATCCTCCCTATCTCCTTCAGCTTCTCCTCGTTTTGGGCATATAGCATACCCTGCACGTCAGTTAGGATTACCTCGAATTCGTCAGTGGCCATTCTGCGTTGTTTGGTCGGCTTTGTTAATTGCTTTGTCAAACCTAGCTCTGCTACCAATTTTTGTTGCCCACTAGTCAAGGTATCCGGCTGAGGGAGCTGTCAGGATAGAGGAGAGAGGACACACGGAGTAAATATAGAGCTGGCACAGTTTATTCAGTCAGAATATTTGTCACATGAGATATAGCAAATCAATACAATCAAAATCATTTCATGAACATCTTTACCTTCCATCAAACAATCCTCCTCAACATGATTATCCAACATACCACTTAAACAACCCATTCATATGCACACATCATTATGCACAAGCGAACTTATAAACTCACACACAAACGAACCAGCTCACAAACTCACACACAAACGAACCAGCTCACAAACTCACACAATTTGCCAGCAATTACAAGTGACTTTGGTAAAAAGAACAATTATACCTACACACAGTAACCATAAAGTAACTGTACTGTAATACTTTACTCTCAGACAAAAATACCCAAAACCTCATGAGTGAATATTTCCTTCTCTCTCTTGGTGGTATGACATCATGAAGATTGACCAATCACAGACTAGTTATAGTTTCCCAATACCTACAACACATACACTGCAACCTATCCCTACATACAATGGGCCAACCCAATCTAATATGTTAATGAGCATATCCAGGGACAGGGTACCAAGTTGCACCCTGCATAGAGTCAGTGTTTTGATAGGCTTACCCATTGGTATTACAAAGGATATATACGATATTTAGACAAGTGTGCTCCACTTCTTAGGAGAAAACAGATGAATATGGCCAAAATGCTAAACTATAGCAATTAAAAAGTATATGAAAAGTATCTCTACAATATACACTAAAGGTTATAAGACAAAATAATAGGAAAACACCCACCTGTCAGGATAGAGGAGAGAGGACACACGGAGTAAATATAGAGCTGGCACAGTTTATTCAGTCAGAATATTTGTGCTGTTTTCTGTCTGGTATCGATGGTAGTCTCGAATGGAACCTTCTATTTAGTGGATAGGGTGTTGAAAATATATACATGAATCCTCTATATTTATCACATATACACCTGGGATTTTACCGTGACGAGCACCACAAATTGATCCAAAACCTAAAATGTTGGGTACCTTAATTAAATAAGGATAGTGAGAAAAGAAATATACTGTCTTTCTTTATTTACACCACCAACTTCTTGTTTGTATCTTTCACTTAAACATTATGCAATCAATTTCGCAAAACACTTTTCCTTCACAAAAACCAATCCAATGTTGCAACTAACCCAATAAACCCCAAGACAGTAAACCAAACAACAAGGGCCTGACCTGTGACCCATATTTCCTAAAACAACCAGCTGAGGTCAGAGTACAATATGATATTTTGTGTACAATCTCATAAATACAGTAATTAATGGAAACAAATGAATCAGACTAAATCTAAGCTAACAGCTCATGTCAATGATATTTATGGTATGGTGCGCATTACAGTATGCACTGTTTGACACAATATAGCAGATCTCCCTTCGCAGGATGGAGAGAGTGAAGAAGGAATAAAGCTCCAATGTTCAATATGGTATATTAGCTGTACTTCTTGAAACCTCAATGGTGATGGGGGTATTTGGTATGGATAGTTGGGGAGGAGAAATAATGCTAAAATTCAAATTTTCAAAGGAATAGCCAGAAGAGCATGTATCCCTGCAACTCCACCCCCCCTTCCCCCAAAAAAAAAAAAAAAACTCAAAGTAAACTAAAGTGATAAAATGTAGGCCCTGTTCCACTACAACTCACAGCCTTTGTGGTCAGTATAGGGGTGGCCAAATGACCATGTCACTTGGCATGAATTTTAATTACTTTTTTTGTTCTCATCACTGCAGGTTGCAGCTCAAGAAGCTTGTTGATCCATGACCAGCAAATTGAATAATCTTATTCAGTTCTTCTACATGCAAAAGAGACCGAAAATATAGAGTAAGATTAGTAATGAAAGGGTGGTGATCAACCTGACGTGTATAGTGTACTACTACTCTTTAATAAAAGACACATCTTTACTGTACTGTGGAGTGTATGTACATTTGCGTACCTTCAGTTAAGTCTCTCCAAGGATTGCACTGTGCAAAGGATGTGAAGCCCTGCAGGACCCATTCTCAGCAGTTTTGAGACCCATTGAAAGAGTTGCGATTTCACAAACAAGGACACCAGGACTTACAGTTGGTGAGTAGCCTAACTGAAAATTACAACAATGCCCAAGAATTAGAACTCGAGACAGCGTGGGTTTGAATATTATTGAGTGTGACATTGGATATGAGCTTCTAACAGGAGGTGCAGTGGCTCAGTGCTTAAGGATTGGATATAAGTTTCTAACAGAAGGTGCAGTCGCTCAGTGGTTAAGGAGTCTTTCTTGAATTTGAAAGGTATCGGGTTTGATTCCCATCCAGAGTGTTCCTCATGCTTCAGGTTTGGGAGGAGTTTAGGACACCTAATTGGAATTAAAGGAAAAAAAATCTTTCAACAAACTGTTCAGGTGACTTTTTGCTTGAAAATGATTTTTGGGTAGTCATTAATTTTCTTTTCCGAATGGGAGAGGGAACCCTAATTTCCCAGGTGTATTGGTGTGGGCACCTTCTGATATGATTTTGATGAAGCATTGTTCTTTGACGGACTTGGCTTTTCTCTAATCATCTAATCTTTCAACATAAGTGTCATCATTCCATCGGGAGATAAGGATCTCTTTGGTGTAGATATGACTATCACATGTGAGACTTAGTGGGTCGTTGAGTGGTTTATACGGTTGCAGATGCACTGACTTTTCCTCCAGTTCCGCTCATCCAAATTTGACCTGTGAACATTCATCCCAGATCGAAATGTTGTGCCCATGGGAAGCCTCTCTGGCCATTTCTGTTTCTCTTACCTTTAATGGTTTAGAGCAGATTCTTCCAAGGAGTAATACATGATATGCACATTATCTGTTGGTTCTGAAATCAAATCAATGCACATTATCTGTTGGTTTTGGAATCAAATTGGAGATACCCTGAGATAACGATACCCATGGCAAATGTCTGGTGATGGTATCTTTTCTGTCTCCAGGTATGTATTTGTTTTCTTTTACTGTGCACGATCTGTGTTTGCCTACGAGAGCGACGTGACTTCTATCTGACTCTTTTCTTTCTTAAATATTTCGCTCCGTTTTTCACTTCACTTTGCACAAATTTTGTTTTATATCATCATTTTTGGATCTTTCCTCTGTGGATGGGCTTTTGTTCTCGGTGAGAACGTTTCCTTTTATATTTTTCCTTCCGTTCCTTTTCGTTCTGACCAGGCTTTTCGCGCCTTCGGTACAAGTATAGCGGTCCTAATATAGTAGTTCCGCGATTTTTTTCTAGCTGCCTCGGGTCTTGGCCCTTGTTTTTCTGTTTTTTCACGATGACAAAACGCTTTTGCCTTGACCTTGACCCTCCCTCCCCTTCCCGTGACCCACCTGCTACCACTGTTGACCATTATTCAGTCCCAATCCCTAAAATCCTTATAATACAGGCCACAAATAAAGAAGATAGTTTCAAGAAAGTTTCCTCATTCCTAATCCACAAGGCACTCCAAGGCCTTGTCGGTACCCTTCCTAAAGTCTCCACCCTCAGATCCGGTGATCTCCTGGTGCACTGCACCAGAGATACTCAAGCTACCACCCTCCTCAAGATTAAAACCCTAGCAAATACAGGTATCGATGTTACTGACACCCCCCACCGTTCCCTAAACTTCAGTAAAGGTGTGGTCAGATCCAGGGATCTGGCCTAACTTACTGATGAAGACCTTGTAAATGAACTAACCAACCAAAATGTCACAGAAGCCCGTCGTCTCGTCCTCAAGAGAGACGGTGCCTAAACTCCCACTAACACCATTTTCCTAACTTTTTCCACCTCAACTCTCCCCTCCCACATAACAGCAGGCTACTTAAGGATCCCAGTCGCCCCTTACATCCCAAACCCCCTCCGTTGCCATTAGTGCCAGAGGTATGGCCATGGGAAAAACTCCTGCCGCAGCCAAGCGCGCTGTGGCAACTGTGGAGCCCTAGACCATGACAGCACCTCCTGCACCAGCACCCCACACTGCACGAATTGCAGCGGTATCCATCCAGCAAACCATCCCTCCTTCTCTAAAAACTGCCCCACCTGGCTCCAAGAAAAACAAATAACCAAACTAAAATCCCTTAACCCCAACATCACATACCCAGAGGCCAGGAAGCAATTTCTCGCTTCACTGCTCACTAAACCATCCTACTCGAGCGTAGTCTCCTCCAACACCAATAATGCCCCCCCTAACACAAAAAAACTGACTCGCATACCCAAACAGACCTCACCTGGCTCTTCTTACCAAGTCCTAAGCCCATCACCATTGACAACAAACAATCCACACCTACTACCCAAACGACCTCCACCACCACCACTTCTCCCCCTAACCTTCCTTCCTCCTCAAAGACTTCCGCCATCCCCTAAGGCCAACACATCTAATGCCAACAAACAACAAACTCAAGCCAACGTGGCTAACAGTAACAGTCACCCAATCAACAAACCAAGAAACAACCAATAAACAAACAGTCCACCATCCAAACCCACACCCACACTAATGACACGGAAGAGAGCAAGGATTGTTCGGTTACCGAACATACTTCTCGTCCAACTTTCAAAAATAACCGTTCCCAAAGAAATAGGGACAAATCCAAAGAGAAAATTAACCAACTCAGACCGAACAGATCCTCCTCAAAATAACCCTTTGCCTCCTTATGGCGTGCAACATAAACGATAGAAATAACATTCTCAACATCATACAATGGAACATAAGGAGCCTTAAGGCCAATTCTGAAGAAATTGACCTTCTAGTCACCACCTTCAACCCGGTCGTCTTCTGCCTACAAACATTTTCTTGAAAACCACCGACCATTACTCCCTCAACAACTTCGCTTGCTATCACAAACATCAAGTGGATGCAGACAGGGCCTGTGGGGGCGTCTCCATTCTCATAAGACACGATATCCCGCACAGCCCTGTTCAAGTGCACACCGACCTTCAGGCCATCTGTATATCTATCTCCCTCCACAAAACTCTTACTCTTTGCAATATCTATCTCCCCCCCAACACCAACATTCAGCCAACCAGCCTTAACAACCTCATCTCTCAGCTCCCCTCCCCCTTCATCCTTCTTGGTGACTTCAACGCTCACAACCCTCTGTGGGGCTCTGTTACCACCACCCCCAGAGGCATGCTCATCGAGAACACTCTTCGTCAGCACAGCCTCTCCTTGCTCAACACTAACTCCCCGACATACCTTCACCCTGCCACAGGTTCCCTTACCTGTATTGACCTGTCAGTCTGTTCCCCCAACCTCCTCCCTGATTTTAGATGGAGAGTCACTGCTGACCTCTGTGGTAGTGATCCTTACCCTCTTCTTATACACTCCAATCTTCAAACCCCCACTGACCACACCCCAAATTGGAACCTCGAGAAGGCTGACTGGCCCCTTTTTGGAACCCTCTGTGACTCACACCTCTCCCCCCATCTCCTTGAGGATGAGGAACCCATGTCAAACTTCAGTAATATCCTTATCAACATCGCCACCTGCTCAATTCCCAAAACCCCCAAATCTCCCCCCAACCCCTGGTTCTCTGATGACTGCAAAACTGCCATCAAGAACAGGAAAAGAGCCCTCAGGAACTTCAAAACAAACCCGACCACCCATAACCTCAACCTCTTTCGCATCAGCCGTGCCAAGCCCAGACGCACTATCAAGGATAGTAAAACTAACACTTGGAACAACTTCATCTCTTCTCTCACCACCAACACCCCCACAAAGAAGATTTGGAGAATTGTTAACACCTTCCACGGCAGAGTGGGCAAATCTCCCATCTCCCATCTCTCTCAGAATGGTGACCTTCTCACCGCAAAAAAGGACATCGTTAATCACCTCGCCGCCACTTTCAGCAGCATCTCATCCTCGGCCAACTACTCCAATGCCTTTAAACCAAAAAAGCTTCTGATGAAGCCCGGAAAATCACTTTTCCTTCCGACAACTCCGAAAGCTACAAAGCCCCTCTCACCCTCTCTAAATTAAACCTAGCCATCCATGTTGCTGGCTGTACCTCCAAGGGCCCAGATAACATCCCCTACCAGTTCCTAAAACACCTCCCCATCAAGGCCACCACTACCCTACTTACAATCTTCAACAACATTTGGACCTCACACTCCTTTCCCCCTATAAGGACAGACAGCTATTGTCATTCCTGTCCTTAAACCGGGGAAAGACGGTACCGACCCCTCCAGCTACCGCCCCATCGCCCTAACTTGCTGTCTCTGTAAAATTATGGAAAGGATCATTAATCAGAGACTAAACTGGTTTCTTGAGACCAACAGAATCCTCTCCCCTGACCAAAGCGGCTTCCGAAAACGTCGCAATACCCTAGACCACTTAATTACGCTCGACTACGCTATCCGGGAATCCTTTGCAAAAAAGGAACACCTCATTGCCATATTTTTTGACCTTGAGAAAGCTTTCGACACTTCTTGGAAATACAGCATTACCCGCAAACTTCACACCATCGGCCTTAGAGGCCATCTCCCCATCTTTATTCAAAACTTCCTCTCATCCAGGCGGTTCCAAGTTCGTATTGGCCACACCCTCTCCAACCCGTACCCCCAAGAAGAGGGCGTCCCCCAAGGCAGCATCCTCTCTCTTCAACCTGAGCATCAATGACATCGCGGATAACCTTGGCCCCAACATCAAAGTACCTTATATGTGGATGACTTCACCATCTTCTACTCCTCCCCGAGCTTTCCTATTGTTGAAAGTAGGCTCCAAATCAGCCTCGACCTGCTGCAAGACTGGAGCAACAAAAACGGTTTTAAATTCTCCAAAGACAAGACAGTCTGCATGCACTTTTGTCATTTCAACAACCTCCACCCCAACCCGAACTTCATGCTCAATGGGAATTGCATCCCTAAAGTTCCTGGGTCTAACTCTAGACCCCAAGCTTACCTACAAACAACACATCACCAACCTGAAACTAAAATGCAACAGCCCCCTCAACTTCCTCCAACTTCTCTCCAACACTACTTGGGGAGCGAACCGTTATGCTCTCCTCAAAATTTTCAGGCTCACCATTCGTGCCAAGCTTCACTATGGCAATATTGTCTACTGTGTCGCTCATAACTCATACCTCAACCACATCAACACCATCCAAAATAAAGCCCTCAGGCATTGTGGAGGTGCCTACAGGACCTCCCCAATCACCAGCCTTCATGTTGAAGCCAACGAACCCCCCTTTCTACTTAGATGTAGAAAGTTTAGCCTCTCCTATGCTTTTAGAGTCCTCACCAACACCCACAACCCTGTTTACAACCTCATTAGGTACCCCAATTTCTCCACCCTCTTTGATAGGACTAAAACCCTATCCCCTCCCTTCAGCTTACGCATTAAATCAGACCTCTTCCATCTCGGCATCAACCCCGCCACTCTCGGCACCTACTCCTGGCCCACTTTTCCTCCTTGGGCCACCCCCCTCCCTTCTGTCCACCTAGACCTCTTCACTCATCACAAAACTCAAACCCACCCTAACCTCTTCATCAATCTCCACAACCAAATCAAAGACCAACTCTCAAATTACACCTCCATCCATACTGATGGCTCCAAGGAAGGCAACAAGACAGCTGCTGCTGACGTCATCCAAGGCATCACCCTCAGTAGCAGACTTCCTGACTTCATCCATCTTTTTAGCCGAGGCTAAGGCCATTCTCCTCGCCCTCAACTTAATTGAGTACTCTCCTCTCAGCCACTTTCTCCGACTCAAAGGCTGTTCTTACTTCTTTACTCATTCTTAAATGGGATAACCTCACATGCCACCTCCTCCTCTGGAAACTCCTTTCTCCCACCCTCTGCTGGAAAAGTGTTCTTTTCTTCTGGATACTCAGCCATGTTGGCATCCCTGGCAATGACAGGGCTGATGCAGCCGCTAAGCTTAACCCCAACCTCCTCCCTACCCCTTTTCCCAAAACCCTCTCTGACATCAAACCGCTTATCGCTTCCCTTGTTCAAGACCGCTGGCAAACCTCATGGAACTCCCAAATTGATAACAAACTCCATGTCATCCAGCCCACAATTCCGATCAAACCCACCATCAACAACCTCTCTTGTATCGACAATGTTCATATTACCCGTCTTAGAATTGGTCACACCCGCCTCACTCACTCCCACCTCCTTATTGGTTCCCCTCAACCCGTTTGTAACAATTGCCACTGCACCCTCACAATCCATCACGTTCTCCTTGCTTGCCCCCTGTACAACCTTCCAAGAGCTTCCCTCGCTCCCCACAACTCGATTGCTGAGTTCTTCCAGAAAAATCCTCCGGATAAACTTATCTCCTTCCTTCATCATTCTTCCCTCTACAACCATATTTAATTCTCTTCTTCCACCCCCACTCTACTTTGTTTTTGTTTCACCCATGCACCTCCTCTCTCGATCACAGCTTTCTGACTTTTGTTCTTGAATTTCTCTCATTCTCCCCCTGTTTCCTTTCCTTCCTACCTCTAGAATAATCTGACCTCTCAGGCACAATTTGACCATAGTTGTCGTAGTGCCATTAAGACCTCATCAAACAAACAAACAAACAAACAAGATCAACATGATAGAATACATAAAGACTTTGAGGAATCTGAGGCTATGATGTCACAACTAGTCTGATTTCAGTCGTTTCTACAGAAATGATCCCAAACTTTAAACTTAAATATCTTCTTAAAGGAATAGCATTTTAGAATACAAGATTGACTTTTTTGACACCTGAAGTAATCGTTTAAGTTTAAACAAAAACCCTTACGCTGAAGCATACGTGTTCTGGTGTAGCGGATAGTGACCAAGCTTGCAATGTACACGTCCTGGGTTCGAATACCGGCCATGTACGCAGCTTTACTTTTTCGCGAGTAATTACAGCAGTGATTATCATTAGTGATTATTGTTTTTCCTTGAGAAAAATAATTTAGACCGGTATCATTAAGAAGGAAATTTCACAAACAATCTAGAATTCCTCCATAGAGGAAAATATAAGCTCAAAAAAATTGACCTAATTTTGCCTAAAATAGCAAATTTCCATATTTATTTTGATATTTTCTTTACTTTGACATTTTTATTGAAAAGCATTTATACAAATCAAATTTGTAGTAACGATAGATAACGAATGGAAAATTAAGAAATTTTTTAATTTTATTTTAAAATCCTGACAATTTATTGTCACTTTTTTTACACACTGGTCTTTTAAGGCTTTAATTTCCAAGACAGGTCTTATGCACCTATTTCACAATGTATGATAATTTCAGAACTGCATTAGTAATAACTGAATTTATCAGGTGTGTGAACAGGCTGAGATAATACTTCCTATCTTTGTTTTAAAATTTGTTTACAACACATGTTAATTAATCTGCTAAAGATTAACAATTTTACCACTTTTTGATTTATAGTGCAAATTTTTTAGGTATGAACAAGCAAATGTATTACGGTACAGTAAATCTTCTGCGTATAATTTGTGAAGGTGAGCAGTTGATTATACCATAGTAATCAACAACTGAGTTTAAAAGATATTCTTATAGTTTTCATCGATTGAAGTTTATTTAAAGAATTGTAGTTAAGATTTTGAGATGTTTTCCCACCCATAAGAATAAATTTTGCTTATTTTAAAATTCAGTGAGGTTTGATCAGGCGCAACTTGAACACTGAACATGTTATTTTCAACCCTAAACCTATACACTCATGACCCACTAAGTCTCACATGTGATTGGACACAATGATGAGATTTATGTTGAAAGATTAGATGATTAGAGAACCGCTGAGTCCATCAAAGACCAATGCTTCATCAATATCATGTCAGAAGATGCCCACACCAATACACTTGGGTGTTCAAAAGGTGGTGGGAACGTTTTAGGACAATGGCAGCAACATAGGGCAATGTCAGCTTCTTGGGCAGTGGTAGTGTCTTAAGGAGCTTCTTAGGGCTTTGGGACTGGCTATGGGAGCATCCTAGGGTGTTGGCAGCACATCTTAAATGTTTTAAAAAAGGCCAAACACGATTGTCTTGTGGACCCAGATGTGTTAATTATTGAGATGGAATATAACCTGCTTAAAAGACCATGCTTTGGCCATCTGCTCCTGCACCTTACACACCTAAATGCAAGAAAAATTCATTCATTTCATCGAAATACATAAAGAATTATATTTGATCTGCAATGATTACATCACAGTTTTAAACTGCAAGGTCACTTTTTTTTTGAGATGCAATAAGTCTCTTACAGAATATTGGCGATATATATCAACATGGGTTTCTCACCAATTTGGTTTGTTAATAGTCCTCTGCTATATAAATTAAACTGAATATTGACAGGAATATTCCTTTGAACAATTCCTACCCAAGCTGTTTATTTATATCACAACTGATGTACGCTAGCCCATAATTTATTGTGTCTGTATGCATAATGGTTGTATCTGCATGTTACATTTTCAAAGTGGACAACAGAACCAAGGGATGTTTCATATTATCTTTAAACATTTAACAGGAAACACTTCACACCAGAACAAAATCAACTATTGCATTTCATGACTGAGCAGATAAGATCCTGGGGACCAGAAATCACCACTAATCCTTAGAAGTCTAGATATATGCAAGATAAGTCCACCATTTTGTATCACATGCACGGGAGAGGATAGTGAGGACCAATCAGCATCATCCACCTTTACTGTATGCTGTTCAGGATTGACATGGATCCAGGAGTATAAATCAACACCTCTTTTGAATTGAGAATGGGGATAGTAAGCATGTTAATAATTACAAAACATTTATGGGGCTTACAACAAATAATTCCTGCATGATGCTTGCACCAGGGGGTGATTTCACCTCATGTCGTTCACCACATGGGGGTAGGGGAATGAAGTGCCATATATTCCTTTGGGGCAAGAAATACCATTCATCATTTTTTAATAGCTCAACAAAGTTGAGGTTATAAATTGGGAACTTTCTTTTAACTTTCGTGTCCCATTTTTTAAAGGTATCTAGTCAGCGGTTTTTGACTTAAAACTTCTTGAAGAGCATGAGAATCTCCACACAGGGTGTATTCAGTTTTTCATGTACTGTTTGCATACCTGAAATAGAGTAATTTTCATTTTCATCATTGTCATGGAAATCTGCAGTCAAATCTGGAAAATATGTGTAAATAATTTCCTGCAGCTTACTATTCACACCAGGTAAATAATAAGACAACAAGGAGGCACCACTTTGTTCTCACTACAGTGCACAATACCCTCTATTTTGTGGATAGCATGGAATACCATTTTTTGCAGCTCTGGAGTTTCTTTAATCTACGGTGTAGCAAATGACAAAAGACATTGATTTTTTTTTTTTTCTATTTTTTAGTTGAAATTTCAAATTTAGAACACTGTAATCTTCTGACAAAGTGGGGACTGGAGCTTCTTTCTCCTGGTAATTTGTAGGAAGGAGACCCCTTCCCCCCCCCTCCTCCCTGGTGTGAGCATATTATGATTGTGTTGGTAACGCATGGTTTTATGCTGTTTAAAGTGTACTGCTTTCAACTTCTGGCCCATAAGACATTTTGTGTGGTGAGAATACAATGTTTTTAACAGTTTAATGTTTCTGATTTGGTGAATTAATTTTTAATTTTGGCATCAAGTCCAACATGCAACATACAGCTCCTGGATTCCACAGTGGGACTTTTTTTATTTTTATTCACAGATTTTCCACACCTGAAATTATTCCTGATGGCAAACCTGCTACCTGTTATTCAGGAAAACTGTCATTTCTGGTTGCTTAACATCTTAAAATGAATTGAATTTCAAAGATGATTATTATTTAAATAATTTAATGGGGTCACAAATGCTTTTTGTCATTTCGAGATTACTGCCAAATATTTGTTTTCTTCTTCCAAACATTGATACAGATGTTCTACCGAAATAGCGTAAATTTTAATTGAAAAATTGCAGAATTTAGATGATCCGAAAACAAAAAGACCACTGTTCAAAATTTGGAAATGCCAAAGCTTCCAACAATTTGTGATGAGTTAACCTGTTGCATCAATGTTCATTACACCTGCCCTCTGTTTTGATGCCAGTTACTTTGCATTCGGCCTAGTAGTAATGTTTCATGAATAATTTGATTTCTCCAGGTGTAGCAACACGCAGTGGATTTGTCAGAGGTCCTTGCTGTGAATGTTCCCTCAACAAACACAGAAAAAAGTCCCCACATTCTTCACTTATAGCAAGTTTTTACCATCTGAATCACCAAAATTGATCTCGTCTTGTCAGTTAACAGGAATTGTAAAAAAATCATGGAGAAACCTGGAGAATAAATCTAGAGAAAATCTCAATTTTTTAGTCCTTCTACATAGTTTTCTTGCAATATTACCTGTGCTTGCAAACTTTTGGAATATAGATTGATGTATTCCACACCACTTTTTAGAGTACCCGTGCACTTCAAGTACCAGCTTGTCTTGTGCTACCTGCAAGATTCATGCACATCAGGCCTTGTAGTATTCTACCATTGATATATGTGCTCTACCAATTAGAGTAGTACTGTTTAGTAATGAAAATTTAAAAATTGATCATTTCATTTTTAGGTTCTTTTTTCAAACTGCTTGAATGAAAGGTGCTCAAATTTGTTTCTACAACTCACTTTATACAATACAATTGAAATTGATCATTTTTATGTTCTTATTTTTCAGACCCTAAACAGGTTCCAATGAATTGGACAAGTAGCAGCTCATCTATTCAATTGTGTCGGAGTTCACATTCTCTGATGAGGCTCAGGACAGCGAGGAAGGCTCATTTAGTGGTAGTGCGGATGCACCTTACGAAGAAAAAATGGTTAAGCAACAAAATACATGGTCTTTGACAACCAGCTGGACAAACTAATTAAAAAACTTAGGTGTACTGTGTGTAATGCTAGGTTAATTGATTTTTACAAAAGTGATAAAGGGATCTATGAATGATAAGCGTAAAACTTGTGTCTAGATGGTCATGAAATTGCCAAATGGCATTCCTAACCATTTGTGAACCAAACCCCTTATGGAAATCTGTTGATATCCAGCCTCATTGGATTTCTGTACAGTGAATGCTCCTTCAGCCAGATTGAACAATGAATGAAGTTCATTGGATTTAGTTTTATTGGCAAAACTATGTTACAGAACATTGATTCCTGTGGTTCCTACACAATGATGGATACCGGATCAGAAGAAATTGTCGGATCAACACTAGTGCAGGTGTCTCAGACGACAAGCCTAAACAGTAAACACCATGGAGAAGCTTGGCTTTGAGCGGAGCCTGCAGCAGCTCCTGAGGGAAGGTGTTGACATGTTGACCTTGTAGCAACCAATCAACATGTTGGAATAAAGAAGTTGATGAGGACAAAATATCCAGCTATCAAATATACAGTAATTTTGATGTTTGGCACTTCACAAAGCCACTTAAGAAAAAGCTCCTCACGAAAGTGAAGAAGAAAAACACAGCAGAGCTAGATTCAGTCTGTATCCAACCACCTCTGGTGGTGCTGCCAGAATTACGAAAAAGATCCAGTCATGTGGATAAGCATGTGCAAACAAATTGTCCACAACACTCCTGAATGGATTGGGAAAAGTTTCACAAGTGTGGACATCCCCCATTAACCGACGATAACGACCTACTGAAGCACTGGCTGAGGATCTTCAGCACACTTTGCACTTCAAGGCGTCGATCATCAAATCAAAATGGCATCAGTCATTTTGAAGGCATGTCATTTGGCTCTATTCACTGTTTGCACTAAACATCTGCAACCCTAAATGGAGTCATCACCAGACTGACTGGAACATTAATAAGTGTTACACAGAAGTTTCATTTCTGTAACTATGAAAGGACAAAGGAAAGTCAGCTATATATAGAGAACACTCAAGCACACTTCCCTGAATTTTGTTATAACAGGAAAAGAACCAAATATTGTAGATCTTCGTATATTTATTCTTCACTATCTTTGCATATTTTTAGACACATTCTGAGGTGTTCCTTCTTAGACCCTCAGGACTAAACTACTGGACATTTTGTTATTGTTGTATTTTTTCTTTTTAATGATTATATTTGTACATATTGTATGTGTTAAAAATCCCTTTACATTCTTCACACATTATTTTATAATTTCAAGGTATGTGTCATTTTGTAAATAGTTGCTTTATTTAATGTAAAATATTTGCAAAATGTCCCAGCAGAGCACCCCTAGCCTCCGGGTTATTTCTTAGTTTGTTTTGAAATAGGGACAATAAAGATTATCTAAAAATATTTTTAAACTCGGAAACTACAAGTGCTCATGGCATAATTCAAGAAAATAAAATCCATATCATACAACAGCAAGATGGATCATGAGTGTTTAGTTTGCCAAACCAGCTTTGAAAGAAATTAGCAACAAAAGTGCCATTTGAATGATAAATTGTATGGGAAAAAGGTGACAGAGGAAGGATTGGGATAGGAGGTATTCCGTATTAATGGAGGGGTATGCTTTGATTAAACCAAAAAACTTCAGAAAAGTTGCTTATAGGCAAAATATATGTAATGCGGCCTGCAATCATCCAGGTTTGGGAGACCATGCAGCTTGAATTCATAAAGAAATTGATGCAGGATGACAAGTCACTAATTTTAATGTGAAGGCATCCTACGGTACCAATACCTCCCATACTGACTATTTGACATAAGCAGATAATTAGGCCACAGTATTTGCTTCTTATGAATAATTTCAGGGGCCAAGAAATGCAATGATAACATAATTCTTTATTTATTAACAATAAGTAGGATGGCCACCAACTGACCAATATGTTGACAAGAGATAATTGCAACAAAGCTAAAAAGTTTCGGTTGAAACATATCTACGTGTTTCATAATGATACATTCCAAGATTATACTCTTGTCATTCATAGTTTTTGAAGCATGTAAATAAACTTTACTCTTAGAAAAACTGTTCAGAGTTGTTGCAATTATCTCTCGTCAACATATTCATGGCAAATAATGGCAATCATAGGAAGCAAACCAAACACTGTTGCCTTATGGGAAGGACTGACCGCTGAAAAATCGTCAAAATCCATGATTTTCACTTCAGATGTTAAATCTGAGATTTTCATGGGATACTGTTCTAATAACACAGTACTACCATAATATCTATCTAAAACACTAATAGAAAACACAAAACTCTACAAAAATGATAAAAAATAGCTTTAAAAAGTCTTCATTTTAAACAATACACAGTGATATAATTGGTCATTTCTCAGACATTCTTTGGCCGATTGTAATTATTTTTGCACCAAAATAAATATTTTTCTTCATTCTGAATACTTCCTAATTACATGGCAATATTTTTCCTAAACTCAATTTTGATTGGTCTAGAAATAAAGAAAACTGGCTTTTGGCCATAAATCAGCCAATCAGAGCTAAGTTAAATCAATCAAGCCATTAGGCTCATAGAGCCGGGTCTTATCCCCGGTTTCCATGGCGCAAGTGCATGAGAGTACACAAATCTCCCTAGACGGGATGCCAGTCCATCACAGTTTAAGTCCCCAGCAGTGCTGGTACTCATTTTTCACAGCTGATTGGACTGAAGCAAAGAGTAAAGTGTCTTGCTCAGAGACAAAATGCTGCACTCACAACAGGAATTGCCAATCATAGAGCTTTTTAGAAAACCTCTATTTGACTTTCAACTTTTATGTTCTGAAACAGCTGAGAAAGCTTTATATGTGTTGTTTTCAGTGTGTGCATCAAAATTTGCATTGCATGTACACACATTTGCACAGGGCAACCTTGTATGCTTTCAGGACAAGCACAAATTCAGATACCCCTGCCCGGCAGACAAGTTGGATTTATTGATAACATTACCTGCATCGTTATTCTGCCCACTCTTAAACATCTTATCCCTCATTTTTTTTCTTCCATTATTCATCTAGTTTTCCAATATACATCCTGAGTGTCCCAAGGTCAAAGGATCTTACTAAATGAGGAGCCTGCATGTGGCTGAGTTAATTTAGTAACCGTACCATACCTGACCCATACAAAACAATGCACTGAAACATACATTTTATAGCACAATTTAACCAGTCGTAATCACCTACATGATTTCTGATCATAAAGCTCTAATTTGAATTGTTCTTTAATACATCATCAAATCCCGTGTTAAATCAACTCAACCAATTAATTGATTGCAGTGTTTAAGGCCACTTTAAAGGCCATCTATCATAATTAAAATGTGGCGGCGTACAATTTATTCCAAAACAATACTGAATGGCCTATTAATATAAGTGCACACTGTATAATTGTGTTTCGACCAATCAAAACACAAGATTTGAATTTTCATTTACCTTACACGTTAGAGACAACAACTGGCCTTTAAAATAGAGTTAACATTTAAATAAATATACAATAAAATTAAACATTTTTGATTGCTTGAAATATTAGCCACTCAATAACCGCTGCAAAGTGGCATCACTAGTATGTACCAGATTTACTAGTAAAATGATAGCTTTCCCAAAGGCACCATGATTTTGATGAAATAGGTACTTGTAGCTATACTGGATTACAACTAAAATAACGCTTTCGTCATCTATAGTAGTACTCAAACATGCCTGGTATCCTGTTGCAAATATCTTGGTAAGCGCAGCTGAGAGCAGCAAAGTCTTCCATCATCAATCTCTGCGGCCTTGTTTCTGGCTTGACCCCTGACACATCCATCATTTCCTGCGCAAGATCGTTTCTGTCAAGTGGGAACAGTGTCCTGTAGGAAAACAATAGAGCTTAGGAATCATTTTCTGATCTGTCAACTTGCTTCGGTATATACTTAAAATATTAAATCCATCAGAGCCATAGGGCCAGTGCTTATCCTCGGTTTCCATGGCACAAGCGGATGAGAGTACACAACTACCCCTAGACGGGATGCCAGTCCATCTTAGGTTAACTCCCCAACAGTGCTGGTATTTATTTTACAGCTGAGTGGACTAAAGCAAGTAGAGTAAAGTGTCTTGCTCAAGGACGCAATGCAGCGCTCACGGTGGGAATCGAACTCGGTACCTTTCGCATATGAGCACGACTCCTTAACCACTGAGCCTCTGCACCTCCTGAATATATAATCTGGTTTCAAGTATGCACTTGAAGAGCTGCAAACCATCCATAAAATGGGCAGAAGTAATTTTTGTTGGGTCTACCGATGCAATGAATGTTAAAGCACAGTTGTTGTGTTAACGTGGAGATAAATATAAAACCAAATTAAAATTTGTATGATTGATCAATTACTTGCCAACTTCTGCCAAGTCAATCATTAACCGCCATAAAAGTTACCTGATATTCCTTCTGGACAACCAAAAGTTGGTGCCAAGTGGACAAGTTACTTTTGGCTTAATCCCTGTATAAAATGTACACTGCAGTTCCATTTAAAAAAAAAATAGTGGAATTTGGTCAACAATAAAGCTAAAATCAGCTATTAGTTGACGGGGGATTTCCCACACTTGAAATTTAAAGGATACATGTTTTATGTATAATGATAATTAATCTACTTACTTTACACCCTTGATGCAGTATTTCTGTCTATAATGAAAGACATGGCGGACAACCTTCTCCACCATTTTAAACCGGGCATTGATCAGTGGTTTAACCAGAGGTTGAAAATGAACAACTCCAATGTCTACCTGCAAATATGGAAAATAAAGATGAAATAACGAACACAAAAATCAACCGATGTCATGAAATAGGGATCAATTAGATTATGGTATACATGATTCAGCATAAGCTTATGATTTTGTAGAATTTGAGGATAACTTCAGTGGTCAGATATTATCAGCATTCGAAAAACCAACCTGAAGGAAACTTGTCCATTGAAATATGAACTCTGCACTTACTATTGTCCAGAAAAAAAATAACATTTTAGGTGCATTTGTTTATTATACAAACTTTGCTAAAATTTGGGTTGTCTGACAGGCACACCCAGCAAAAATTATGGTTGCCCGGATATAGTTTTTATTGTCCTGAGCCACATGACTTGTCAATCTCTGTTTCACAGATATATCTTTACTGTCTGGCAGAGGACAAAAAAAACCAAACTGCAAAGAGCTAATTAGGTATCCTGTTCAATTCAGGGTATTAGAGTTTCAATGAATGCTTAAATTAATTAAAAACTTGAAATAAACACTCAATCAGCATTTTGATGGCAAAAGTGCGTTTCAATGGCTGAATTTGGAAGCACAAAATTGAATTGCATCTTGGATGTGCCTATACAATACCACAAACATTTGCATAAAGTTTTGGAATTTGATCAGCCATAAATATACCATGGGCCAAGATGCAAAAAAGCCTTTAAAAATTGAGTTTTGTGGTCTCCCTCTCAGATCTACATGAAATTTGGTGGCGACTTAGTCCAGAGGTATAGGATGATTGAGAAATATTCCAATGAATTGTCCTCAAGATAATTTTGCAATTTACTAATGATATGCAAATATATGCAATTTCAACAACAAACATGTACAATCTCATAAAAAAGAGCATTAACATTCAATTGGTAAGCTGTCCTCTACTGTATGTATTATACTTGATCATAATTTGACAATCCTAGATTATTGCTAGAAGATTTACATGGTCACTACATCACTTACAATGTAACTAATGGTATGCAATTGCAACAATAAAACATTACTCACACTGAAAAATAAGGCCAATAAGAATAGATTTACAAGCCCTCACCCACTGTAGATAATATACAGATCCCAGAATTTGACAATCTTCTTCTTGGTAGAAGATTGACTATTTTCCTATATCAGTTACAGTGTAATTAATGATATGCAAATTTATACAATTTCAACAAAACAAACAATCTGAAAAAGAAGGTCAGTAAAACTAGTTTGGTAAGTCCTCACCCACTGTTGGTATTTACTTTATCATAGGTTGACAATCCTATTCTTAGTACAAGTTTTACTATTTCTCTACATCACTTGCAATGTAACTAATGATATGCAATTCCAACAAAAAACATGCACAAAGGTGCAAAATAAGACTAGAGTTACAAACCATCACCCACTGTAGGTAATATACAGATCTCAGAATTTGACAATCCTCCTCTTGGTAGAAGATTGACTATTTCCCTACATCAGTTAATGATATGCAAATATATGCAATTTCAAGAACAAGAACAAACAGCTCAAAGAATGATATATCACTATCTTATTGGAAATTAAAGACAAGAAATTATATCAACTTGGACAATGAAAAGGTGGTTCATGAAATATTTGGGAAGGCAGTTTAATGATATGCAAATTATATGCATTGATTTCCAATTTAAAAATAAAATATAAAAAGACTGGATATCTATAGGCAGCATAAAATAAAGAAGTTTCAATTTAATATTAAGCACAACAAAATGATCAAGGTTAATTGAGAATTAACCATCTGTACAAACAATATTTTGAAATAATTATGCAAATTTTTATGAAATTTGTGACATAAATAGGGGGAAGGCCCCTCCAATTCTGATATATTCTTTGTTATTAAATCTGCTGTCAATGAAGAATTTTGCAAACATAAGAGCTGATATTAACCAAGATGTTGTGGAACTTTACCATACTTCCAGTGAAAAATTAGTAAAAAAATACTTATAATTTTAGTTGTCTTCAACTTGCTACATTACAAAATCTGTATAAATGAATATTGATCCGCCATCATACCTTAAAATTAAAAGACTATTCTACTCAAGATTGCAATGCTTGTTTTCATTTACATTAATTTGTTCTCTGTCCATAGTCCTTTAAAGAGAACGAAAGATCATTATTCATTTCATGCCATATCCTCCTCTTCCAGTCCACAAGTCTATTACCAACTCTCACAAATTTGTTCATGTCATTAATTTTCTAACTGTCACTTGTCACGTAATCACTTAGCATCTTCTTTTCCCAAAAAAAGGTGGTGTGGTGCAGTGGCCCAGTAGAGAAGAGCCATACTCCTGCTCTTAAGGTATTGGGCTCACTCTTCATTTACATTCTTGAGCAAAAAACTCAATTATGATTGCTCCCATCCACTCAACTTTTTACATAAGTATCAGGACTGTTGGAAGTTACCATGAGATCAACTATTGTCATTTCCATGGGCAGTAATGAACCCCATCAGCTTGCGCTACAGAAACCATGGATAAGCACCATGATGAACACGAAATATAAAGCTGTGGATGTGTTTGTTTGTTTGATGAGAGTTTAACGGCACCACAACAGCAAAGGTCAAATTGTGCCTGAGAGGTTGGATCATTCCAGAGGTAGGAAGGAGAGTAAACAGGGGGAGATTGAGAGAAACACGATAACTAAAAGCCAGAAAGCTGGGATCGAGAGAGGAGGTGCATGGGTGAAAAATAATGTAGAGAGGGGAGGGGGGAGGAGGACTAAATATGGTTGTAAAGGGTAGCATGATGAAGGAAGGAGATAATTTTATCCGGAGTTTTTTTGAGGGGAAGAGCTCGGCTATTGAGTTGTGAGCAGCGAGGGAAGCTCTGGGAAGGTTGTACAGGGGGCAAGCAAGGAGAATGTGATGGACTGTGAGGGTGCAATGGCAATTGTTGCAGAGGGGTGGGGGGAGCCAATAAGGAGGTGGGAGTGAGTGAGGGGAGTGACCTATTCTAAGGTGGGTAATGTGGACGTTGTCGACATGGGATAGTTGTGAATAGTGGGTTTGATTGAAATGGTGGGCTGGATGATGTGGAGTTTGTTATTAATTTGGAAGTCCCATGAGGTTTGCCAGCGACCACCAACAAGGGAAGTGATAAGCGGTTTTATGTGGATGTGTTACCAGACGCATAAATACTTTCTCCAAAAATATGAAGTAAAATCGAAAGTGGATACAAAATTGCAAAAGTAAAATTCGCTGAAATGGTACTAGTAGGTTTGCATGTAGTATGTTTGTTGTACATGTGATGTGACTGGGCTGTGTGAAGACACGTGAAATGTAATGGCGTCGCTGCCCTACAAAATGGGAGTCCAGTTGATTTAGAGTCACATAAGCATGACCTTACAAAGTGCTTAGCATTGATCGACTTGGAATAAGATGCGCTTTTACATCATTAATTTTCTTAGTGTCACTAGAATGCTTAAATACCACAACATTCATTTGTTGGGACATATTTTCCAGAAAGTCATCTGACAATGGTGTACTTACATCAGGAGGAGGCACACAAGCTTTTCCAGGAATGACAAACTTAAGCTTGACCTTACAAAGGTGCTGAGCCATGATTGACAGACGACTCCTCTGTGCATCTCCTTCTGGGGCTACAATTCTCTGAAATAGGAAACATAGATCAGTAAGATAGTCAGTATTATCTCTTTAAAGGTTTTTGACTTTTCTTTACATTTTCATACTAACAAAGTAAATGGCTGTTTTTAATTGATTTCTTTAACATATACACATTTGACTGGTCATTAGTGCTGTCATGACAAGTCGATTATTGCGATATCGCGATACCACTTTTCCCACGACATGAAATATGCCTCTCGGAACATCGCGAAACCAAAAACTAATACACAACTATGAAATTTTCGCGCAACTAGGCTACAATCCGCAATAAAAGTACTTGACACCTTTTTTCATTCCCCTTCTACCCCTTTTCAATGTTGAAATTAAATTTCAGCTCTCCTTTGTGTCTCCTTTTTGGCATGCCGAGAAACGAACAACATTGAAGCGGAGGAGGGGAAAAAGTGTCAAGTATTTTGACGCGGATTGTCTGAGTTTTGGGTTCATGGTGTCGCTAATACATATGATACATTTTATTTATCGGATATGGCTGACGCTGTCGCTGACAATTATGATGAGGAGGATGATAATATTTTAATATATTATATACGTCACACCTGTCATGCAGGGAATGACAATATTCAACATGTCCAATGCGATTGAACTGTTTCACCTGTTTTTGGGTGCACATAAGGGGGCGCAATTAAGTAATGTCTCTGTACCTTTCAAGGGTACACACCAGCAAATATAAGAAAAAACAGTCAAGATCCTTATTTAAGTAAGCTGTGTACCGTTTCAATTTTACGAGAAATGGAGCTGTTCTGGCCCCCCTCAAGGGCGAATTACAAAAATGTATATTTCTATATCTTTTAAGGGTAGACTTAGTGAACATCCAAAATTCGAAACAAATTATGAAGAGAAACAACAAGTATTTTCCTTTTTTTTTAAAGAGTGTACCGTTAGCTGCGCCATTTAAAGGAATGGTATAGCTTATGTACCTTAAAGGGGTAATAACGCTAAAGTCAAATGAATTCTCAGATAATGGTCTCCGGTCAAACTGCTATTTACTTAAATATATACAGGAATCACCAAATATTAATACAAATATATAAACAAAGACTAATATTTGAGGCGTTGTCCTTTTCTTCTAATGTCATTCATCCTTTTGTTTGTTGAGAAGGTGCAAATCACACTATCCGAAAAGACGCCAGAAATGTAACACCTTTATTTTTTTCTCACAGAGGATTAACGTGTACATTTTTAAGTCTATTGTTTTCATCCTTACCATATTATTTAAGCCTAATGAAACCTCTCATATTGGTATAAACTTTAGAGTTTATACCAATATGTAAACATTCAGTGGTGAATTAGACGTTTTAAGTAAAAGAGTAATAAAGAAATGAAAAGAAAGAAATTAAAACAAAAGGCTATTAAGATTTTCTAAAAACTCAGACAATCTGTGACAAAAGTACTTGACCCCTTCTACCCCTTTTCAATATTGAAATTAAATTTCAGCTCTCCTTTGTGTCTCCTTTTTGCATGCCGAGAAACAAACAACATTGAAACCGGGGAGGGGAAAAAGTGTCAAGTATTTTGACGCGGATTGTAGGCTACTTCGTATGTCACAATTCTAAAATAACGGAATTAAATCTAAAAGTCAAGTTTCGGCCATTAAAAACATGCAAAAATATTGTGAAACATAAAATGAACTAAACTAATTAAAAAATTGTGCTCTGTCACCCCACATTGTGAACGCTCTGATGCAAGTAGGCAAAAAGAATGAAAAATTGGCCTAAAACATGCCTCTCACTTTGATGATTCATGGTCACGTTGGCTGAACTACCAAACATGTGTGTGATGCACAATGAACGTAATAGTCACGTGATCATGCATGTCGTCTGCTAGATTTGCAAATCATTTTTACTTGCGTTCATCATAAAACTCGCGATATACTAAATTACCTATATATCGCGATATATGTATATCGCGATATTTTTCTCCACAAAAATTGATAGTAATAGAGCCATGTCATAACAGCACTACTGCTCACGAAGCCATAGAGTTAAGAGGAATCACTCCAAATTATCATTGGAGCTGTTTTACCCTCAGGAATTTTAACCTCAGGTTAGGTATTACATGAAACTAATTTATGAAATAAAAGTCCATAAACATGTATATCAAGTTGTTTTCATTTTTTATGACCTCGTCATCTAATATCCAATGCTAATGTTAATAAAATGCACTTTTGCTCCTAAAATTGTAATTGAAACAAGAAGCTGAAAATCAGTCTCATACATGTATCAAAGTGATGTGCTTGCTGTGTAATTCAAATTGGTGAAATGCATCTGTAAAAACCTAATTCATTTAAAGATGTCAGTAATAAGGCAAGTGCTTCTTATATGCAAGAGACATTAAAAGTAGCAGAATGGTCAAGAAACTACAATTTCTTATTCCATTAAGGAAATGTTTAAGTTTAAAATCTCATTTGCAAAATGACTGGTGCGTAGAAGTCTTCTGTAGAATGATGGCGTCCTCCTCCTCACTTTCTAAACAATTCTTAATGTACTGTACTTAAAGAAAATTCATTTGATATTTTACTAACTGATTTTTTCAAACGTTCTTCACATGGTAAATCGTAACTACTTACTAGATCTTGTTCTAGTACTTTGCTGACATCCAATGGAGTTTAGACCTCAAAATTTCATGAAAAAATATAATACAATACATAAAGACTTTGGGGATTGTGGGGCTGTGACATCACAACTAGTATCAACTAATTCTTTGAATGCATGTATCACTGAAGCCTTGACATACCTCTGCCACTTCCTTTTGAAATGTGAGCATCATTCCTACTCTCCCATACGTAAATGGACCGCTCCGATTGGCTACATCTTCCAACCACTTTATGATAAGGGGCGTTGAGACATTGAATGGTAAATTTCCAATAATGTGAATGTTTGGGGGCTCTGTAAACAAATGAGAAACAACAAAGCAATTAAACGAGCCAAAGTCTGGCATAATCCTTATTTCATATGACAGAATTAAAAATCAGAAATCTTCTAACTTTTTCATTTTAAAAGCAATCTAAAACATTTTTTGTAATTATTAATAACTTTCAATTATTGTACTAAGAAGCCACCTTTTTTATTTTAATACAAGCAGAAAACGATGTCACTAAACCAGGATGTTGGAATGCAATATATTTCTAGTAAGTTTTTCTAGGTTTTGTTTGGTTTGATGTGTAACCGCACCGTGACAGTCAGAGTCAAATGTGCCAGTTTAAGTTTTCTACTTTATGAAAAATTGTTTTCTTGTGTAAAGGTCAAGGACATTTTTATGTATACATTGTAATAATAAAAACATGCTGTCTAAACTTTGTCACATCATTTTAGAAAGAAAAAAAACTTAAATCACATTTATAAAGAAATACATTATAATCCTCATGTCATCATGCACAAGACTTCAATACAGAATTGAACAAAATGGCCGACTCCGAGTGTCAACTTTAAACATGAATAACTTGAGATAGGAATAAGATTCTGACTTGCTGTTTTTGGTAGTTGGTTTAGATTTTAATCCTCTATACCATAGGGGAGATAAGAATGGTGTCAGACTGTCTGAGGTATTGCCAATGATGAAGATATATTTAAAGAAATTTAGTCTTTTATGCAAAATATGTTTTAGCATAACATAGCATAGCAAGGTGTAACGTCCCGAAAGCATCCAGTGCTGAACATTATATCAAGACAGCCACGGCCTTTGATAACCAGTTATGAACTCACTGGTTGCAGACCCATCGATCAAATATAAAAAAGAATTTCAAATTCCAAGTAAAATGGTGATTATTAGAGCCCTTCATGTGATTTAGAAGCATTGATGATATTCAGGAAGATGCATGCAATAAATTAGGGACCCTAAACACACCCTCAAACTGGTGATGGACCCCTACCACCAATGAGGATAAATTTGAATCTATTTAAAGGGCAGCTTGTTTTGTATGGCAGACCACTCTTATAAATCATGGGTAAATAACATGCTTCAACAATTAGATTGGCCCCTGCTAAAAACAAGAAATCACACTACCTCTATTGACTTTCTGATTGATCAAATGTTTAAGTGCATTCACAATTTGTAATGAATAAATGGGAAGAAAGCCATTGTATCTCCTTATAATTTCAGTCACTAGAGATGGTGTGGGGTCCAGGGCGAAGCCCTGGTGGAGGTCCAGGGGGCAAAGCCCATGAAAGAAATACCCATTTAAGAGATATGAAATGCGTTAAAATTGAAGCCAAATCGCATGGTGTGTTTTCAAGGGGCGAAGTTCCAAGAAGCTAGGAGACAAGAAGGAAATTAAGCACCTGGCGTAAGCCAGGATTTTTATCATTATTATTATTATTATTATTATTTCATTATTATTATTATCATTATCATTATTATTATTATTATTATCATTATTATCATTATTATTATTATTATTATTATTATTATCATTTTGGGGGGTAACTGTCTGTGTGATACGTGTCACACAGTCTAAGGGTGTGCATTATATATAGAGTTTGTAAAAGCTCTTGGGTTTTATATGCTGAACTAAAACACATGGCAATTAACTTTTCAGTAAAACTTGCTCCCCCATGGTAAACATATATTTTTAGTATGGGCCATGGGACTAGCCATCCCCCCTTCCCCCCTTCTCCCTCCTTCCTCTGGCTAAACCAATGATGCTGTGAACATCTTCCAACTACATGTTGATGGGAAGTTATATCGTGTTAATATGGACAGTAATGTAGTAATATACAATAGACGTCAACGTTTGTGGTTGGTCATACCAAAATTACGGACAACCAATAATTAACTGCCGTGGAATTGATTAGAATGCATACAGTACATAAATATCTAAATTTAAAAAATCTACAACCGGATGTGATGTGAAAGATATGAACATTGCAATTTTACTGAGACGAGATTCCCTCTTTTAAATTACCAGATAAATAATACAACTGTACAGTACTACTTTCAGCTGGATGTAAGTGCTCTCGCTGTTGGGTTTGGTTGAATAAAAAACACACTTTTTGATATGTGCCAGCATCTACAGTATGAGGACTGCAAATGTTGGTGGATTTCATACTCACAGAATAAAACAAAGAAAGAAAGTCACGGGAACAGATGAGACAGAAGAATATGTCAAGTTCAACCATAACGCAGTCTGTTTACCACACATCACTATGTATGAAGTTTGATCAAATAATTTCGTCGCTAACAAGATACATCCGGTGACATCCGGTGGTTTATGGCATCCTCAAAGTGTCTACTGAAAATCTAAAATTACTCGAAGTCCAACCCAAACATGTGGCTATCCCATAATATTTTGAGCGAAAAAACCCAAAGAAAACCCTTTTTCTGGACAAGAATGTGTTGGTCACATGATAAAAGAAAGAATAACACAGGAAGTACCAAGGTTACTATTACAAAATCAAAAGTACAAGAGGTGAAGGAAGTGACAACCTGGTGTGAAATCAAATACCCCAAGGGAATAAGAAATAAGATAAATTGAGGAATGTCCAGTGTATGAAAACAAAACATAACTGAGAGAAAAATGTATCATAGGAATTATAGTAACCATGGAAGTAGTAGTAACTTAAAAGGCCCTGTATAAATCACTTGAGTCAAGAGTTTTCAAGTCTTCTACAAAATAAAAATTGCCAGTCAACATTACTAAAACTAGAACATCAATAATGTAGCAGCTCAACATATTTTAAGGGCGGTTGAGCCTGTTTTTTGTTGGTGAGTTGTTCATTTGAATAGGCTGGGGTTGTTAGGAAAGAAATACATGTTTGATGGGGTTTTTTAATTGATATATATATATATATATATATATATATGTTTTTTTTTTGGGAGGGGGAGAAATGCAATCGGGAGCTTTCATATTGGTGTGATGCTAAAACATAAATGATGCAGTAGCTCAATATATGTTTTGGGGGCGGGTATAAGACTTGTTTTTGTTGGTGGTGAGTTTCATTGGGTAGGCTGGGGTTGTTAAGAAAAGAATGCAAGTTTGATTAGCAGTGGCGCAACAAAAGCTTTTGAAACTTTACAGGATCCTGGGCAAAATCGATTTGGGTCTAGCCTCTAATGACACTGCATTATCTTTGTTATTGGACCCAAAGCACCAGAGGTGTCAAAAGGAAATTGATAAGGCAGAAAGAGCATAAAATCAAGTTCATGTGCATTGTTTGATAGTAATTGAGGTACAAGTTTCATTTAAAAAAGGGGCACTCTTGTCAGTTGACAGCTTTTGCTTGTCGCTTTTAACTTTCTCACACTTTCTGTGATAAATTCCAACGTAGGTGGTTTCGACATTGATACAGAGGCCAAAATCCCCACAGGCCTGCAGGATTCAAGCTGCTTCACTGCGTATGGGACCATATGGAACTTTAATATCATTTGAATATGTGACAACTGTTCTTCAAGTAAGCCTAAACAAGCTAAGCCTTAACATCAATAATGATGCAAAATTAATTAACAATGTTTGCTTTTAAATGAAATAGAAATTATAAACAGACATACCAATAGCAAAATACTTTTGTATAAAATCAAGATGGATTTTACATCCTTGCAACAAGACATGATTTTAACTATTGATAATGTATTAGCCATTCTAAGCAAATAATTAATTATCGCAACTTAACGAATCACAATTGATCAATAATAACATCTAGGCCTAACATCCCACCAATATACTTCCAAGTGGCAAAAATTATAACAAAATATAACTAAAAGCATCTTTAACTTAAAACATTCTTTTGAAGTCCTCTTTAATATAAGATAGATTTACTTGATCCCCAAATCCTTTAAGATACTCCTCAGAAAATGGAAGAAAATGTTCCTATAATCGAAATAATTTGTCTGGAAATGAAAGAAGTTACTCCAAAATTGGACAAACAATTTCCGAAAGTGAGTGAAATTTTTCAAAAATAAACAAAACGTTTCTGGAAATAAAAAAATTGTACCTGAAAATTGAAAGAAAATGTCATGAAAATGTCCTGGAAATCGAAAAAAATTGTCCGGAAATGAAGCAAAATTTAAGAAAAGAAAGCAAAATTTACACGGGGGAGGGGGAGGGGGCATATAACAAGTCAAAAATATATTGGCACCCCCTCCCATCCACCCCACTCTAAGAATTTCTTTAAAAAGGCAATACAGTCTGTAAAATACAGTTTGGAAACAAACAAAACAAGTCATTGTGGATAAGATTACTGCAAGCCAAGTCATGTGTCTAATGCGACAGGGACCCATGCTGGCTTAGCTATTTAGCCATTCTTGGCTTTTAATAGGTTTTTTTAAACCCAATTTATAGTCCAAATGAGCTATCTACTACAAAAGCTATTCCCCAATTAGACTAGACATTGAGAGACATCCCAAATGGGATATCAAGCTCTATTAACTTATGTGCCAACAGCCAAACGGTATTTTAACACTCCAGCCAATCAAAACAAAGGTTTTCTTTTCAATCGGAGATATTCGGTAGTATTTCCCGAGCCAATGTTATTATGTATGCTAAATTACTTCGGATTGCGCCTAGTGAAATCTGAGTACATATTTAGTGAATTTTGGAATGCTTATTGTTATTGCATCAACATATCGATCTATTTAAGGCAAACATAGCAACACAGCAAAATCCAAAAAACGCTACAAAAATCCGAACGTATCCGGGCGAGAAACTGGCTTTTAAGTGAGAATCGCATAAGCTCAAATCCCTTAAGGGGATGTTGAACTAAAAATGGAAAATAAACATTTTCAATTAAGAAATGGCATCAACATATCTCAAGAATTGATGAATGGATTTGATTATATTTAGTGTGTCATTTTGTTTCTACTTATGGAAAAAGTTAATTAAAATTTTGGACATATTGGAAAAAGGGAAGAAATGGAAGGGCAGGAATGTTATAGATAAAACTCTGTCATCAATATATCTCAAGAACTGATGATTGGATTTTCAAGGGCAGATTCAGAAATGGAGGGACAGGCATGTTTAGGGTGAGGTATGTTGAGACTTCGCTGAAAATTCTATTGGCATGTGTTGAATTCATGACCTGAAAGAATATTCAAACAACAAATTTTCAAAACTCAAAGAAAATCGAATCAAGTAGTCTCTGGCATCAAAGAAACTCAAAACAATTGGTTTCTGCCATGAATGGAATATGTGAATCATGCTTATAAAGAAACTCCCACAATAAATGCTTAGCCTGAATCAAACTGAAAATAATGATATGGCCTTGGAAGAAATCAGTCAGAAGATAATCCTTAAAGGAGCACTAAACCGAAAAGCGAGGCGGTATTTATAGGGGTCCCCCTAAAAATGAATGCTTGTATAGCACACAACAGTAAATCAATTTTCTGGTAAATATGAATATTCAATGACTTTTGCCCTCATGTCGTATGTGAGCTATGGAGCCCTGAAGTTTATCAATCTGTTGTGAATAATATATCTGTGAAATTCGCAAAAACAAGCGCCCTTACTTTTCAGTCTAGTGCTTCTTTAGAATGCAGAATGCAAATGATTAATACAGATCAAAAGGAATAGCAAAGTGTGCGGATGATGCACTGTACAGAGTGCTCAAATTCTAGTTCTAAATGTAACAGCTTTTATTCACAAGAAAGCAATTTCCTGTTACTTTTATCACAGCAAATGGCAACAGTTGAAATTGGTTATGATTTCAAATAATCATACATGGCTACATGTTACATGGCTATCTACATATTTTACATGCCATGCCTATGCCGTGAAATTGAAGAATAGCTGAAATTTGCATAATTTATTCGTTAGATCAAATTTAAATCATAGATATTGTTTGTGAATCATGAGGCCATGATTACCCAATTTGGTAATTTTGAAAGGCAAGTAGACAATATCTGTTCTTCATATATGGGGAAGTGTACTGTTCCATTTATTCTGGTATTTTTATTCATTGATACTGGATTACACCAAAATGAACAAGCTCTTGAACATTCAACCGTCTTCTCACACATTCCTTACTCATTCTGTCATTCCTTTATTAAAAATTAAAAACAGCCAGTTATACTCCATCCCCCTCCCCCCCTCCCCCATCTCCTCCGCTCAATTTTCAGCAATCTGACAACAAATGTGATTATGATAACTTGATAAATTGTTACTGTAATCCTTACCAGAGTCCCATGGCAGACGTTTTTTAGTAGGGAAAGCCTCTTCCATATTGAAATTCAAGATGTCATCATTCACAATATGAACTTTGTTCTCAACTGCTTCTGAAAGTATCTGGAACAAAAGGAAACAAACAAATACTTTAAAACATTTCCACGAAACAAAGTCAAATAATAGTTTATAATTATCAATAATAAGATTTGTAGTAATCTTAAGACTGGATAGACGTACTAATCTGTAAAACATTGTCTTGCATACTTATTAGTATTCAACAGCGCTGGAATGTTTTTAAGTTGGGAGGGGGCAATTTTTATCAGCATGGGGTCCGGAGGACAAGTTGGGGACCCAGACCCTGTAAGCTCTGTGCTTTGAGCAAATTTGGGGCTAAGAAATAGGCCTAAATTGAACTGATTTTTGCATGTTGCAACTCTTAAAAGTTCAATCTAAATTGAAGATCCCAACACAACAGGTCTAAAACATTGTTACCATCAATGTAAGTACAGTACCTATGTAATAAATTAACAACATCAAACATAAAATGTCTACTTTTCACATTTGTAATAAATTCATAAAAGAAAATGCTTGATAAGTTTATTTAAATTACAAAGTTCTTTACAATGGGTGTGTATATGTACTGCAATATTACAGCATATATACACACCCTCAATGTGACCTTGTTATGAAGGTACTTTCGAAGTAGGCCTAATCCAAATTTATGTGTCCACCAATGAAGGACACATAAAAAGGAAATAGGAATATGAAACCTAGTTAGGGTAAAAATGAAGTTTTGCTAAAGAATAGTACTGTATATGACAAGTAAATACGATTTGTTAGAAATTAGAAGTTTATCAATAATCTAAAGAGTGATTGCTACATTTTTCAAGTTTGTTTTATAAGTTTTGCAATACAATAAAGGGTGAGCATTAAAAATTGATTTAACAACAGCTACAGTAGATCCTTCAAAATGTGCAAGCTAAGGTTTTATTTCATTTATGAATATAAATGTTATTCATTTGAATATCACAATTCCTGCAATCACTCCTCCTATCAAATACTAGTGAGCCATCATGTCGAATACAGTGCTATGGGCCATTATGCAATGAAAGATCACTGAAACAACAAACTTTTAATTCCGATGACTATCAACTTATTTCCTTACCTTATAAACATGAAAATCTTAGTCTTCCATATTAAGGAGATAATCCCAAATCAAATGATGATATCACCAAGTAACATGTATTGGTAGAAATGTCAAAAACATTATTTTCTTAAAGTTTTGGCTCCATGGACTTTTACAGTGAAATTCCTGCACAGAACTAAATTTTCTACACTAAGCATTGTTACGCGTACGGGAGTATACACAAGTTAGAGAAAGAGCAACACGGGCGAGAAAAAATCACGGACATTTTTCAGGGGAGTATATAAGGCACAAGAATTGGATTGCACTGTTTGAGCGTTGTAATTTCAACGCGTATAACGCCATATGCGTACGTACGCACCACAAGGGTAAGACATTTTAAATATTGTGCATGCTAATTTAGAGGCGCAATACATTTTATTTGTGCTCGCACATGAACATGCACCAGTATTACATGTATTGTTCATAATTTCTTTCCAACTTTTACAACTGCAAACAAACTGAAATAAGTGTGCTTAATCGTTCAGTGAGAAGGGGGTTGATTTTGATATCGAAAATAAAGATTCCCAGAAAAATCTGACAATTTTTTTTCAGACTATTAAATCCCATTGACTTTTGTTTAGTGTGTGGCGCAACTTTTTCAATGAACATGGGCACATACCCAAATCGGTAGATTCGGAGATCTGCTCTATTTCATTTGGGTATGTGGACGCGTGCTAATCAATACACAAAGGAGACATAAGGTCTGGTACAATCATTATTTCACTTAATAGAGGACACAAATCTTAACCATCTATCAAAACTATTAAGTTAAATTCTTATTACTATCTCAAGTATTTATATTCGAAGTTAACACATGAAGGCTGCCATTTTGTTTTATTCTGTATTGAAATCTTGTGCATGATGACATTATTTCTCCAACAGGGGCATAAGGATTATAATGTAATATCTTTATACATCTTAAAAAGATTTTATTCCAAAATGATGTGACAAAAAGTTTACATAGCATGCCTTGATAATTACATGAGTACACAAAAATGTTCTTGACCTTTACACAGGAAAACTATTTTTCATAAGCTAAACTTACGAGAGAGATAACTTAAGGCATTTCAACATCCTGCTGGTTTGAAGACGTCATTTTCTGCATGTTCTCAAATCAAAACGGTAGCTCCCATCAAAATTAAGGTTTTTAATCATTACAAAATATGTTTTAGATTGCTTCAGGAAACATAATTCATATTGAATTTTTGAAATAAGAATTATGTCAGACTTTATGTTTCCTTTAAACATTGCAGTAAAAGCTGCTATATAGTCATATACTATACAGCAAATATACCTGTAGACTTGGCAAGAATCTTTTGTCTTTCTCAATAACTATTACATTTTCTGGTTCTTGTTTTAAGATAGATCGTGTCAGCCCACCTGGACCTGGACCAACTTCACATACTGAGGCACCCTTCAAATTTCCAGCCTGCCTCACAATTTTGTCTGTTGGTCAAAAAGAAAACAAAAATATATAATTCAGATGAGAAATCTCTACTAGCCTAACATTAAATGAGAAATGTATTTGGTACCTGGTAGGCCCAACATCAATATGTTTGTTTGTTTGTTTGTTTGATGAGGGCTTAACAGCACCACGGCAATGAAGGTCAAATTGTGCCTGAGAGGTTAGATCATTCTAGAGGTAGGAAGGAAAGAAAATGGGGAAAATGAGAGAAATACAAGAACTAAAAGTCAGAAAGCTGGGATTAAAAGAGGAGGTGCATGGGTGGAAGAAAAAAAAAAAAGGAGAGAGAAGGTGGTGGAAAAGGAGGACTAAATATAGTTGTAGAGGGAAGCAGGATGAAGGAAGGAGATAATTTTATCCGGATGGTTTTTCTGGAAGAACTTGGCAATTGAGTTGTGGGAAGCGAGGAAAGCTCTGGGAAGGTTGTACAGGGGGTAAGCGAGGAGAACGTGATGGACTGTGAGGAGGCAATGGGAATTGTTGCAGAGGGGTTGGGTGAGCCAATAAAGAGGTGGGAGTGAGTGAGGTGGGTGACCAAATATTTAAACCACTTCCAACAAGGTTCAACAAGATTGAAGAGCTTATTAATTAACATAACATAACAAGATAACGAGCTAAGAAAGGATAGTCACCCCATAAGAAGCCCAAACTAACACCACCACCACCACAAAAAAAAAAAATCAAAGAAGCCCAAATTTAGTAAAGAACTTCTCAATGTTGACTTTGAAATTGTGAACAGAATTGGAGCTAACTACCCACTCAGGCAAACCATTCCACTCATTAACAATTCTTTGCAAAAAGCTAAAACGCTGAATATCTATCCGTGAGAACTCTTTGGTCAACTTCAAACTGTTATGTGTCACATGAGGATTAGCTGAAACATGCAAGAAATAACAGGAAGTCAAACGCATCACTACCAAATAGGAACTTAAAAACCTGAATCATATCGCCACGTACTCTTCTCAACTCAAACATGGTAAAACCAAGACTTTGCACCCTAGATTCATAAGAGTAGATTCCTTACTTCGGGAATAAGTCTAGTGGCTCTTCGCTGAACCTGCTCTAAAATGAACTTATCCTTCTCATAAAAGGAACTCCAATCTTGAATAGGGTACTCAAGATGAGACCTGACTAACTGCTTATACAAATTAAGAACAAACTCTCTACCAAGAAAACATTTTTTTTTATAATTAAACCAAGCATCCTATTTACCCTTGCAGCTGCTAAAGCACACTGTTTTGAAAGCTTCAGATTGCTAGTAATGACAATTCAACACTTAGATCCCTTTCTTGATCAACACAACCAAGATTTGAACCATTCATACAGTAATCAAAACCAACAATTCTATGACCAAAATAAATAACTTTGCATTTATCATCATTGAATGACATTTGCCACGTTTGGGACCAAGAAACTAACATATCCAGAACAGTTTGCAAAAGTGAAGAATCCCTAGCATCATCTACAATCCTGTCATCAGCAAATTTACAAATCCTGGAGCCAAGGGAAACATCAATATTATTATTGAAGATTAAGAAAAGAAGCAGACCCAATACAGAACCTTGAGGAACATCACATGTAACCTTCTTCAATGAAGATACTTCACCATTAGCAACAACTGTTTGTGACCTGTCAACTAACCAAGAATTTATCCAACTGGCATACTTTCCCTCCACACCAAGTGCTCTTGTTTTCATCATGAGCCTGCCCAATGGAACCATATCAAATGTTTTTTTGGAAATCTAAATACATTACATGCACATTATGACCAGAATCATCTAGTTTAGCAACATCATAAAGAAACTCCAATAAATTAGAAACACAAGACCTCCTAGGTAAGCACCCATGCTGGGACAAATTCAAGAAACCATTGACCAGTAAATGATCTAGTACAACATTCTTAACAATGGACTCCATGACCTTGTACACAACACTAGTAAGACTCACTGGCCTATAATTACAAGGCAAACTGTGGTCAACCTTTCTAAAAATAGGAGTGACATTAGCAATTCTCCAATCACTAGGAACAACACCAACATCAAAGCACTTTGAAAAGATAATACTCAGGAGAACAGAAAGAACTTCAGAAGACTCACGTAAGACAGCATGATGTATACCATCTGGACCGGGTGCTTTATTTGAGTTCAAACCCTTTGAGTTCTTAGAAAGAACATCAACTGAAAAATCAACATTCTTAATGGATAGTTGAGAGTACACACTAAGATAATCCACATCATCAGCAGGGGACTCCTTAGTAAAAACAGACACAAAGTAGTCATTCAAAACTTCAGCCATATCCTTACCACTATCAACAGCAACACCACCATTACCCTGAAGGGGACCAACAATCTCCTTGTTTTTTTTCCTTTGAGCGAACATAAGAAACGACTTAGGATAACAAGATGACGGGCTAAGAAAGGTTTAATAGTCACCCAAAAATAACAGGGTAAAACCACCACCAACACATAGAGTTGTTAATGAGTGGAATGGTTTGATGGAGTGTGTAGTTAGCTCCAATTCTGTTCACAATTTTGAGGTCAACATTGATAAGTTTTTTATTGACTGTGGGCATGTTTGATTTTTTGAAAGGAATGTTAAAAAGGAAATTAGGATATAAAACCTATTCAAAATGAGAATGACCATTGACAACCTTCAAATTTTCTAAAACAGTAATAGACTAACAGCTTACCTGTTAAATTTAAATCAAGAATGAAGTTTTGTGACAGGTGCTTTTCGGCTCGAAGACCATACAGTCGAATAATTTCTCTAATTGTCGGTAAAGGTGGCAGCTTCATTTTACAAATGTTCTGATCTTCATTTCACATAGAAAAAACTGAAAGACAAACTTTTAATGGTGATATGCAATCTACCAACAATTCAACATAGTCATGATCCATAGCGTAACGTTTTTTTACACTTGTTGATACAAGCTAGGCCTAACTGTTACAGACTGTTTTGAGTAATAGTTCTGCCCCAAATTATTCGAGCAACTATTATATTAAATTATCTTCAAAAATATGCCAGATAACGTATGACCGTGTACTGTAGCAATATGGATCAGCTGTACAGGCAGAAGTCGTTGTGCAAATTACAATGTGGAAAACGTTTACATTGACTCTAGTGTTTACACGGATACCCAAAATATCCAGGTACCCGACCGATTGTGTTGTTACCCGGTTCAGAAAATACAAGCCGGGTATGGATTTTCATAATATTACCAAATGCAGACTGTTTCTGTTTTAAAATTGTATGTTAAAAAGAATAAATCTTGACTTACAAGAATTATAAAGTGTATGTTTCCTTTCTATTCCAACGCAATACAATAAAACGATCACATAATATTATCACAGATCGCAGAAAAGATGTTGAACAAGCGATGTGGCTACATGTAGTAACATATGTACGCTAGTAGTACTACATGTACTAGTAGCGCAAAGCTTAATTCTCTAAACTTCGCAGTAAAAAAAAAAAATTCAAACCAGTGCGCAATAAGCAGTGTATATAGTATGCTGTAAAAAAATTATATTGCGGTTGTTTTAAACTGTTTTTAAAGCGTGTCTGGAATTTGCTGAAAAAAATTGTACCAACCTATTATCAACCAATCACAAGTTGTGTTGAAAAGAAATTGTTACGTGTTACTGAAAGTGCACGTAACATAATCGTGGAATCAGTCAGTTATTCCCAGCATAGCGTTAATGAGGTGGAATCATTTATTGATATTCAAGAATACCAAGTGACCCGTCCCGTAAAATTTGGAGAAAGTGCGTATAATATTATTTTACTGTATTTTATAAAGGCAGGTAAATAAAAGAGACAAGAAAAATTTGTATTCTGTTTCCTTATTAACAAAAACAAAGGTACGATTGAAAAACAAGAAAAATCACAAGATTTTACAAGGTACACTGTATTACCAACACATATAGGCCTACTTCTTCCGAGAAAAATATTGAAAATGCTATGTCGGTACGTCGGATACCCGGCCGATACTACAGGTCGGGTACCCGGTCCGCTTTTTGGACCCAGTGCAAACACTAATTGACTCATTATACTTAAGTTATAATTTATATAGCGTAACCGAATATTGACGACGCACGGCTAGTAATACTATCATCAGTCTATAGCCTTTCCGCGACGAATTTGTGGCTGTTTCGTTTTGTCATTGTAAGTTCAAAAATTCGTCCTATTATGTAAAAATAACAAAAACATACTACAAAAAAAAAGACTTAATCTTAATGGACACCTACGTTTTAAACCTCAATGGCTGTTGTAAATTGGTTAAAATAAGCAATTATTTCCCTCATCCTTCTTCGCATTGATTCATCTGCAAAGCTTTAAAGTGTCTGTACCTAACTAATTGAAAACACTGCGAACGTTCAATCATCAAAAGAATATGCGGATGTACACCACTAAATCGATCAACTAGCGTGCGTAACAATAATAACAAAGCTTTGATGTTGAAAGTATGAACAAGAACACGTAATATACCAGATACATGGTGTATGTAAACGAGAATATGTTTTTGAAGGTTAAAAAAACCGGAGATACAGGTTTAGTCCACATGTTACGAATAAAAGTGTAAATTTCTTTATGCCATCATTGCTAAATGGGCATAAATCCGGTCAACTTGGGTATATAATCCCCACTTTTAGCTAGTGGGATAGTACAGACAATCACCCCCCTCCCCATTCATATGTGTACTTCTTTGAATCTGTGTTATTCCCATTGACACTCAAAACATTTTCTCTATCAGAAGCTCTAGTTTCTTATCAAGATATTAAAGGATTAGTTCAGGGGTCAAGCAAATCTATCTTAATAACAGAGGACTTCAAAAGAAACAAAATGGTGAAGAAAGCATTCAGAAATATTATTTTGTCAGGGAGATATTTAAGTTTAAAGTTTGGTATCATTTGTGTAAAAAAGACTGAAATCAGACTAGTTGTGATGTCATTGTCTCAGATTCCTCAAAGTCTTTATGTATTATATTATATTATATTTTTACCTGCGATTTTGTGGCTTAAAACTATAGAATATGTCAGAAAAGTAGTCAAACTGAATCTAGCAACGGTTTTTATAATATACCACCTGAAGAAAGTTTTAGAAAAAATAATTTAAATAGTCAACAAATTTAATAAACTTCTTTAAAATACATAAATATTTTGAGGAATCTGAGGCTGTGACATCACAACTATTCTGTTTTCAGTCGTTTCTACAGAAATAATACCAAACTTTAAACTTGGATATCTCCTTAACGGAATAAGATGTTACAATGCTTTTTGCACCATTTTGTTTCTTTTAAAGTCCTCTTTCATATAAGATGGACATGCTTGACCACTGAACTAATCCTTTAACATAATCGCGTGTACCGCTTCCCCACACACATATTATGGTATCATCCCTCTTTCAAAGGTTTTGCTTCCCAGTAACAATTTGGATTTCCGATTCTGAAGTCATTTCGAAGAAAAAGATGTTAAAGGTTCAGAGACAAGAAGAGTCAAATCTCAAAGGAAAAAAAAGGAAAAATCAATAACATTCAAGTCACAAGCGGAACATTTTCCAACATTTGTTTTTTTCATACAACATTGATGTTTAGGCATAATTTCTTGAAATCTCTTGCAAACAGGTAAGATTTAGCCTTCAGAAATTTAACGTGTTCTCAATTTCCCATTTTTTAAAACAATAATACCCCAATTTCATCTCCCAAACGGAAAGAGAATTAAGTATTGCAAGTAATGCGTAGCATGTAGGGCATACAGTGAGATATTTATCTCACTAGATGTAGGCGCCAGGCATGCGGGCTAGATAAGGACGAGTTTCCTGTGACTTGAAAACAGTGTGACAGCCATCAGACATACTTTGATTCGAGCAGAATGCACTTCAAGTTCATCTCAAACAGTCAAAATCTTTCTTTCTTTACATTAGTTACACCAAAGAGCGTGACGTTATTCGTCCTATTCCTATACTAAGTAGTATTTACTTGGTTGGCCACGTCACATCCGGGAGATGGCGTCATTTTCTGGAGTGAAAACAAACCTTTGCGCGATACACGTGGCAAATCTGTATGCGTTTACTGTGTGCGGTACATGTAAACAAACACAGCTGATCGCATGCGGGGTGAATGCGCGCGGTTGCTACCTCAAGTCACATTTCCGACGAAGTGAATTCAGCAGACGATCGATCGCATGCGCATATTCCGCGCCAGCGCAGCATCTAGACCTAATTCAAAAGTTGTTTACCATGCATGCGGGAACTTCAAACTGTATTTACCAGCACTGGCAAATTGGTAAGCACAGTGCGGGAAAACTGTGCGTACGCAAATTACGCATATGGTGATCGATTGTTTATCGGTATGGATTATTCTTACCTTTTTCATTATTAATACAAAACGCTCTAATTTAGTCAATTATTTTTATCAAAAATAGTATTGGCACAGTTGGTTGTAATTTTAATTAAAAATGTGTTTGTTTTGCAAGCAAACAAAGCTCCAACTTGAACTTTGCAAAACTTGTTTTTATCCAAGGCCATGCAGCATTGGCATTTACGCATGAAAATACGGATCCGACAATAATCAGTCATTAATCGCCGTGAAAATTTACTGTCTTTCCGCAATAGTAATCGAATCAAAATGAAATTTTGTTTAACTATAAGCTATAATTCCAGGTAGGACTAGAATCCGCAAAAATCTACAGACATTATCTGCAGATTTGGGACTATGTTTACAGCCAGTATGCGGCTGCCTAGGCCTACCTGCTTATTTGAACCATAAACCCACTGAATATAGGCCATCCAAAATTAAAGAAAGCATTAACAATACTTAATTACTTTATATGACCACATCAAGGCAGATATCAAATTGATTGAATGTTCATTTAATATAAAAATAAATTGTCTTCTGTTTATGCATGGGATTTATATTAATTAAAGATGTGGATTTGATGTAGGATTGGTAAATAGATATGATTTTTGGTATGGGTGGACTTCTTGTTTGTGTTTTTTCAACTAAATAGTCAACTGAGGGCCACTGAAATAAGATCATATATTTGTAGGTTGGCTATAGATTGTAGATTAAATGCCAAGAATTGTTGAGGTATTCACCATTTTTTCACATCAAGCTATAGCTGTATAGACCTAGGTGTTAATGTTCCACCACATAAAGTATATTAAACATCAAGCTTCATGAGGAGATAAAAATGAAATCAAGCAATGTCTGTTTATATTATACTCACACAGTACTATCATAACAATTTGGAAAGAGTACATCTTCTTTAGATATCTTAGTTTTTATCCTAAATTTGGTTTAATTGTTACTTTTGCTGTAATTTCTTTTTATTGCCAATTTTTAATGTCAAGTTACATTTTATATTTTATTATAAACAAAGCTTCATCTCAACCAGCTTTCAGCTAAATAAGCTTTCTTGTATAACGAGGAGTGAAATAAATCAAATGAATAGACATGGCCTATTCATCCCATCATAAGATCATATTCTCAGACTATAAATGATCATCCAAATGGGATTTTTCTTACTACTTAGGTTACCTGTTAGGCATGCTAGGTAACTCAATTGATAGTGCAGATGTTTACATACAATTTTCTATGCCGTGTGTTAAATTATAGTGTATAAAATGTCAGAATGTGTAATGCATAAAAGTGCATATTTTGATGGACGCTAAAAGAATGAATGAAAAGGCGGTAAAATTATGATATGCTCTTCTTAATCAAAAGGAAATATTCTGCTATAAAATATTCCTTTACCAAATGGTATTGTGTTGAAAAATCGATTAGAACTATGCACCCTCCCACTTCACAGAGATAACCCAACATCATGCCAGCTTTACGCAGTTCTGGTAGCTGTATCTGTTGCCTCTGCGACGGCAGAGCGAACATTTTTAGTCGCTCAAAAGGATAAAAACACGCCTCCGGTCATTCTTCTTACGAACGTGGAAAGATAAATTTTACTCTCAACAGACGCTCACCGCGTTATTAATAATCTTTGGCAAATAATCTGCTGAACTGTCTAAAGCTCTCTTTTAAATTTTTTGACAGGGAATCTTTTTGTGCCTAATATTTTATCTATTTTTATTTTTTTCATTTTCCAAACCTTTACCATGAGATTTTCATGACCCAAATGGGAACTCACAAGGACCTGGTTCCAAACAGAAAGTACATATCACAATAGTTTATTAGACGGTGTACCATACCAAAGTTCAGTTTTTAAAAAATGCTAAGAAACAATTCACATTTCATGAAATATATGCTGTATATTCTTTTGATAAAATCACAGAAATTATAACTTAACAACAAAACACGAATCCCACAATCCCACCCTTCCCCCCAAAAAAACACACATTAAAAAAAATATGACCCCCCCTCCCTCCTTCTTCCTCCCGTAGCCGGTGTTCGTCCGAGCACCCTCGGTTCTTGATGTTGGTCGTCGTTGACGTCGTCAGCCTGTTTTTCTTTTATCATCACCCAGTTCTACCCCTATTTCTTTCACCTTGCACCTTTATGGCTGTGACGTCACACTTACATGTTAGTATAGTTCAAGTGGAGCACATCAGGTGTCAAGTATCTAAAGCAAACGAACTTCTTAAGAAAGTGCCCTTTTGAAATCTGAAAAGAAAAAAAAATACGTGGAATTTCAAAGTTTGTGCCCTATGATCTGATGATACGAAAAACGAAGCCCCTTTCTGCCTTTTTTAAAACTGAAAATGTAATTAAGCACCAGGAATTGTAAAGTTTGTTGCCCATTTATACAACCTTACGCACATTTACTTAGCTCTGGCTACACGGGCGCGTGAGGCCTGCGAAGCTATGTAACGCACATGGCGATTACATGTTGCATATGCAAGACACGTGAACACATCATGTGTGCCTACAACTGCGCCAAAGAAAAAACATCAATGGCATTAAGAGCTTATTTCTATAAATGGGTTGTCTTTCGATATTTTTTACCAAATATTAATGCGAAATTTTAATATTATTTAAGAATGATAATATTTATTATGTTTTGGTCAAATCATGTATCCTTTCAATTATTCTTAACACAAAATTATCTTATTTGGCATATAATTAGTGCTAATATTTTTTTACACGCAGTTTCTTTGAGAAGTATATCAACGAGCGATTCTTTTAGAATTGGATGTTAGTTTGTGCATCATGCATATTCCCAGGCCTCATATAGATCTGCAACGGTATACATGATGCCTTCAATATATATCAAAACTGACATTGAGAATTATACATGTGTACGTGGCCAGATGATCTTATATCGAAAATTTGAACCTGTATGAAGCCTACTTTTATATAGGCCTACAGAAGATGCACTTCTCCGCCGTTTTAAAGTTAAAAAGGATCTAACATCTGATTATTTCATGAATGTATGTTAATATTTAGAGAACATATATAATCCAAAGCGATAAACAAGGGAGCTGTTACTTTGGAGCAACAGCTGCCTGGATAAACTAACATACGATATCAGGACTCAAAAGGTTTCATCCCCTTCGCTGGTATTTACGGAAGTTTATAGAGGCAACATAATTAGCTAAATTGCTTTGATATCAGTTAAAAACCATACAACTATAAAGATAATCAAAATCAGTTAAACAATGAACATTTTACTGTGTTTTTAATTGCTTCAGGTACAATTTGTATATTTTAATTTGCATAAGTTTGTGATGTATGACATATATGGCAGCGATCTCGGTATTTTCTTTTGTAAATCCTTTCTTTCTATCATAATCAGATCATTGTTTGAAGTGGTGCAGCAAATTTTGACCCACCCAAACTTTTTAGGTTTTCGCCATGCCCCAATAAAATTCTAGAAGGAAAAGATTTTTCATTTTCAGGAAAAAATGTAATGTATGACTTAAGATTTGTCATACATCACAAATTTCGCATGCCATTAATTAAAAATGATCAAACTTTGATCCAAAATAATTCAAAAACTATTTTAGTACTTTTCCCAAAATTCAAAATCTAATCTGCTCAGATTTTAAAATACTTTCAACCAATGTAGAAATCTTCAGGCCCTGTGCCCGGAGAGGGTCGCGATGTGTCGGGCAAAGTAAAAATCTGAAGAGAAAAAAAGAATGTCATCACTAATTTCTATTCCAATTTTCGCACGGCGTTTACATATTGTTTGCTTAGGTCTACAACTTTCGCAAACATATCATTATGCCTTGCAAATGAGATAATTTTTGTTTCAAATGTTTACGGTTAGGCCAATTTTGCAATTTGCATGGCCTAAAGTTAAAAAATTGCCTCAAAATTCAACTTTTTGTGTTAAGACGACCGTATTTTCCCGATGACTCAATATAATCTAGATGCTAGAATACAAAAATCGAAAAGACACTTAAATAAACTAACGTATCATTGGAGTCAATTCATGGGGAGCATTGCAATTTTGGTGATACATGTTATGTTGGCTTCACTCACTAACACTGCAGTCATGAAGTTATATTGAGGGCTGGGCATTTTCCGACTATAATTATACTTTATGGTTCTGAACTTCATATAATGTTAGAGATGAACAAGTATCAACTCCTAGTTAAGTTTGTGCAAATAAATCTAAATCCCAACTCACACCACGGACTTCCCCCCCCCCCCTCTTTATCTTCCAATCCATATCGCAAATCACATCACAGACCCCCATTAATTCTCAATCCCAAATCACATCACGGACCCCAATCCTAATCCCATTACAGACATCCCCTCTCCTGCCACAAAAATATCCCAATCCCAAAATACCCCACCCCAGGTAGCATGCCCATATGGGTGGTGGTCCAGTCCATATGGGTAACATCTGGGCCTCAACATATAGGCCTCAGGTGGGCATCATGTGGCATGCCCATATGGGTAACATATGGGTTGACTATGAGCAAAATTATGGGGCTCATTTGGATTACCCCATATGGACCCCTTAGGATTGGGTGGGCCAGCCCAGATGCCCATGTGGGTTACATTTGGAGCCCAGGTGGGCATAATATGGGTTTTATGTGGGCAGGCAGCTTATGGGTAGAATATGGGCTATCCCTTATGGGAATTCTTCATCTGGGGCCCATGGGCATGCAATATGGGCCAGCCCATATGGGAATAATATGGGTTTCATGTGGGCAAGCAGTTTATGGGTAGATTATGGGTTATTCTTTATGAGCTTTATCTGGGACCCAGGTTGGCGTGCAATATAGCCCCAACCCATATGGGCAATACTTGGGATCCAGATGGAGTGTATATCCATAAATTGTGGTAAGTTGTTCCATAAATGGATCACCTGACCTCAATGGATCGAGCTTAATTAAGAGAGTGACTTTCCAGATACGCATACAATTATACAACTCATCAATTGCATTTCTATAAACGTTGATTAGAGAAGTAACTTAATCAAAGTCATACCAGATCAGAAAATTCTATTCATTTTGCATTATCCATTATTTGTTGCATTATTTGTTTATCACTGAAACCTGGCTAAAAGCAAACGGCCCTAATGGAACAATATTTAACGACCTTCTCCCAAGTGGATTCAATATATTTCATAAACCCAGACCTAGCAGACGTGGAGGAGGGGTTGCTATCTTATTTAGAGATAATCTTCAAATTTCTGAATGTGAGGACAATTTTTGTCATACTTCATATGAATCCATTGAATGTAAATTGCAAACCAACCACGGTTCTATGCACATGATTTGTATTTATCGCCCTCCATGCCTTTCCACTGTACAGTTCTTGAATGACATAGAAGATCGACTGTCCGAGCAACTCTTTTGTGCAAACGATATAATCGTCACTGGTGATGTTAACATTCACTTGGATCAAATTAATGAATCTTATTCTGCAAGGTTTATCGAGCTTTTGAACATGCTTAATATGAAACAACACGTATGCGCACCAACACATATTAATGGACACACCCTTGACATTGTTGCCAGTACTTGCCGCATTAAGTCAGACCTTTGCACTGACGTTCAGATATTAGACACTGGTGTTTCTGATCATCATCTTGTGACTTTCCATTTATCTAATTATTTTGCTACCCACAAGGGATGTCCAACAAAATTAATGAGAAAGTTACGCCAAATTGATATGCCAGCGTTCAATGCCGATTTATCAACAGCGTTAAGTGGGATTGATTACTCTTCCTCAAACTCTGCAGCTGTTTCAATTGACTGTGCTCTCCGATCAGTTTTGGACACACATGCTCCACTCAAATCTTTCAAAGCCCGAGCTCGCATGACTCCTTGGATCACGGAGGAAATACTTGCAGCTAGACGGACACGGAGATCACTCGAAGCCCGATATAAGCGCACTAAGCTTACAATTCACAAGCAGTTGTTCTCATGCCAAGTCAAAAAGGTTGCCGGTTTAATTAAAGAAGCCAAGCGAGCCTTTTACACTGACAAATTGTGCTTGTCTGATTCTTCCCCAAAGGATCTCTTTTTACTTTTCACAAAGCTGACAAAATCCGTTCACTCCAAGGTATTTCCTACCACGATACCTGAAGTTGACTTACCTGAGCATTTTGCTGATTACTTTCTAGACAAAATCTCTAAAATACGAAATGAACTAGATAAACCAGGAACTACGTGCCAAAATACTCAACATCAAATTTCCAAAACTAGTTCGTCCTTGTCTCAGCTATCACCAACTTCAATCGAAGAAATTAAGGAAGTGATCAAGTCGCGACCCATCAAGACCTGCAGTCTTGATCCTCTGCCTGGAAAATTGTTCAGTGATTCCATTAAGAGCATCATACCTGCTCTAGTTGAAATGATCAATCTATCGTTCTTGAATGGATCATTTCCCACAAGTATGAAGCAGGCTATTATTACTCCACTTTTAAAGAAGTCCAACTTGAACAAAGAGTTACTAAAAAACTACAGACCAGTATCCAACCTATCGTTTGTTTCAAAACTGTTGAAGAGGATCGCGTCTCTTCGACTACATAAGTATTTTGCCGACAATGGAATTTATCCTCGCAATCAATCGGCATACAGATCTCATTACAGTGTAGAGAGTGCGCTGTTACACATCAGCGATAGTATACTACACTCCCTTGATTCCAAAAGAGGTGTTGTTATGGTTTTACTAGATATGTCCGCAGCATTCGACACTATAGATTATACTATTCTTCTTGATACGCTCAAATCATATTTTGGCATTTCTGGTAATGCTCTGAAGTGGATTCATTCTTATCTCACGCACAGAAGTTTCAAGGTTGTCATTGATAAGCACCATTCTACTGTCAAGGATCTCCACTACGGTGTACCTCAAGGAAGCGTGCTTGGTCCCTTTTTATATACGGCTTATACTGCACCCTTAGCTGATGTTATTGAAAAATGTGGGCTTTACTATCATTTTTATGCTGATGATATACAGCTATGGTTGCCAGTTAATCTAGATGATAACGATGAAATTTTGTCTGTCACTAAAAGATTTGAAACCTGTATTCTAACCATATGTAATTGGATGACTAGCCACAAGCTCAAGCTCAATGCCGACAAATCTGAGTTACTTCTATTCCATCCAAAATCACGCCGGAAGCCAGTTCCTGATCTAAATCAATATATCGATGGCGTCACCATCTCAAAAAGCACTTCTGCCAGGAACTTAGGGGTTATATTCGATAGTTGTCTCTCATATAATGCCCACATGACAACTGTTTGTAAAAATGCCTACTGGCATTTACGTAACATTTTCTCAGTCAAGAAGTACATACCGCTCTCAATGCTTGCCACTCTTGTTCATGCTTTTATTAGTTCGAGACTTGATTTTTGTAATAGCTTATTTGTTGGTTTACCAAATTATCAAATTCAACGTCTCCAGAAAATTCAAAACCATGCTGCTCGTCTGCTTTCATCCTGCACGAAATTCGACCATATCACTCCAATTCTGTTTAACCTTCATTGGCTACCTATTCAGTTTAGAATAAAATTCAAAATTCTCATGTTCGCCCATAAATCTGTCTATAAATCCGGACCTTCTTACTTACATTTAAAAGTTTTTAACCCAATTCGTTTTACCAGACAGTCAACTGCTCCAACTCTTGTTTTACCAAAATTCAATTCTAAATCTGCTGGTCAAAGATCTTATTCTGTTGCTGCCTGTACCTTGTGGAATAATTTACCCGTTCAATTACGTGCAATTCACTGTTACAATGTTTTTAAATCTCAACTGAAAACCCACCTTTTTAAATGTGCTTATAATCTTTAGTCTTTGTTTTATGTATTGATTCATTGTGTATACTTATTTTAGGTATTTCAGTAATTTGTACTTTTACTTAATCTGTTTTTACTTCATTTGTTTATATTTCGTATTCAGCATGTTCAGCTTTTAATCTTTAGTTTAGCCTATGAATTATGTATTGATTAATTGCGTATTTATATTTTAGGTATTTCAATTTTTTGCTTTTAAATTTCTAGTTTTATACTTCATTTGTTTCATTTATCTTATCATTTACTTTACTTACTGTTCCGCGCTCCTGACGATTTAGTTCAAAGGGGCGCGTTATGAATATATGTGTATTATTATTATTATCCATACATCAGGATTGGCTCATTTGTTTATTAAAAGTCAAACTCCTTTAAGCTTGATTGCTGTTCTGATTACCAATAACCAATTGAAACGGGAGCAAATCAAATCAGATATAGTTTCTTTTAAAACCAAACATCGAAACTCCACCGCAGTGTTTCCCATATGCTGCCCAGATGGGCAAGCCCATGTTTTCCCCATATGATACCCATGGGCCGACCCATATGCAGCCCACATGAACTTGCCTAGTTTTTGTATCCATATATAACACGCATATGCATGGGCCAACCCATATTCCGCCCACGCTTGCCCAGGTATTTCTCATAATAATCCCGCATGGACAGACCCATATGTTGACTACATCGGCATGCTCAGGTTTTCCCATATGATACCCACATGGGCCAGCCCATATGCCGACCACATGGGTTTACCCAGGTTTTTTCCAAATGTTGTCCACATGGGCCAGCTCATATACATGGGTCAACCCATATGCAGCCCACATGAGCTTGCCCAGGTTTTCCCCATATGTTACCCACATGGGTCATCCTTTGCAGCCCACATGGGGTTGCCCAGGTTTTTCCCATATGTTGCCAATATAGGCCAGCCCACATGGGCTTGCCCAGGTTTCCCCACGTGTTACCCACATTGGTCAGTCCATACGCAACCCACATGAGCTTGCCCAGGTTTCCCCGTATGTTGCCAACATGGGTCATCCCTCATGCAGCCCACATAAGCTTTCCCGGGTTTTCCCCTTATATATTGCTCACATGGGTCATCCCACATGGGCTTGCCCAGGTTTGCCCCGTACGGTATACCCATATAGGCAAACCCAAGTAAGTTAGATGAAAGAGGTACCACTTTACCTCCTTGGTTAAAATGTGTTAACTCATTTGAGTACTATATGGGTTCAATATGGGTTGGCCAATGCCCAGATCTTTTCCATATGGGCCCCACAGATAACATCTGACTGTAGTATACGCTATAGCCACTGCATGGCTGATATACACAGTATTTAAGTATTGCCTTGCAAGTAATTCCTACTGAGTGAGGTGTTTATCTTACTACACGCGGGCATGTTACCTACAGTGTTGGATGGGTCTCATTATCCCCATCTCCCACTACTTTTTTCGTTTTGTTTTTGGGAACAGTTCCTGAGAGCATGATACCGTGATCTTACCAAGGATCCAGTTGCGAGACTGAATTCGTTGGTCAAGCATATTTCGAGTTTGCTACAAACAGTCGAATTTGATGTACGATAATAACATTTAATTGAGGACGTCGATGACATTTTGTGAGAGTATTCGAACGTCGTATTACACAATTTTGTCGTAAAATTATATTAAACGACATGACAAAGCGACTACCATTTTCAACGTGCCGTCAGCGATATCTATGCTAGTGTTAAAGATTTGTGTTAAAAGAAACTTGCGGTTCGTAAGTTAGCACAGAAATTAAAATCACTATTATGTTGACTTCATATTAAGCTTCCATTTGCCATAAATGCTCCCATAATGTAAACTACATTGCATTGAGAAAACCCTTCGCATTTCCCTGGTATCAAGCCCAAGAACACAGTGGTTACAATTTTCAAAACCACATATTTTATTTCTTTTTATTAAAACTTTTATTAAAACGACTGATAGCCAAAGCTTAAAGGCAAAGGTCAAAGTGTCAAATGGTTGCCACAAACAAATTCCTACTGCTGCGGAATGTCAACATCGAAATCTTTGCAGTTAGTAAGCTTTTTCACCTACCATTTGCATTGGTCTTTTGATAATAACTTTTTGAAGCAATAATCGATAGTGCTTTCCTCAACACTGTACGTTATTGAAACACTCAGTGGAAAATGACCGACCTAGGACTTTGCAGCCCGAGCTTCCGAACAGTTTATTTAGCCTAATGTTAATTCTTAGTTAAGCAAGTTATTAAGTAATCCTGTTAGGCTATGGGTCACAGTCCTTTTCTGAGCGCTGTCACTGTGTCAGCCACGGCCACTGAACTCAGATCCTCATCCTCTTCGTCAGATATTTTATGTTCAGTGTCAGTTTGGCTTTAGAAGTAAATGTCTTGGTCTTTCCCACATTCGTCTTAACCTCTAGAATATATTTGTAAATTGTAGAGGTCGGAGTCAACATTAGCAAACAGGATAAGATAATTTAGGCTAACCGTGTACGGTTTTGTTAAGTTGGAGGAGAAACTTTATCATTACAGTCAATGGGATATATTTTATGAATATGGATACTTTGTGTCGCCTGTACTTTATGTTGGAAACTATTATCTAATACACATCATATTTGAAGAAAAATGAATTCTGTCCAGTAACGTTAGGCCTAGGCTATGAAAAATGACAAAAAATTGCTTTTTCTCCCATTGACTGCAATGATAACTGATTTTGTTTTCCCCTTTGACTGAATTCTGAGATTGTCAAAAAAGCATTGTTATGTCGCCGTGCACCACAAGATTCCCGGATTTCTGAACTCGAGAATGTGTTTATCACAGTCTCTGTTAAGAAATTTTGACGTATCAACCATTTTGTTTGCTCTATTTTTTTGCTGTGACCCTCTAACCTAACCTGCCTTTAAGTCGCTACCCATCTGCTTTATTCGATCTGTTTCCTCATGCATGCCACTACTCAGGTAATGATTATCGTAATAGGAAGCAAATTTGGATCAGGTGACATGTAACCATCAGGTGACTTCATACGTGGGAGAAGATGACATGATTTAAATTTTATCACGTACCTTACATGCCACAAAATTTGATTCAGCCAACTCACTGTTTGACTTATGTGTTTATGTCATAATTATGAAATTAAAGGACGCCCTTCCACAATTGTTATTTTTGGTAAGTTTTTTATCCAAAGAACATTGTTATGATGCCAAATAGTGCTAAACACCTTTTGTAAAGTCTGTAATGGGGGTGGCGAAGTTAGGGTAGATGACCTTCCACAAAGTGGTGACCTAAACAGTATGGCAAAATGCTTTCTACATGTTGAGGGATAGGAGTTATGAGTTCAAGCGCTGGGGAAATGTTAAAGAGACAGAGGTCATGAATTGAAGAAAAGAGATATCTTCATAAGTTAAAAAGAGTAGGGGAAATTGGTTAAGGGGGTGACATAGGTTAAAGGGGTAGGTTTATAGGTTAAAACAGTAGGGTTTCATAGGTTAAAGGGTGGCATGTCATAGGTTAAGGGGTAGTGTTTCATAGGTTAAAGGGGTTCTGTTATTATTTTGAAAATTAACATCATTAATTGAGTATTTTTATTATTTTAAATACATTTTTCAACTTTGTTTAAATGATAATGGCTGTCAATAACTTTGTTTTTAATTTGAAAGGACATTGGAGACCTTCCAATCATGGTTCTAGCTACGGTGGGCGGCGGTGGGTGGGCCCGCTTAGGACTCACAATTTCCGCCCACCGCTCGGCTCTAAGATTCACTCTTCCTCCCAGCACTCAAAAGTTCAATTCGGTTAAATAATTAAGTGTTTAAACAGATCTTTTTTAATCTCGCTCTATTTATGTCATCCGCTGATTTACACACATAACATAACATACATTACGTACATTAGATTCTGATCAAAACAACTTAACTATTGGAATTCAACGCAATTGAATGTACATACTGTATTTTCATAAAATCACCCATACCAAAGCTCTTTGCATAAACGTACGTACATGCACACAGTTCAGCTTCATGTTTTGATCCTTGTGAATCAGTGCTGGCAGCTTGCCAAGTCTGTCACTTGCCATACAAACAAACTTTAACAAAGTAAAAATTACACCCCCAAAGGCCCAAGGCGTGCTTATAGACCGGTCCAAATGTAAGTAACCAATCACATTTGTTATAAACCCCATATGCATTTTACATTATAACGAACTGATCGATATTCTTTTGATTTGTGGAGGATTTCATATTGATAAAAGTTGTTGCGTAGTTTATAGGAACATGTGCTGCTTGGCTTTCGTTGAACGATACTGGGACGAAAATAAAAGCGATAAAAAGTTTGGGCAAGATGAATAACAATGGGAATTAATAGAAGAGTTTCAGGCATATGTTTGTACTTTTTTTTTTTTGGGGGGGGGGGCACTTTGACAGTTGAATATCCATTGTATTTTGAATATTCATTGTACATACAAAATATTTTGTAAATCCTTTTACCATTCCGATTAAAAAAAAAAATGTTTTTATTGACAATTTGTCAATAGAAGTGGACTAAATTTGAATAGTTCTTTATGGGAAGGGGGTGTAGGAGATCACCTTGGATTATCACTGGAGCCCGGCACTTAAACTTGTCCAGCTAGAACCCTGCTTCCAATTTAAACATGCACATTTCATCACTTACCCGCTGCTCACATTGGAATAACATGTAGTGGCGACTTAAAGGCAAGGTGACCCCAAAGTTAACAGGTAGATTTTCTGAAGTTTAAATGCATATTACCATCAAAATTTCCAATAAATAATGTATAGCTGTTGACTGCATTTTTAACTGTGTAAAGAGTGTTTTGTTTATTCTTTAACAAAAATTTGTAAGTGGAGTTATTTAAGGCCAAATGTTTTAGGAAATCTATCACGGAAGTTGTGACTTAAAGGCAGGTTACATTAGTTCTGTTGTTGCTCTGGACATAATATTAAATGGTGGTAATGCTGTAGGCCTATCATAGATTCCTGATGTTAATTTTTAAACTTCTATCATATCCCCTCCAGGGGTTGAATTTAATAATTTTCACCACTGTTCCACGGAACAGTGCTTTCTTAAAAAACACTGTTCCGAATCAAATTTCACTGTTCCAACATTTTCAGCAATAAAAAAGCAAATTCCTTGCTTTAAATTGTACATGTTAAACACCATTTTGTCATAATGTATTAGTGTAAGAGAAACAATAAATAAATAATAGTCATATCTCATAAGGCTGCTGCGCACGTGTCAAAATCTAAACACAAGTAAGGCTGTAACACAAATTGTGTGTATGGAGTAAATACGTAACAGAACTAATGATAGTTGCGTTATTTAATACATGCAAACACAGTAGGCCTATCAGGAATGTGAGTGAGACATAATTTTTTTTTTTGAAGGTTATGAATAGGTAGCACAAATTTGTATGTCTTCGGCAAATGATGTGGAGAAGGGGGGGGGGTTTATTTGGCCATACAACGTGCTGGAAAATATATTTCCCAAAAAAAAAAAAAAAAAAAACTTAAAAGGCATTAGGGAGAACAAAATAATTTATGAGCTGTTTTGTATAAATTATAATGTGTGGGTCAATTGGTAATTCTAACCTCTTCCGGCTGATTATGGAAGTTATACGAGTGACACGGTCAATTTGACCCTACCACGTGGTGGGAACTTATATTTTGTTCAAAAAAATGAGGTCGCACACAAACTTGCATCCCACATTAATTTCTCGGAATTATCACGCACACATATCATTGTTTCTACTTATTTATTCTACATATGGAGCACTTTTCAAGCAAGCATTAATATTCCCTGACAGATATATCCTCTGTTAGTAAATAAATCCCCAAGTAAGCTCAGCCCAGGGCACTGTGAACTGTTATTTCGACAGCTCCATGGTAAGCTTGAGAAGAAAACTGCTCAGGAAAACTGTTTCCTAGGTAGTAAGTACTTCAATTCTTTCCACGTGGAACGTGTACTGACATACTTTTAGAGTTGTGAACGTTTAGGGATTTTAGTAAACTTGTACATGATAAAAATAAAAGCAAGCATGTATCGTATACTCGTTTGGTACCGTGATTTTTGAAAGTACACCAAAATTGCTCCAATTTACGATGCTAATTAAAAATATCATGCAACCAGTATTGCAAAAATATTGACCCCATTGCCCTCGAAATTTCCTTTCCAAATCGTGAAAAGTACATTTCTACAGTATAAAATCATCATTTTTATGGAAAATGTGCATGGAAATTTGTTAAGAAAGAACAGAAAAGTTCCCTTCAATGTCATTTAATCTTAACATTATGTAACTTTTGCCCTACTTGCTAGGACTTTCAGTAAAAGCTCTTAGTGAAAACCTTGGATACTGTGATACCTCGGCACCTCACTGTAATCATTTTCAAAACTATGGCATCACCCCAGAAATACAGTTTGCTAGTCATCTATAAAATGGCTGTGATCTTTGCGAAGCATGCAGAATTTCAGCTCTTATGAAACCTTTTTTTTTGCAATACTTTTGTTTCTTGCAAAATTTAGTTGACTCGTCAGGTAATGTTTACATGTAAATGTACTGATCACCACAATTAAAGAATTTTCACCATATTTTGTAGTCAATTTTACAGCTTGTAAAATGGGTCTTGACAGAGTGAGATCAAAATTTAACGTTATGTTATTATTAGTTTCAGCGATCCATCTATGATCATTGCACTGGTATTTGCGGGAAAAGAAAGGTTTTTCATACTTTAAAAAATAATTGTTATGATAGATTTTACTCCTAGAACACGTTTTATGAGCATAAAACAATATATTGCAGGATGTTGACGTTATATGTTTGAGAAAAAAACACTTCCACGGAACAGGATATTTGAAATTTCACTGTTCCTGCTTAAAAAAGCACTGTTCTCGGAACAGCAAGATTTTTGAACCCTGCCCTCTCTTTCTTCGATATGCTGGTGTTGGTAGTTTAAGTGTTCATAAACGGTCTTCATGGTTTTTGTCTTTCATTCCAGGTATAAGCTTTTTCACACTCTTCTGTACTACGTTTTCTATTGTCGCGATGTGTTTTATTTTATATGGATTCCATGCACCATTAAATGGCAACCTAGCTATTAGTCATATCCCACAATACATTTTTTGACATGCTGGTGGCGTGTACAGTGGGTTATTACACTTTCCATACATAAAGTTGAAGCTGTGTTGAACATTAATAGTCTACCAAGCTTAGGCCCATGGTCGATGGGGCAATATTCACTCCAAACTTGCTATCTTACCATATTATATACCTTTCTTTCTTACTTCATTTCTTATACATAGCTCTTTGAAGTTGTTTTAGTGCTCAAAAAGACAAAATTAGAAAACCCATTGTGCTTGTTTTGGTAAAAAGTTTTTCCCAGTTGGACCTTCCAAATTTCTGTTACTCGTAAATGTTTATGTTGATATATTACTTCTATGGTTGTCGTATAGCTGATTGGCTAACACGTGACATTTAAATAGATTCAAGTAACAAGTAAACATTTTTATTGAACCTTGACCTCATGAATCATCAACAAAATTTAGTTCTGCTCTGAAACTGTAATGGCTGAATAGCTGTTCGCATCGCAAACAAAAGACAGAAAATAGATAAATTATACCATTTCCAAGTAAGTTTTAAATGGCAGGATTTTGTGGATAAACAGTACATCTGTTGTGAAGCTAGTGTCTTGTAGTGATAAAAGATTTTTAATATTTAAGTGAAGAATATTCTCAGGGAAGCTGTGTTAAGTTGAATCAAGTTCCGCGGAAAAAATTTGGTGTTGATCTCTAATGGCATGCATAGGAAAAACCATATCCTTTGTGAGTCCGCAGATCAGTAAACAACAACAATCACACAATGTCAGCATACAGAAACAGTGTTAAAGTAAAAGAAATTACGACTAAACGATGGGAAATAGTTAAATAACTAATGGCAACCATACTCACCATTAGTCATTAGTGTTAGGCTGCATAGTAAAAACATCAAATTTTGATGAATTTTGACTTATTTAAAAACTCTTGCATCCCTGGTCATAAAACACTTAAAAATGACAAGATAAATTCGTCTGCAAAAAAATATAAAAAATATCATAAACTTTCTTCCTTGGGTGCAAAATCAGGGAAAATTTGAAGCTATTCTAAAAGCCATGTTAGACTTAAAACAGCAATTTGTTTGATGCCTCTATCAAATTCATTGACATAATTAATTAATAAATGACTAATGACTCAATATATTTTTGATTCTGATTTGATTGTTAAATCATATATTCAACTCGATTTTACTTTAAAACAGATATTTTCGCCAAAAACGTAGGACAATCTGAAGCGACTTCTTCATTAAACTTTAGATCATTAGTGTTAGGCTGCATAAAAAAACTTCAAATTCTGTATAATTTTTATTTTAAAACTCTTGCATCCCTGATTGAGGTTGCAAAGAAACGGCTGTTTTTAAGTCTTACATGGCTTTCAGAAAAATTTCTGATTTTGCATCTAAGGAGGAAAGTTTTTGAATATTTTTTGAGAGAATGGATTGTTAAGGAATACTGTATATCTTGTAATTTTGAAGTTTCATGACCAAAGATGCAAGAGTTTTTAAGTAGTAAGAATCAAGATTCAACCAAATTTGAGGTTTTTTCTATGTAGCCTACTAAATGGTTGCCATTTCAAGTGTGTCGTATATATTTAACAGTGAATGTATGGCAAGTGGTACCCCATTGTATGGCATTCAAAGTTACCATAGAAGTGTATTAACTTCCCTCATGGTTGTTGTTTTAAGTGTAGCCTATAATTTCTTTAACAGTGAATGTACAGCATTTAAAGCTACTATTGAAACTATCAACTTTCTTGGTTCCTGATTGGCTATTGTAACATTGTAAATGTCATTGACATTTTTCGACAAAATTTGTTACGATTAGTTACAAAAACGTTGCTAAGATTATAGCTGTTTTTGTGTGCATTTATAGGAATTAAAATTCTTTCAGCAGACATTAGATTTCAATGTTAATAGAGGATTTGAATGTGAGTATTTTTGTTACGAAAAGTGTATTCTCATTTCATGTTGGAGGCGACCTGCGTACATTTACCATTAGTATAGGTTGACACAAGTGTATAAGCCCTGACATGGAAGATTCTCTGACTGTGTGGTTGAGCATTTAACAGACCTCCGTGGTGTAGTGGTTAGTGCTTTGTCCTCTTACCCGCACGTCTCGGGTTTGAATTATGGTGGGTCTGCAAGCAGTGAGTTCACAACTGGTTATCAAAGGCCGTGGCCGTCTTGATATAATGTCCAGCACTGGATGCATTCAGGATGTTAAACCTTGCTATGCTATGCTCTTATAATTGAGTGGAAATGTGATATCCAACCCACTGCCAGAGGACTCTCGGGCTATCGGACTCTAGTCATAAATCATTTATACAGTTAATGGGAAATTTTTCACAATATAACTTAAGACATTATCTGATGGTCATTCAGCAATTGGCAAACTAAGGCTTACACATATTCTATTTTGACCTAATCTAACCCATTTTAAATCACATTTGGAATCACATATCAAATAGACAAAAAAAGAGATCTTTTGAAAATTTGACACTTGTCTACAAAGCATCATAAACTGGTGTGACACTTGCCCTACTTACTTCACAGCACAAAGTATCAGGAATGATAGTCACACTTTTTCCTACTCTGAAGGTCAGACTATGTGTGCTATTTCAGAATACATTAACTTCTCAAATTTGTGCTCTTTTTTTTTTACAGGTAATTAAACTGAAAAAGTTCAGTTCAAAGTTGTGTTCAGTACATACTGTAGTTGGCTTCCTACCAGGGTTAGAAAAATGCAAAAAAAAATCACTCGCCAAACTTAGCGAGGCTTAATTCAGTGTGGCAAGTACCACAGTATATTATAATATTTGTACTAGCCACAATTTTTACCACAATTTATTTTGACGAGCGTAAGTAAGCAGGCAAGTGGTTTTTCCAACCTTGCCTCCTTTAAAATAAAAGATTGAAATTGTAACTATGCTGAGTTTTCTTACTTTCCACATACAGCTTGATGCGGTAATAAGAAGTATCTTTGACTATAAAGCTGATCAAAACTTAATTCAACTGGTGCTTTTACTGAACAGTAAACTGACATTACAGAATGTGAGGAGCATCTCTCAACTGCAGCTACTAGATTCCATTCACAAAAGCAATTATATTTCCCTTAACTTAAATACTGATTGACAGAGGGCCATTTCTACCATGGGAGGGATACTTGGAAACACTAGAAAGCAAGCCCAGGTGTTGTGCATTGGCCTTGATAACAGTGGAAAAACAACTATTATAAATAAGCTCAAACCAGAAAATGTGAGTGTTATATGCAGGTCTTTTCAATTGTTTAATATTTTCTCTTTTACACTTACATTTTTCATGATATAATGAATGTATCGGACAAGTCATTGGTATCCAACTTTTATAAAAAGAGATTATCATCAATCAAGAACAGAATCAGTCAAGAAAAATGTGTCTGGCTGAAGTTTTTCAAGTTTGATCAGATTAGATCCATCATCAAACTAAAAAGAAATTGATGAATATCATCAAACTAGAATATCATCAAACTAAAAAGAAATTGATGAATATCATCAAACTAGAAACAAATTGATGTCAATTTCCCAACACTTGTTAAATATCGTTAAAGTCTTCAAATTCATAATTATCTCTAGAAAAAACATTTACATTCATAACATAATGTTTGTCAATTTCCCAAACACTTGTGACATTTTAAGTCTTCAAACGTCTCTAACATTTACATTCATAACATAATGTTTGAGTATTGCAAACCTTACCATTAATGAAATATCATTTTGGAAATGCAGAAAATCTTCAGAATAATTTGTTTAATTCTTATTGGATTTTGGAAGTGACTTAGAAGTACAGCTCATTTATCCTATGTTTCAATCACAATTCAGTGTGATAAATCAGATAAGATAAGAAAATGTGATGTGAATTTGGAAAGCCTATAATGGAAAGTACTGGACAAGCATTGTTTTTTTTTGGGTTTTTTAAGGACGTATGAAATATTGCATGAGTATTTTCCAAAAACAATTTTTGTTTATGTAAAGCATGTTATGTATTTCTTAAAGAAATTTTCAATAATATGAATGTGGTGGTAAAAATACTTTTTCTTTCTCAAATATAACTCTTTAATGATTCGTAATGTATGAACAGTTTTGTTATTATTGCAAAAACTTATCTTCCATTAAGTTTGTTGTGTATCTTTCATGTTGTCAGGTACAATCTGAAGACATCGTTCCAACTGTGGGATTTACTGTGGAGAAATTCAGATCTGCGTCAGTGAATTTCACCGTTTTTGACATGTCAGGTCAAGGAAAGTACAGAAATCTATGGGAACATTATTACAAGTGGGTGAACTTATTGTCATGCTCTCTAGCTCCAAATTCTGAATAAGTTTTGTTTCTTAGCAAATGTAAAGAAAATTTATAGGCATTGTAATTGTGTGACGTCTAACATTTACAGTAGATGATTAAAGATGTAGTGTTTTGGTGGTTAAGGAACATCTACAGTAGATGATTAGAGATGTAGTGTTTCAGTGGTTAAGGAACATCTACTGTAGATGATTAGAGATGTAGTGTTTCGGTGGTTAAGAAACATCTACAGTAGATGATTAGAGATGTAGTGTTTCGGTGGTCAAGGAACATTTACTGTAGATGATTAGAGATGTAGTGTTTCGGTGGTTAAGAAACATCTACTGTAGATAATTAAAGATGTAGTGTTTCAGTGGTTAAGAAACATCTAATGTAGATGATTAGAGATGTAGTGTTTCGGTGGTTTAGGAACATCTACTGTAGATGATTAGAGATGTAGTTTTTTTGGTGGTATGATTAGAGATGTAGTTTTTTGGTGGTTAAGGAACATCTACTATAGATGATTAGAGATGTAGTTTTTCGGTGGTTAAGGAACATCTGCTGTAGATGATTAGAGATGTAGTTTTTGGTGGCTCAGGAGTCTTGCTTGTATGTGAACAGTATCGGGTTCGATTCCTGTCGCGAGCGCTTTATTGTGTCCTTGAGCAAGAAACTTGACTCGACTTGCTTCAGTCCACCCAGCTGTGAAATGAGAACCAGCACTGCTGGGAAATTAACCCTGTGATGGACTGGGGTCTCGTCTAAGGTAGTCATGTGCTTGCATTATAGAAACTAGAGATAAGCATTGACCCTATAGGCCTGATGGCCTGATGGATGGATTTAACTTTTAACTGTGGATGATGTTATTAAATTAAGACAGGTAATTCATTCATTCTGTTTGTACTTAATAATCACTTACCACTAGTAATCTGGGGTTATTTATGCAATACAATGCAAACTTTCTGATTGGTTGAAAAATGTACACAAATACTAACAAGCCAATCAACAACCATGTTGCAGCATATACATGTGTATGCCACCACATTTAGATCATGTTAGTTTCCCTGTCAAACCATATATGATTTTCAAGAAAATCTTTTCTTGCTAAAAATTAGGAATTTTGTCTATTACTATAAATTCTTTTGTCAAAATCTAATGCTTTCCTTAAAACTATCTCGAAAGAGAGTTAAAGATATATGGACAAGTAGAAGATGGATAATTACCTAAATTGCTTTTAAATCCAGTAGAAAGCATGAAAAGAGCAAAATGTCTGTTACAATCAATGAAAATTACCATTGTATTGAAATGCAAATTTGTGATGCATGAATATGAATATGCATACCTATCTATTTTCTTAATTAAATCTTTAATTTAAGGAGAATAGCAGTCAATATGGCTCTAAAGTAAGTGTTGCATGTACAACAAGATTCAGAAAAAGAATCTTAATGCATTAGTATAGAGGATAGGGATGGCTGGCAGGACAGAAGGGGACAGCTGATTCCGGGAGGAAGGGGGCACTTCATATTAAAAGTGGTAGGGGTTTGCAGCCCACCAACCAAAAAACATACCTGCAGTATGACAGATGTTTTGATACCTGCAGTATTCAACAAAATATTGTAAAAATGGACCAGCAGTACAAAATTAACACAGTAAAACCTTATTTTTTGGGACCTGCACTACAAAATGATGGAAAAAATTAAGAATAATAATAGTAATTTAGTACAATTTTTTTTTTTTATAGTAAAAAAAGACACCTGTTCTACGAAATGGAGCAAAAAAGGCACTTGCTTGGCCGGCACATATACATATACCTCACATATGAAAGTGCTCCCCCTTCCCCCTCCCCCAGAGCTGAATACCCCACCTAACAGGTGAAAAGTGTCAGCAAGATCTTTGCTTAGGGATTTCAATTTTCAAACAAAATTTCATGAAAATTTGGTACACTTTTGCAAGAGTACCCAAGTCTAATTTTGAAAAAAATCTCTCTTTCCTAGAAACAACTGGGTGTGTACTCCCTATGTCTGTATGTCCATTGGTAAAGAAAGATTTCTCATTTTCTTCCTGATAGAGATGCTCAAGCGGTCATATTTGTTTTGGACAGCAATGACTCTCTTCAGGATCGTGGTAGCAAAGGAGGAACTTGATATATTATTAAAACATCCAGGTATGTATGTCTTGCATTTTGGATCAAGAAAAGTTAATAGTTAGGTGCCCTGTGGGTGATTCAAAGATCAGAAAGGATGCTCAATGATGGTGGTTCCTCTTTCATGGGTTCACACCAACTTGGAATTGTGGAGTAGAATATAACCTTCTGTGCAAAATAATCAGTGTAGTGTAAAACATTTGTGGAACTCCTCCATTGCTTAGGTTTCCTTTACACTAGGGTTAATTCTTTTCATGAAGTAAGCAATTAAAGCATGCGTAACAATTATTTAGAGTTAATAAATACAGCCTTGTCAAACACAAAAATTCTCAAATATTGCGAAACCAACACCAAATTGATCAATAATAATCAATCAATCAAATACCTAATGCAATAAGGATCAAGTTGGATTTTGTGTGAAATCTCATTTTGGGTATTCAGTCAATTTAAACTAAGTCTTGATTGCCACTTTTCAAAACCAGATACTTGCAAAACTAACATGATTCTTATCTTAGGCTGGTAGCAATTAATCACTCATTGTCTGTTAAAACATTGAAAGTACATTCTACTGTTGGAATATTGTTAGTTAACATAATTCATCTGTCTATGGTACTTAAAACAATTGGTCTACTCAGCAGTAAATGAGTACCAGCAGAGGTTGCGTTATAATTATGTGTTTCCAAGTTTGGTTATGACAAGCCCTTGATTTTTGGCGTATTTTGTAAATTTGCTGTCGTATGTACAGGGCACTGCATAATGTACATGTATAGGGCACTACGCGTTAGCGAAGCTTGCAAGTATTGTTCACACACTTGTGTAGGCCTGCCTCGCTAAATTGAATAAAAATTGCGCTTAAAATACCAAAAACATTATATAATCGGACTATTACTATTATAAAGAATAATAATAAAAAGTTTACACCCAATCCTTGTATAATGTTGATTGTTGATTCATGAAATTTGGGTAAACAATCCAAAATAAAATAGGAAGATACTTTTTTTTTACCGTATCCAAACTTTCATGAGGTTTTAATGAACTGATCACTTCACAGATACATGATCAACACAATACAGAAGAAAAGTAGAATCCTAACTAATAATATCGTTGACAATTGACAGGCTGCATTCAAAACAACATCAAAACTTTCACGTACACTGTACAGTGTACGTACATCATGTATAGGGCCTATGTTATAGCCTATATGTGTTTATTTACAGTACTTGTACGGGCATCTTAATTCATTCGGCAGTTAGTCTCATAGTTGTGTCATTTTTCTTTTATGAATAATTTAAAATCATTTTTGTGTGAAATAAAACTTTCAATCACATCAGAGAGGTAAGATTTTTATGACTTTCATTTAAGTTAATGAAAAACTGGCATAAAATTTCACATGCTGTATCTAAATCTTACGACGCAGGTACAACCAGTGTCGTAAGAAATTTCAGCCATAGCGTAATATACGATAAATTTGTCGTTAACGCGAACCCTGAGTACCAGCATTGTTGGAAAGTTGGAATGATATTCCTTTCAAGGAGAGTCAATTGCTCTCACCCAGTTGCATTATGGAAGTTAGGGATAAGCAATGACCCTCAGGGTCATCAGTCTCTGCAACAAATTTAACTTGTGCTACCACAATTCATCTGAAAGTTTTTTATTAAAAAGATTATCTTCTTATCATACTCTTCAATTTGATCTTTTGTAGATATAAAATCCAGACGGATACCTATTTTGTTTTTTGCAAACAAAATGGACATGAGGGATTCCTTGTCATCAGTAAAATGCTCGCAATTGTTAGAATTGGAAAAAATTAAAGACAAGCCTTGGCACATCTGTGCAAGTAATGCTTTAAATGGGGAGGGACTTCATGAGGGTGTACAGTGGCTTACAGGTAAGTCAATTTTGATACATTTCATTTCATTTCATTTTGAAAATAAACCAATCAACATACTGGATTCCTACAGGAGTGTCTTGAGATATATGATTTGGATGCTCTTAGTCAAGAGGTGATTTCCTAGTGTACTGCAGTTTTTTTTTGCATAAAATAATCAAATTGGTTGTTATTCTTCCTCTCATTATTATTTAACGAATAAGCTAGAAAATTGTTGAGAAAGTTTGTATTCACACTATTTATTGACAGAGTGGATTGTGAAAATCAACTGTTGCAATTATTTGAATTTAAAGAAATCATTTACAAACAAGTTTCACTATAGGAATCTAGTTTTGACACAAAAAATAGATGAATCATTTTTGTTATTCCATGATTCTTTTTAGGGATGTGACCATTTACCAATTATGGTGTACACGATCGAAAACATCATTTACCGTTTACAAAATTGCTACATTGTGTACATAGAAAAATCACCCAGAAGGTGCCCCTATCAGTTTCCCAACAATACTTTGCATTCAAAATCAATATTCATTCACACCACAGACAAACTTTGAATCAATGATCCTACAATTCAAAGTTAATAAACAATCAACCAAGGATTTAATCCTTTATAATGCAGGAGTTAAAATCACACAAATCTTTCTCTTGAATTCGCCGATATTTTAAAGTTGCTGAGATTTCAACGTGGTTTGTAGCATCAGCGCCATTTTGCCAATAGGTTTGCATAAAATACAGTACAGTTGGGAATGACACTGGGTTGGATTATTTTTATACAGTATGCTAGCTGCAAGCTAGTGACCACTTTTTAATTTTGTGTGGCATGGCGATATGTGTTAAAATTATATCAAACTGCTTGCAAGACATGGCAATGCACCTGCTAATATTTCATTTCTACATCATTTTAAAGCATGTTAAAACCATGGATCATTATTTTTGACAAGTTTATTTAGCCTTAGTGGTAATTTAAAGACTTAATATATACTTAATATACACACCCTACTCAAGTTTTGTGACATTCCTACTTATTATTAGGACTGGAAATCGGGATGTTAAATAGTGTGTTTATTGTAGGGATAGAACCAGTTCCGCAAAAATTTCTGGAATTTTTGGTGTGTGATCGCATTTTCAATTGTGTACACGATAAACGATCAAAAAATGGATTGTTTATCGTTTACTGAATTAAAAGAAAATTCACATCCCTAATTTTTTTCCCCATTTTTTCTGGAGAAACTTGCATTTAGATCTATGGACATAAAGAGGCACTATAAGTTTTGCTTTATTTATTTGGTTCTTCACAACATATTTACATATAACAATATACAATATATACAGATATACAATTGAGTTTACAAATATTTGAATTGTTGAAATACAGTTATCAACATATAGAAATGTGGATAGGTGTAGGATATAATAATATACAATATGTATGTGAAAGGAAGTGTTGCAAAAAAACTCTGGAGAGCTTAACTAAGTACAACACTCCCTGGTTACAAAGTAAGTTAATTTTAGCATAAACCCCACCCCACCCCGTCGAAGTTACTAGACCTCCCCCCCCCCAATTTACCAGCCCCCTACCAAAAAAACCAGACCCTATTCCCCACCCATCTCCTACCCCTAAGTTAACATATGAACAAATATATTATCAGACCCCTAGCTTTGTTGTTTTCACAGGGCATCCCTCCCTGCCCCTCCATGGGCCCGCCCTGCCCCCTGGGGGTCCGCCTTGCCCCCTGGGGGTCCGCCCTTTCCCTCATAAGATTTTTTTTAATTGGATTTAGATATTTTTTTCATAAATGAATACCTTACATGGATACAGAACACAGAATGATAGCATTGTAAGCGATTGTCCTGTTTGGTTCATGAATGGTCCCAATCAATCAAAATAGTTTCATTCTGAGTTATGATTATAGCTATAATAGTTTATAAAATCCCAGAGCTTCTTCACCATGGAATTGAGCCTTAAGGAGGCCCCAGGACTCCATGCCGAAAAGACGCAGTGCATCACACACGCATTAATGTGCCCCTCAACAAGTCCAGCACCCTGCCCTTTTTTAAATCAAAATAGGGGTCTGTATTATCAATTTAAAAAAGGTGTTAAATCACTTTTCATTAACACAAAGTGATAATAACTTGGCTCTTTTGTAGTAGGCTTTCTACAGCAGCCATTATTAAACAAACTTGCGATTTCTTTGAAGCTTGTATCTCTTGACCAGAAAAAGATACCAAAGTAGTTTCTTCACATTTCTGTTTGTCTTTGTCCTCAATCATGCAAGAAAGACATGCCTGACCACTGACTTTACTTGGAAATCTGATCAAAATAGTAGAAATTCTTATCGCAATGGGATACAAGTTGGTCATTACCTCCGCCAACAAATTTGAATGGAGGTTATTTTTTCACCTGTGTTTGTTTGTTGGTTTGTGTGTTTGTCATCAAGATATCCCAATAACTGATAGTGGGATTTTAATCAAATTTGAAGTGTGGTTTTGTTATTGCTTAAAGAAGAAGTGGTTCAATTTTGAGACATATTGGAACAGGGCAAGGGCCTTCATGGAGTGGCGGGGATGTTTTAGGATGATCTGTCAAGCCTTAGTTTTAACCTTTTAGTGAAGTATGCTGAACAATGAATTCATGCTCTGAAAGGAAATCCAAACAATCCATTTTCTGGATGTGAAGAAAAGTAATTCAAGTGGTTGGGTGTCAAAAGAAATCACAACAATTGTTTTTTTGGTATGAAAGGAGAATGATGGAATGTGAATTTTGTCTGAAAGGAAATCAAACAATAAATGTTTAGTGTGAATAAAACTAAAAACAATGATGTAACTTTGGAAGAAACAGGTTGGAAGCCTTGAGGTAGATAACCCTGAAGTGTTTATAATGCAATAGGCAAGTTACTGATTAAAAGTGAGGAAGAGATTATTTTAGGATACACTTTAGTGGGTTTAAGATTTCCAAGGTTAATTGTATTGGGAATTGGGATGACTTTACAATGTAGTCATGTTGGAATTACCAAGCAGGTTGAGGTATACACTCTACAGAGTATAACATTTTAAGTTTACTTTGTTTTAATTTTCTGGTCTTTAAATCTGTTGTTTTCTTTGGTACTCTAGGGAGTGCTAGTTATGCTCTTTTGAGTTTTGTAAAGCACTTCCTTTCACAACTACTGCATATCTGCTCTTTTAAATATGCTCAGAAAAAAAAAAAAATTAAAGTGAAGTATGTAAATTCAATGTGTGAGTGGGCTGCAGTGTAGGTTAGTCTCACTTTGGTTTTTATGCAAATTTATTGTTTTCTAAATGCTTTGGCACAATATTTTGAAAGTAAGTAAAGCAACTGATTGTGACAAAGGCTTTGAGATCTTTATCATTCTCACAACTAACATATGTGAAACAATGATTAATTTTAGTGAATCCAATTGAGGAAATGAATTTTAAAGAAGAACAAAACTGCTTGCTGTTTCATTCATTCATGCATCAATAAGAAATACATTGAAAAATACCTGAACATTGATCAGCCATATTTTGAAAACTTTGTTTATATATTTTCTTCTACAGATTTGAGGACTGTTCTATTCTGAATCTGATATTCATTTCAACATGTAATCAGACAGAAATTATTTGTAGCTGTCCATGTTCCCTTCAGACAATTTCAATATTTTCTAATTTATATTGTTTTTGAATATATGAAAATGCTGATTTAATTTCTTGTCAACAGATCTATTAACAGCTCAGAACAGCAGACGATGATGTATGATGCCTCTGTATTCATGTCCTATTAATGGGATCCTCTTCAGTGCTTTTGTCCCATCTTGACCAGTGGTCTGCAAAAAGTTACATCTTTAGTTGGATTCTCTGGAAACCTGATGGTTTGTGGAGGGAGTGTGAATTCTTTAAGATGCCTGATTTCAAGCCAGATGAAAGATGATTAATAGTAATTCTGGATGGTACTTCAAGACCTGTAAATCAAATCTGTCTATGCTTTCTAGGAGTTGTTACGAAGCTTAGTGGCAGGGACAGAATTGATCATTCACTACAAAGATACATTACACTGCAGATTGTATAATAGGGGGCTTTGGGGTTTGAATCTCTTGTATGGCAGGGGTGAATTGGATTACAGGAAGGTTGGGCTAAAGGGTCAGATGGACAATGTGAATACTGTTTTGCCATATATTTTATACAACAATAATAGTAATAATGACCTCTTATAAGGTGCAGAATGCAGTTGCACCTTGGAACAAAATGCAGAGAATGAACAAAACTCATCAAGCATAAGGAATGTTCAGCTATAGTATGTGTGGGAGGTCCATAGGTCTAATGTTCCACAAAATTATGCAGAAGCAATTTTGAAATTTTTCATGACAAAGTAGCATGCCCGTTATTGATATTTAATTTAGCGTACATTGAAACTTATTGTGTGCTAATTAAAATATGATTGGTCTAAAAATGATTAGGACTTGGGTATTAAAGAAAAATATTCTGCCTATGGCAGGAAACTTGTTTGGGCACTTGAAGCTGCAAATTGTACTAAAATGTCTTTCTTTGTGCAGAAATTAGGGTATTGATTTATTCATTATTGTACAGGAAAAGTGAGGAGCCATATGTATTCACTGTGCAATTAATCAAAGGCTATAGGTGGAAGAGTCAGCAGAATATGATTATTAATGTTTGAGATTGTATTCCTTCTCATTTATCCTTGTGCATATTACCAGGTATATTCAATCTTTTAAAGGAATATTCGAGTGATGGCAGTGATTTTAACTTATATGATAAGAGAACTACTATTGAAATAAATTGGTGAAAAACCATGTTAATATCCCATGTTGATATCCCATGTTGATATCCCATGTTGATATCCCATGGTGATATCCCATGTTGATATCCCATGTTGATATCCCATGTTGATATCCCATGTTGATATCCCATGTTGATATCCCATGTTGATATCCCATGTTGATATCCCATGTTGATATCCCATGTTGATATCCTATGTTGATTTTCCATGCTGATATCCCATGGTGATATCCCATGGTGATATCCCATGGTGATATCTTATTCCATTTAAGAATTATTACATTTCAAAGATTTCACCTTGTGCGTTGAAAAGTAAACAGTGATATATACTCTGTGATATCGTACTTGCAGGTTTAAGACAATATTTGTATGTACATTTTTTTATAAAAAGAAATACGTTTTCCTTTTGTGCAAAGTATATTATTGTCAAGTGCAGGTTATAGGCCATCTTATTAATCAATTAAAAACAAAATTTAATATAATTTAGAAAAATGCAATTAAAATTCAAAGAAATACATAGAAAGTGTCTTGGATCTTCCAAGTATGACATCACACTGTACACTACAAAGTCACTTTGTACAATTGTATAAATTAGTATTTGATTTCATCACAATATGCTGTAAATTTGCACAAAATATAGTTAGGTCCATTTGTATTACACAATTTTGATTGTAATTCTGGTTTTGTTTGTCAAAGTTTTCAGGAAAACTCTTTGTTTTAAAGTGTATTGTTCTGTTGCTCAGTATAACCTTGGTCACAATGGTATTTCAAAGAAGGCTTATAGTGTAAACCTTGATCAACACTTCCTTGAGGTGTGACTGTGTGTGTGTGGGATTGTATTCACATATGATTCAAGGCGCTCTTGGTCGATAATTTTTTTTTTGTAAGTCAAGAGAATTTTGAAATAAAATTGGTCCAATTTTTGATACTCATGTCGTTTAAAAATTACTTACATATTCATAAAAATCATTCTCATTAATTTGGAACATTTTATCAAAGGTTTCAAGTACCATCACTTGCACAAAAGTGAGTTTGAATATTCTTGAGACTCAAGATAAATGTGCCATCACTTTTTCAGCCGACAGCTCCTTTAAACAAATTGTATTTTACATAATCAACCAGAATGTAATTCTTTTTTCTATTTTATGTGTAAATGTATTCATGATATAGGCAAAGGGTTCATGTACTGGGTACTTATTACTAACACCTTGAATTCTGTGTACTGGGTACTTATTACTAACACCTTGAATTCTAAATTAAGTATTTATAAGCTCTAACCTTTATTTTCTTTATTATGTTTTACTAATTATTTTGTTTTAAGAAATAAGATCGTATTTCAAGTTTTTAAATTGGTTATTAAACAAAATTGCAGCTGTCTGTTTATGGACCCTTTAAAGTTCTTGCATTCAGTGGATTCTGTATCACATTAAATTTTTAGACAAAATTTCATCTGCAAAATCTCTAGAAAATTAAGATTTTTTGCAAAAATTGAAATTGCGTTTTTTTCTTCCAAGGGAAAATTAAAGAAGAATTAAAGCATTACTTCAGTGGTCGGATATTTTTATTTTTAGTAATAGATCAAAAATAGATAAACAAACCTCATAGAAACTACTTGCTTTGTTTAGGATATCTTGAATTTTAGTTGTAGCCATTTTGTATTAAAGTGACTGGTGTAGAAAGTCTACTGCAGAAGAATGACATCATACACTTTCTTAATAAGTATTGAAAATTGATTAAAACATTTTTTTTCTTTCTACATTTCTTCAAAATTTCTTCTCTTAGTAGATAGTACTAGGTTCTGTTTGAATACTTTGCTGAGATATCCAATGGTTACACAACACAAAATCTCAGATGAAAAATTGCAATATAATGCACAGAATACATTTGACTAATGTGAAGATGTGATGTAACTCTGTAATTCAACAGTTTTACATCAGTGATACAGAACTTTAAATTGGAATATCTCCATAAACAGAAGAAGACTTTGGAATGCTTTCTTTACCATTTTGCTTGTTTTATGTCCTCAATTCGTCAAGTAAGATGAACGTTTTTGACTATTGAAGTAATTCAAAGGAGCGCTCTGTCTAAAAGTGAGTGTGTCTTTGGCCAAGTAATTGGATTTACTCTTCCTGTTGTTGAAATATTAAGTTTTCATAGTTGTGGTTGCTTTAAACATTCACATCGATGGTTATCGATACCATCACATGCACAAAATGTATATTCAAATATTCCAGAGATTCCAGAATAATCCGCCGTCACATTTCGTCTTAATACTCCAAGACAGTGGCGTGCTGGCCTGGCAATCAACCGATCCACGGTTGGTGGGTGGGAGGTGAAAGGAGGCTGGTAGACTGACTGGCATTGGCTAATTCTGTATTAGTTGTTGTTGGCTGACGCACTGTATGTAATAATTCAAACAGAATTGATGTGAGGCTTTGTGAATGGAGGCCTATTTCAACTTGACTTCTGGAGGCCGGTGTGTCCCCTGAATCATTAGATTCATGTTACCCAGCATGCCCCTGCTCCAAGAAGTTGTGTTATAGGAATCAGGGATTAGTAAGTTGTCACTGACAGAAATCGGGAATTAGTAAACAACTTGATTTATTAATCATCATGTATGTTACATTTCATAATCTTGTCGTTTGTCACCGCTTTGACTTTGGAGTGAGTCTTACCCAGTGCATTTGGAGTGAGTCTTACCCTGTGCATTTGGAGAGTCTTACCCTGTGCATTTGGAGTGAGTCTTACCCCCTGTGCATATGGAGTGAGTCTTACCCTGTGCATTTGGAGTGAGTCTTACCCTGTGCATTTGGAGTGAGTCTTACCCTGTGCATTTGGAGTGAGTCTTACCCTGTGCATTTGGAGTGAGTCTTACCCTGTGCATTTGGAGTGAGTCTTACCCTGTGCATTTGGAGTGAGTCTTACCCTGTGCATTTGGAGTGAGTCTTACCCTGTGCATTTGGAGTGAGTCTTACCCTGTGCATTTGGAGTGAGTCTTACCCTGTGCATTTGGAGTGAGTCTTACCCTGTGCATTTGGAGTGAGTCTTACCCTGTGCATTGGAGTGAGTCTTACCCTGTGCATTTGGAGTGAGTCTTACCCTGTGCATTTGGAGTGAGTCTTACCCTGTGCATTTTGGAGTGAGTCTTACCCTGTGCATATGGAGTGAGTCTTACCCTGTGCATTTGGAGTGAGTCTTACCCTGTGCATTTGGAGTGAGTCTTACCCTGTGCATTTGGAGTGAGTCTTACCCTGTGCATTTGGAGTGAGTCTTACCCTGTGTGTGAGTCTTACCCTGTGCATTTGGAGTGAGTCTTACCCCCTGTGCATTTGGAGTGAGTCTTACCCTGTGCATTTGGAGTGAGTCTTACCCTGTGCATTTGGAGTGAGTCTTACCCTGTGCATTTGGAGTGAGTACCCTTGCATTTGGAGTGAGTCCTGTGCATTTGGAGTGAGTCTTACCCTGTGCATTTGGAGTGAGTCTTACCCTGTGCATTTGGAGTGAGTCTTACCCTGTGCATTTGGAGTGAGTCTTACCCTGTGCATTTGGAGTGAGTCTTACCCTGTGCATTTGGAGTGAGTCTTACCCTGTGCATATGGAGTGAGTCTTACCCTGTGCATTTGGAGTGAGTCTTACCCTGTGCATTTGGAGTGAGTCTTACCCTGTGCATTTGGAGTGAGTCTTACCCTGTGCATTTGGAGTGAGTCTTACCCTGTGCATTTGGAGTGAGTCTTACCCTGTGCATTTGGAGTGAGTCTTACCCTGTGCATTTTTGGAGTGAGTCTTACCCTGTGCATTTGGAGTGAGTCTTACCCTGTGCATTTGGAGTGAGTCTTACCCTGTGCATTTGGAGTGAGTCTTACCCTGTGCATTTGGAGTGAGTCTTACCCTGTGCATTTGGAGTGAGTCTTACCCTGTGCATTTGGAGTGAGTCTTACCCTGTGCATTCGGAGTGAGCCTTACCCTGTGCATTTGGAGTGAGTCTTACCCTGTGCATTTGGAGTGAGTCTTACCCTGTGCATATGGAGTGAGTCTTACCCTGTGCATTTGGAGTGAGTCTTACCCTGTGCATATGGAGTGAGTCTTACCCTGTGCAGTCTTTTGGAGTGAGTCTTACCCTGTGCATATGGAGTGAGTCTTACCCTGTGCATTTGGAGTGAGTCTTACCCTGTGCATTTGGAGTGAGTCTTACCCTGTGCATTTGGAGTGAGTCTTACCCTGTGCATTTGGAGTGAGCCTTACCCTGTGCATTTTGGAGTGAGTCATTTGGAGTGAGTCCCTGTGCATATGGAGTGAGTCTTACCCTGTGCATTTGGTCTTACCCTGTGCATTTGGAGTGAGTCTTACCCTGTGCATTTGGAGTGAGTCTTACCCTGTGCATATGGAGTGAGTCTTACCCTGTGCATTTGGAGTGAGTCTTACCCTGTGCATTTGGAGTGAGTCTTACCCTGTGCATTACCCTGTGGAGTGAGTCTTACCCTGTGCATTTGGAGTGAGTCTTACCCTGTGCATTTGGAGTGAGAGTCTTACCCTGTGCATTTGGAGTGAGTCTTACCCTGTGCATTTGGAGTGAGTCTTACCCTGTGCATTTGGAGTGAGTCTTACCCTGTGCATTTGGAGTGAGTCTTACCCTGTGTGCATTTGGAGTGAGTCTTACCCTGTGCATTTGGAGTGAGTCTTACCCTGTGCATTTGGAGTGAGTCTTACCCTGTGCATTTGGAGTGAGTCTTACCCTGTGCATTTGGAGTGAGTCTTACCCTGTGCATTTGGAGTGAGTCTTACCCTGTGCATTTGGAGTGAGTCTTACCCTGTGCATTTGAAGTGAGTCTTACCCTGTGCATTTGGAGTGAGTCTTACCCTGTGCATTTGGAGTGAGTCTTACCCTGTGCATTTGGAGTGAGTCTTACCCTGTGCATTTGGAGTGAGTCTTACCCTGTGCATTTGGAGTGAGTCTTACCTGTGCATTTGGAGTGAGTCTTACCCTGTGCATTTGGAGTGAGTCTTACCCTGTGCATTTGGAGTGAGTCTTACCCTGTGCATTTGGAGTGAGTCTTACCCTGTGCATTTGGAGTGAGTCTTACCCTGTGCATTTGGAGCCTTACCCTGTGAGTCTTACCCTGTGCATTTGGAGTGAGTCTTACCCTGTGCATTGGAGTGAGTCTTACCCTGTGCATTGGAGTGAGTCTTACCCTGTGCATTTGGAGTGAGTCTTACCCTGTGCATATGGAGTGAGTCTTACCCTGTGCATTGTGTCTTATTTGCATTCGGAGTCTTACCCTGTGCATTTGGAGTGAGTCTTACCCTGTGCATTTGGAGTGAGTCTTACCCTGTGCATTTGGAGTGAGTCTTACCCTGTGCATTTGGAGTGAGTCTTACCCTGTGCATTTGGAGTGAGTCTTACCCTGTGCATTTGGAGTGAGTCTTACCCTGTGCATTTTGGAGTGAGTCTTACCCTGTGCATTTGGAGTGAGTCTTACCCTGTGCATAATGAAATAATAGTTAAAATTACAGAGAGGATTATGTCATGAAAGATTTGCCCCTTACATCAGCAATGTTCTGATTTTCCACATGTTGGAAAATTGAATATCGTAAGGCCACAAAAATGCATGCATCACTGCCCCACACTCAATACATACAGTGTACAATTATACATACACTGTACGTACGTACAAAGTGTATTTTAAGAATGGTTTAAGCGTGACACATGGTGTACACTTTTTACAAAATATTTGGTGAGGGTGCTGCATGTAGCAATGCCGTAGATGTCGGGGCACAATATCGGCATGCAGTGTAGCTCTCTGAGACCTCTCTTTGTTACAATGCATATTTCCAATTCTTATTGTAAGCAATTTTTATTTTTTTTTGTTATGAGTAAATACAATCTCTAACTTAAGATAACAACAGTTTTGTTTTGGTTTCTCTTATTTCTTAATATTTGACACTTCATCATGATGAAGGGGGATTCCATAATTCTCTTAAGGTTAAGGGGTATACGATCTTACAGTTAATTAATTTTACACAAAAATCTAAATACAAAAATAAATACTAGAAATCGTAGAATTTTAGCAAAAATGTCATGCAAGGTCCAGGATCAGGATTTTGTGTGAATTTGGTTTTTAACTTGTGCATTCTCATGAAGGGTAAAATTTCCCAATCCCCTCCCTCGCTGTGCTACCCAATCCCCCTCCCTCACTGTGCTACCCAATCCCCCTCTCTCGCTGTGCTACCCCCTCCCCCCTCGCTGTGCTGCCCCAGTCACCCCCCCTCGATGTGCTGCCCCAGTCACCCTCCCTCGATGTGCTGCCCCAGTCACCCTCCCTCGATGTGCTGCCCAATCCCCCTCCCTAGCTGTGCTGCCCCAATCCCCCCCCCTAGCTGTGCTGCCCAATCCTCCCTTGCTGTGCTTCCCAATCCCCCTTCCTCGCTGTGCTGCCCCAGTCACCCTCCCTGGCTGTGCTGCCCCAATCACCCTCCCTCGCTGTGCTGCCCCCATCACCCTCTCTCGCTGTGCTACCCAATCCCTCTCTCTCGCTGTGCTACCCAATCCCCTCCCCGCTGTGCTGCCCCAATCACCCTCCCTAGCTGTGCTGCCCAATCCCCCTCCTCGCTGTGCTGCCCAATCCCCCCCGCTGTGCTGCCCCAGTCACCCTCCCCTAGCTGTGCTGCCCAATCCCCTCCCTCGCTGTGCTTCCCAATCCCCCTCCCTCGCTGTGCTGCCCCAGTCACCCTCCCTAGCTGTGCTACCCAATCCCCCTCCCTTGCTGTGCTGCCCCAGTCACCCTCCTAGATGTGCTGCCCAATCCCCTCCCTCGCTGTGCTGCCCAATCCCCTCCCTCGCTGTGCTGCCCCAGTCACCCTCCCTATCTGTGCTGCCCCAATCACCCTCCCTCGCTGTGCTGCCCAATCCCCCTCCTCGCTGTGCTGCCCCATCACCCTCCCTATCTGTGCTGCCCCAATCACCCTCCCTCGCTGTGCTGCCCCAATCACCCTCCCTCGCTGTGCTGCCCAATCACCTCCCTCTCCTGTGCTGCAACAACCACCCTCCCTCGCTGTGCTGCCCCAATCACCCTCCCTCCCTGTGCTGCCCCAATCACCCTCCCTCTCTGTGCTGCCCTAGTCCCCTCCATCGTTGTGCTGCCACTGACTGGTGATTTTAAGGTATATGGATGTGTAAAGGTAACATCTAAATTGCTTTAAAGTCTATCAAAAACGATAATAGTGGCAAGCATTTCATAAAAATTGGTTAAACATTGATCATTTTACAATGTTTCTATATCTCAGGCATTAACTTACATATTTTATGCAAATTTTGTGATGTGTTACAGGGCGAGCTTGTTATTTACTTTTGTAAATCCTTTGTTTTTTAAAAGGTCTATCATAACTATTTAATGTGGTGCAGAATATTATTACCAAATGTATTTGAGCGTTTGCCCTGCCCCCAATATAATTATAGCAAGAATAAGCGTGTCTATAATTTTCAGCCTGTGCCTAATAAGATATAGAAAAAAATAAAGATTTGAGCTATTTGCCCAGTCATGTACATCACAAATTTGGCATTAACTGATCTAACTTTGATCAGTCATACCTCAAAAATTAAGACCTTTTTCCAAAATACAAAAAAATTAATCTGCTCAGATTTGAATTCTTATATAGAAATTGATACATGACCATTGACCTTTCAATTTACCCAGTTGACTACAAGTTGCATCTATTTTGGTGTTTAAATTGAAAAAGAACTGCAAAAACAACAGTTAAAGTGTGAAAGATAACAACATTCTAAAATACTTTTCATTTTGCCATATTGGAGACATTGAAAAAGGGCATGGAAAAAATCTCCCTCTTCTTCGAACCAGCTAGCAAGTGGAGAAAATTCATGAAATATTTAACATAAGCTCCTATTCTCTTCTAAGATTCTAACATTGTCCATCCACCCTTGCATTTGCTCCAATCAAGTGAGTCTTGCCCCTGGAAAGAAAAAAAAAAAACACTTTAATTTGTAAACAAATGACGTATTAAAAATAAAGACTAAAAAAGTAATATTGGTATGTTCATGAAATTTTACCTGTATCAGGACATGTATTCATATATTTCGTTTTGAAGAATTTGATACATTTATCATACGTTTGGTAATTTCACTTTTCCAAGTCCCACACTGAAAAGGACATATTATCCAACCTTTATTCAACAGCAAGACGACGGGAACGAGGGCAAACTTTTGTTTTTTTAAGTTCAAAAGTGCCCTTCAAATATTGAAAAACTGTCCACAAAAAGTAATACAAATATCGCATCAAGAGAGAAACAAATTATGTTTTTCTAATTTGCTCACAATAATGTTAGATGAAAATGCGTCATCACGTTACCGGACCTTATTTCTCCTCCTACCCCCTCCTCCGCCTAATATTTTGAATGCTTCGCCGCCCCTAATTTGTCAGTGGCCTTTGGGTCTTTACCAGGATGTGTAAAGCAACCCAATCTTTAATAGTGAATGTTGCCAGTGGCGTAGCCTGAGGGGGCCAGGGTAGGAGGGGGAAAATCCCCAGTTACACATACCCCCAATTTCCAGTGATATATATTCAATATGATGATTCGTATATAGGTATGAAACATGATTTTTGAATCCCATAACTCATAAGAATAATATATACATGTGCATTTGTTTCTATAACGGCAAAGTTAAATCTCATTTAAACAATTATATTGTAGTTCCGTGTTCTTTGTACCTAAAATGGTGCAGTGCTGCATTCGACACTGCCAGGGGCGTAGGAGGGGGATAGGGCAATGAGTTTTACTGGACCAATTACCATTTTGCCCATTTTCCGGAAAATTTCTTTATTCTTAAAGTTCTCTTCAATTATAAATTTTCGTTAAAATTTCTTCCATTTTTTTGAAATTTGCTTCCAATTTTCGTTCATTTCGGAAATGTTTCCTAAATTTTCGAATAATTGTCTTCAAATTTCATGAAATGTTCTTCAATTTTCGAAAACATTTCTTCATTTTCATAAAATTTGCTTTATTTTCGTGAACTTTGCTTCAATTTTCGTGCAATTTCTTTCATTTTCTGGAATTTTTGAGAAGTTGCCTTCATTTGAATGAGATTTTTGATGGAAATTTAATTTACTAGTGGAATTTTGATTCTCACATGTAACGGGGAAGTTTAGGGATTCTTTCCTCCTGAGACTGTGAGAGATGACCAGATGACCTTTTCTACGTTCCTGCAGGTACAAGAGTATATTTATTTTTTGGTTTAAAATTTCTTCCTTTGTAGCTTTGCCCTGCCCCCCTAGAGAAAAATGTTTCTCTCCTAACAATGCATGTAACCCTGGGTACGTTAGTAAGTGAAACATCACATGTGGTGTGGGACCTAGGACAAAACTTCCAAAGGGGATCTCTTTCTTCATAGAATATAAGAATTTTTTTGGCTGGTTTGATAGCTTTGACCAACACTAAATTAGTTGATTTTATTTAAGGAAAATGGTGAAGCTGCCATAAGGTTGTCTAAAGATCAAGTTCTTACTTTTCATTAGTTCATTTTTGTTGATATCCCATTTCATTATCCCAACAAAAGTAAATTACACAAACCCACTGCCTTCCAGATTTTTGCAGCCAACATCAAAACAGACACGGGGTAATAAGTGTTATGTGCTTGTAAATTTACGTGAGTGAGGCGCAAATTGAATAAGACTTGAATCCCTAGAGCAGTATGTTTTGTTTGATTCATTTCGTCGAGGATCTTAGGCCTATTCTCATAGAGACAAACACACATTCAGTTTTCCGAATCCTTGTACCCTCTTTTTCTTTACACCGTGATATTGAGGCCCCATGTAGGATCTATACTCCGGGCCCTCTATGATAGGATTTGGGAGCCCTTTATCGGCAAGAAGCAAATACAATACTCCGATTATCTTTAATTCTCAATTCTTTTGCTTGTGGGCGCAATAATTTCGTAAAAGTCTTTATCTTTATCTATCTTATTTTTTAATAAAAAAAAAGATGTCAATTTTTTCTCGGTCCTATCAAATTGTGTCGTGTCGAAGAAAATGAATTTAGGCTTTTTACAACTAGCTACAAACAAAATATCAATTGCATTTTCAAACGCATTTTGCGTAATTTTGCATTTGGACTGGGACATAATACAGGGAAAATTTGACTGGGGAAAAACAATAATGCTAATGGGATTTATGCTAGCAGAAATGTTAGTGGTATTCAGGTTTTACTGCATGCCTGGTTAAGAAAAGCTATCATTTATTTCATCCTGACCTTTTTTCCCCATCGAGCACATGGGCTCATAGGGGGGGAACAAGTCCCCTCTTCTAAAAGAATCTAATCATTGTTTACTTTTTTGTAATAAAGAATAAAAACATGCTTCAACTATATGCATAATTAAAAGGATCGTCATGACTTCCCTTCTGCTCTCAAGTTACAGGCGGTATATGACTGAGCGCACATTATTTTGATGAGGCCAATCAAAGTTTCCAGAGCATGCCATGCATGGGTATGACGTCTCTCTCATCGCCCTGAGGGAAATTTCTTGAGAACTGTTCTGAAAACATTAATTTTTAATGTAACTGACATATATCTTTATTTCTGAACTTGAAAAAAGGTAAGAGTTCCAGCTAGTCAGATTCATTGACTGATGTTTTTAAATAGTTGCTGAAATTGAAGAATCATATGAGAGCAAGTCAAGCAAGGGTATAGTCAGATAGTGTTGGTCAGTCATATCCTCTGTATAGTTCCACACGCAATACCTATTTTACCAACCGCTAACACAGTGGCGTGTCTAAGCAGCAGCTAATGGGGGCTACCACAATTTTGTCAAAGCCTTATAAATATATCATAGCCATACGCCTATATAAAAACAAAGGAGTCATAGAAAACAGAGATGTTTGCATTCTAATTTATATGATCGACTGAACTATAACCCAAACTCTTCCAGTCAGCCAGTGTGCACCACAAATCTTCAACTTGACAAAACATCTTGGGCCAAAAATTTCCAATTTTAGACGTTCTTCAATAATACTGTGTACCAACAATCCTCAACTTTAGAGAGAAATAAATGACAATTTAGGGCAACATGCTGACAAACCTTCATTTTTTGGACCAACATAGGGAGGTGAACGTCGTAGAAAGATATGTTTTAAAGGGGCTTAAGACCCCCCCCTCCTCCAAAAATAAAGAAGAAGAATACAAAATATAAAATATGATATAATTTAGACACGCCCCTGCCGATTGGCTGACGTCACTTAAGGTTGGTGTTACAATCCACAGGGCCGCGGGTCGACTATACGGGTAGATGATAATTATAAGTACATTAATGGGGAGTTAAGATCCCCGAGAACTGGAGGGAGTTTGGCGTCTGGGACCAGTGGGCACTGCAGGGGCATAGGAAGGGTTACCTCTGGAGAGGGATGATCCACATATATACCGCTTATAAGTGGGAAAATTGCGATGATATATATCAGTGGCGGCGCGATTCCTTTTCAACATAGGGGGTCAGGAAAATTAGGGGAACCTAGATCCCCTTCCCAAGACGAAGTCCACCTCTGACGGTAATTTTTTTGAAATTCAAAACACATATATAATAAACAAAAACAAAGGTTATTTCAAATTTTCTGAAAAAGACCGAGTCCGTACTCCTTATTACCCCGTGGCTACGCCACTGACCCAGCCTAAGAGTGTCCGCACTATGACGTGGCACGTGTGGCATACAGTAATGTGCTTCCTTTTCCCATCTCCAGTATGTATTTACAAGCAGTGGCGTAACCCAGTGCGGCTACACCGGGCACAACCCAGGAACTTCGACCCCAGAGGGGCCATCATCATATCAAATCGAAGAAAATAAAAGAACAATCTGCCTTCAAAGGCTCAAAGTGAACGAATAAAAGTAACTTGATTTCCCAATGAGCTATTAAAAAGTATAAAAACAGATTTGTATTTATCATTAAGTCCAGACCCTCTAAGTCTCTATAATTTAACTTAGGGGCCCCCTTGATCAATACAAATGTGTCCCCTTATCGTGTTTTTTTAACTGGGGTCCTCATGCAGTCAGTCTGAACCGTAAAGACAAGAGTCGAAATAGGCCCATTTTAAATTTTTGAATAATCATAAAAGGTAATATAATAATCAGCACGTGCTATAGATAACGGCGTGGGAATCAGAGACGAAGCCCGGGCCCTGACAAAGCCCTTGTGTAGCTGTATAGTGTCATTATTGAATGACTTTAAAATTATGGAAACCTTCAAATGAAAATAACAGATCAAAGAGTGCATATCCATAAACAAGGTTACATTATTTATTATTTTTTTTTGGGGTGGAGGGGGAGGGGGTAGAGGCGTGGACAAAAACATCATCGTCTTCAACAAAATCATTAGGTGGAGATATCGGCGTGGGAACCAGGAACAACGATAGGTTAACATATATAAGGCTTCATTTTTTTTTAATGTTTTTATTTCTTTTTTGTTTTCAGAAAACGTTTTTTCAAAAAACATAAAAATGATATAATAAAAACTTGTTTTGCATGATATTATATAAGAAATGTTATGATAATGTTTTTACGACACCACATTTTGATATTATTAAAACATTATGATACAAAATGTTATAAAAACGTTTTGTGTTTTCTGGGGTGGGGGCATTTTTGTCCGGCAATAAAATTGCTGTGAGAAAGAATGGTGAAATAAGTAAATAAAATGATCTAACTGCAAACTCCCTGATTGGAATTGTTCACTCATGATCATATCAATACAAAATAAGGAATTATTTCTTACTTAGCCTTTTGTGAAAAGAAAAAATACAACATATGTCAGCCGTGGATTAAAATACAAAAAAGCATGGTCGAAAATGCTTACTGAGAAACTAAAATTACAAAATTAATATAAAAAAAGTAATTGTATGAAATATATTGTAAGATAAACATTTTTATAGGGTTGTAAAAATAAAAACAATCATGCAATATATGCCTAATTCTCTTTTCTTATCTTAACAACGCAAGTCGGTCTCTAGTTTCAAGGTTGTTAAAATTAAGGCCCCTGAATTATAAATAATAATGTATCGAGATATTGTTGTATGTAAATTGTCTTTTCGGGTGATGTGAGGATAAAGAAGGGGGGTGGGGTGCGATATGATTGTGTGCTTGTGTTAATAGTCATTATTCATGATAAGGTTTACATGTGTACATTCACAAATCATATCAGCTCATTGTTAATTTGTTGCTTACTATGTTTTTTCTAATGGTGAACTACATTGTAAAAGCATTTTTATCTGGTTTTCCTCACTGTATCTGTATATATAATATACTTTATAAAAGTTCTTGTATTAATAGGCTATCTGCTTTGTGGAAAATAAATAATTAACATTTTTTTAAATATATTTGTTCACTGTGAGATCATAAATTACATGTACAAATATACATAATGATCTTATAAAATAATAACAAAAATAACAGACAAGAAAAAAAAAATATGAAGCAATATTGCACTAGCAAACAAAATGATCTGCGCAATGAAAAGGGAAGCACTAACCAACTTAACCTAAGTGGGAAGAAAATTATTTCCATAGTGGTCCCGATCATAAGAAAAAAAAAAGATTAATAAAAAATAGTAAAACATTCCAAAAATAGAAATGTAATAAAATCGAGGGAACAGCACGAGATGGTTAAACAAGCATTACAAAAATGCATAACTGATACAAGAATGGAGTATAGATATGAAAATAGATGACATAAGATCAAACAAATAAAGAATAATAGTAAAAAAAAGTGTGCCCAAGTAGGCCTTAGAAACAAACCCTAAACCTTACAAATGAATAGTAAAAAAGTAAGTAATCTTGAATTTTGCAACAGGAAAGCCACTTTCATTTTGATCCCTCTAAATTACAGAAAATCTTTACCTGTGGCCCTTTGTGGGGCTCACAGACTTACAACTAGTGTCCGAAACTTTAAGAAGCGTTCCAGAAACTGATCTTCCTTTATACAACGGGTTAACATATGCAGTATGCTCGTACCTGACTATTAGCCAATCAAAATCCATATCGATCCATCCACCTGTACGAATTTACTGAATGCACAAATACATATGCTTACTATATATTACACACATTGGGTACACAACGCATCGCGTTATTGTTTACTCGCGTTGAACCGGTAGTTTTCTTAGTTGTGGAGGAAAATCAGAAATAAAACGGGTGAGTTAATTACTCTTTTTAAAAATTACATTAACTTTCAGTTACAATAAAATACACTGTTTAGGAGGCTGCATGAATATAAGATGTAAAAGTAAAATTTAATGTGTAAATTTAGCTAAATTCCCGAACAAAATAAAGGGCCTTCCGTTCAGTGTACAGTAACGGCTAACTTTCACTTCGCATTGAGCTGAGTATAATGGCACTGTGTTCCAGTGCAGTCGGTAGGGTCATATTTAGTTATATCAGTGCGGGATATATGGCAAACGGGATACCGTTTGGGATATGCCAGTATAGTACTAGGACTATCTCAAATGAGATATCAAAACTGTCATCATTCTATTCAGGCTTCAACTTGTTGTGCTTTCTCTTTTCATAATTTATGTTAGTTATCCCCTCAGCACGGGTTGACATTGGGATTGCTGTATGAGGGTTGTTATACTGTAGATTAAATGCAATTCCTGTTTTTTTTAATTCACACATAGAAAATTGATGATTGAAAACTAACTTCCTTTTTGGATAATCTTATATCCATTAGTCTAAATAATACACTTTTTTAAAATCTTCACCTATCTAGCACCACGACGGGATATAAAGTTATCCGAGATTCATATTGTGGTGGCCATTTTCTTAGTCACCGCACGTTTGTGATTAATTATTCAACATCCACAAACAAGTTTGAGGATGTTCCACTAAACTGCAGGATGATTTTTCGCTGCCAACATTTTTTTGTTCAAATAAGTTTATTAAATAGTTTTGGTAAAAACACTGTGTGAAAAGAAATAAATAAAACATCAAGAAATGTTTAGATTATATAATTGTACTTTATAAGTATTATTTTAACTTTTTCCTCAAATAATTAACAACATATTACCCCCGCTAAAATGTTCTAGCCTCATGGCAGTGTTTTGAACTTTGACCGTACTTTGGAGAGCTTGTCAGACAATTTTTTACGGAAAGAAAAGTAGTCCTAAATACTTTGATAAAAGTAAATAAAATCACTTTAAAAACATTTTTTAAAGACATGGATGCGGTTCAAACATTGATTCTAATCAATGTGGGTGGTAATAAAAAAGGTAAAATGGTTTCGTTTTCGTAAAGATATTAAAACTGAGAATTTCCTATACTTTTAACACCTCGCTTAAAACAGCACAGGAGGGTATAGGATTTTGTAGCACCCTCGGACAGTAATCCATCACCAGCAGCATTACTAACACGGCTGGCATCGGTCTGACGGTACTACTGGGAGTACTAAATTTATGCATAGTAATTCAAGTCAAATTTCAATTTTTAACTAAAATCTGTTTTACAGAAACTATGCATGGGATGTTTTCCGATCCTATAGTTTTGGAGGGTGTTTTGTGGCGTTGTTATAAATACATTGGGTGTCCCGTGGAGCTCGCTAGGTACATGTATAAGGATCATGAAAAGTTCACAAAGGGTTTGATGAGAGATACTAAAGTGCTTTTGAAAAACGCTTGTCCAAAGAGGTCACCCTAAGTCGTTTTATTCTTATGTTCGCTCAAAGCAAAAAACCAAGGAGATTGTTGGTCCCCTTCAGGGTAATGATGGTGTTACTATCAATAGTGGTAAGAATAGTGTTATTAATTGTGGTAAGGATATGGCTGAGGTTTTGAATTGACTACTTTGTATCTGTTTTTACTAAGGAGTCCACTGCTGTTGATGTTGTAGATTATCGTAGTCTGTTAGTATGCACTCTCCAGTATCCATTAAGAATGTTGATTTTTCAGTTGATGTGTCTTAGAAGTTAAAGGGTTTGAACTCAAATAAGCACCTGGTCCAGATGATATACATCCTGCTGTCTTACGTAAATGTTCTGATGTTCTTTCTGTTCCCCTGAGTATTATCTTTTCAAAGTGCTTTGATGTTGGTGTTGTTTCTAGTGATTGGAGAATTGCTAATGTCACTCCTATTTCTGAAAAGGTTGACCACAGTTTGCCTTGTAACTATTGACCAGTGAGTCCTACTAGTGTTATGTGCAAGGTCATGGAGTCTGTTGGTTTGTTTGTACATGATCCTCCTTTACAGGAACACGGCAAGACTCCTATATGGAGCATATACGCCAAGCTACAGTATAGCCTGTATAGCAGATGCCAGTCTCGTGTAATCAAGACGGAAGTGGATGAACACCAGGTTTTCACCCTACTCTTTTCGAGAAGTGTTCAGAGAACCAGGTAGGGTGTGACAGTCCTACCACCAGGACCGACAGCTTAACGTCCCCTCCGAAGGACGGCGAGCACCATTCAACCATTGCCACTTTTCTCAAGAGCTGAATGAGGAGCAGGAGCTGCAAACGACGTACTTTCGCTTTGATGACCGGCGTATCTGTCTGCATAGCTGTGGAAAAACTGGTTAGACCTGTCCGAGGCTTGAAGCGGGTACCTCTAGCATCTCAGTTGTGTGCTCTACCAACTGAGCTACCTAACTCCTTGTTAAGGAGTCCATTGTTAAGTCCATAAGTCCATTGTTAAGGATGTTATACTAGATAATTTACTACTCAATGCTTTGTTGAATTTGTCCCAGCATAGGTTTTTTTCTAAGAGGTTTTGTGTTTCTAATTTATTGGAGTTTCTTGATGATGTTACTAAACTAGCTGATTCTGGTCATAATGTGGATGTTATTTGTTTAGATTTCAAAAAGCATTTGATAAGCTTCCATTGTGCAGGCTCATTATGAAAATGAGAGTGCTTGGTGTGGAGGGAAAGTGTGCCAGTTGGATATATTCTTGGTTAGTTGACAGGTCACAAAGAGTTGTTGTTAATGGTGAAGTATCTCCTTGGAAGAAGGTTACAACTTACAAGTGGTGTTCTTCAGGGTTTTTGGGTCAGCTTCTTTTCTTAATCTTCATTAATGATATTGATGTTTCCCTTGGCTCCAGGATTTGTAAATTTGCTGATGACACTAAGCTGTACAGGATTGTTGCTGATGCTATGGATCCTTCACTGTTGCAAGCTGATCTGGATAAGTTAGTTTCTTGGTCCTAAACATGGCAGATGTCAGTCAATGTTGATAAATGCAAAGTTATTCATTTTGGTCAGAGCAATTGGGCTTTTGATTACTGCATGAATGGTACAATCTTGGTTGTGTTGATCAAAAGAAGGGATCTAGGTGTTGTCATTACTAGCAATCTGAAGCCTTCTAAACAGTATGCTTAGCAGCTGCAAGGCAAATAGGATGCTTGGTTTGATTAGAAGAAATTTTTGTTTTCTTGGTAGAGACGTTCCAAATTTGTATAAGCAGTTAGTCAGGCCTCACCTTGAGTATACTACTCAGGCTTGGAGTCCCTTTTATGAGAAGGATAAGTTCATTTTGGAGCAGGTTCAGCGAAGAGCCACTAGACTTATTCCCAAAGTAAGGAATCTCTTATGAATCTAGGTTGCAAATTCTTGGTTTGACCACGCTTGAGTTGAGAAGAGTACGTGGCGATATGATTCAGGTTTTTAAATTTCTATCTGGTAGTGATGCTTTGACTTCCTGTAATTTTATGCATGTTTCAGCTGATCTTCATGTGATACTCGGTAACAGTTTGAAGTTAACCAAAGAATTATCACCGAAAGATATTTGGCATTTTAGCATTTCACAAAGAATTGTTAATGAGTGGCATGGTTTGCCCGAGTGGATAGTTAGCTTCAATTCTGTTCACAATTTCAAAGTCAACATTGATAAGTTCTTTACTAACTCTGGGCTTCTTTGATTTTTTTTTGTGGTGGTGGTGGTGTTAGTTTGGGCTTTTGATGGGGTGATTAACCCTTCTTAGCCTGTAATCTTGTTACAGTATGTTTGGTTATTGATCTATCAGCATTCACATTCTGAATTAACATTAGGCCTTTAGACCTTCCACTTGCTTTCACTAGTTTTGCTATGCTTTAATGGATATTGCTAATCCCTGGTGAAATGAAAGAAAACTATCTAAAGTTAGGGCTTTAATGAATATTCATAACTTGATGTGGAAATTTCCTTATTTGTGTGTAAATGTATTTGAATAATTAATTTTTAGAGCACTGACCTATTCAGGTTGATATCCCGATTGACAGCTATCACACTGTATAGAACTAATCCAAAAGTTGTTTACTATCCGGGAGCTTTACAATCGCTGGCAAATCGGTAGGCACAGTGCAGGAAAATTGTACGTATGCAAACTACTGTGCGCATATTGTGCTTAATTGATTATCAGTAAATAAATGTAAAATTGGTTATTCTGAGCTATTTCATCATTAATTTTGCACAAAACGCTTAAATTTAGTCAATTTTTTTTTCCATCTGCAACCAGATTTGCAAGTTATGGAATAATTTAACTAAGAAAGTCATGGAAGCATGCAATCTAAATTTGTTTAAGAACAGGCTGGATAAGCACTGGTGTAGTCGGGCTTTTCGCTTTCACTTCAAGGCTGAGAGTCAAGAATTACTTGACACTTCTAGGTCTGGAATCTCAGCAGAGGTTGCGTTAGAATATTTTGGCAGACGTATTTGATTACGATAAGCCCATGAATTTCAGCGTATTTTGTAAATTTGCTGTTGTTTGTACAGGGCATTGTGAAATGTACAGGGCATTGCGTAATGTACAGGGCACTGCGCGCTAGCGAAGCATGCAAATAATTGTTAATACAAGCACTTGTGTAGGCCTGTGTTGCTTAAGTGAATAAATATTGTACTTAAAATACTAAAAACATTATAAATATCTATATCAAATTTAAAAGATATAAGCCGTAAATCCAAGTAGGACCAGAATCAGTAAAAAGGCCTGCAGATATGGCCTGCGGTATGTTTTCAGCCAGTAGGCGTACCTACTAATTTGAACCATATAAACCCACTGAAGTTAGGCTATTCAAAATTAAAGAAAGCATCACTGAGTCATAGTTAATTACATATGACCACATCAAGGTAGATATTAACTTAATGAATGTTCATTTTATTATAAATTTGTATGTCTTTATCTGGTTTGCATGTGATTTATATCAAATCTAAATGTGGATTTGATGTGGAATTTATTTCTGGGATTTATATATACTTTTTGATAGGTGGACTTTGTAGGTGTTTTCTCAACTAAGCAAGGGCCGCTGAATTAAGATTCTTTTTACACTATTTTTAATAATATAAGATTGTACCTGTATAGGATGGCTATAAATTGTAGATATAAATGCTAAGAATTGCTGTACTTTTTAAAACGTTTGATATTGATGCTACATGAAGAGAATGGTTTTAAAGGCATTACTTTAAGAAGTCACACAATGCCATATTGATCATTTGAATGGCTGCAAAAACTACCTGCTGATGTATTTACTAGTGCTGTCATGACATACCGGATTAATGCGATATGACGATATCTCTATTCCCAAGACATGAAATATGCCTCTCACGATATATTGTGATACCAAAAGCTATACTCAACTAAGAATTTTTGCGCAGCCAGGCTAGGCTACATGTACTTCATATGTTACAATTCTAACATTACAGTACTAAATCTAAAAGTCAAGTTTAGGCCTTTAAAAAAATGCAAAATAACCGTGAAACATAAAAACAACTAATTAAAAATTGTGCTCTGTCACAACACACTGGCACGCACCAAGTTGGCAAAAAGACGAAAAAACGTAATAGTTACACGGTCATGTCGTCTGCTAGATCTGCAAATAATTTTGCTTATGTTCATCATATCATGGGGTAAATTGTAACTCCATAATCATATAACATTAGTGATATTAACAATTTGTGTTGTGAGTCAGTTTTCTTAAAAAGTATCGTGATATACAATATATTGCTATATGTTTCTCCACGATAATCGATACATAATAGAGCTAGTCGTGACAGCACTAGTATTTACCAAGTTCATACTTTTTTTTTATTCCATATCAATTGTCAATTGTCAGTGTTCCACCACTGAAAGTATAACATCAAGTTTCATGAAGAGAAAAGATTGACATGAAGTACTGTATGTTCATATTATACTCACATAGTACTATCATCAAAACTTGAAAAGTCGACATCTTCTTTAGATGTCTCAGATTTTATCAGACATTTTAATGTACAGTACATGTATGGTTTGTTATTTTTGCTGTATTTGTCTTTTTGCAATATTTTCCTGATGTTTGATTTTATATCTGCTATTATGTACTTTATTTTAACAAGGCCTCACCTTAACCAGCTATCAGCTGAATGAGCTACATACATCCTATATAAAGAGGAGTGATATCAATCATAAAAAAATAGACATGGTCTATTCATCACATCATAAGATCATATGCTCAGACTATATGCATGATCATCCAAATGTGATTTTTCTTACTGCTTAAATTGCCTGTTATGCAACTTGTTAGTGTAGATGTGTACTGTACATACAGCTTTGTGTATCAGGTTATAGTGTATGAAATGTGTAATGCATATGAACATATAAACAGTGCATCTGTGCATACTCTTATTTTGCCTACACTACATGAAGTAATTCACTTAACAGGTAAACTTTGTGTATGCTTGAAGAACAAGTTTTCATCAAAAATGTGAAACACTTGCAGGAAAATGATTATATATGTAAGAAGCCAAATATTGACATATTAATATGCTTATATGTACCAGTGAATAACAACACAATGCAAATATGGTACTGCATTGTTGGCCCTTCTAAAGCTTAATCTAACTTAAGCATTGTTTTTTGCATGGTACCCACTCATTTTATTTTTTGACTACATTTACAGGTAGGCCTATCTCAATAACATATATTTATGTATCTATTACTGTATTAGGCTTATTAGCCCACTGTTTTCTTTTTTAATTTTAAATATTAGGATTGTCTACTGATTTTTGTAAGTAGATCCTTTTTTATCTGACCAGCAAGCTTGATCTGACAAGCAGTATTGAAATGCTCAGATAACTTTTTATTGATCGACCCCATTTGGGATGCAATGAAATGTAATTAATGTTCTGTTTAAGTCAAGTTTAGGCCAAGTCAGTCAAAATATGCTACAAATATTGGCAATGGGTGTGGCAAAGGTCATTCTTATTAGGAATAAGACCAGTAGTTTTGCCAACTACATTGGAAACAACTTTGCCAATTTACTGCCAGGATTGAGAATTGTGATCACATTTTATCCATAAAAACTAAAAACAAAATAGTGATTACTTGTATATTATATGTGATGAAAACACTTTTTAGTATTACTTGAAGTGAACATAAAGATGGATGGCAGACCTGTGAAAGTCTAAAATATGCCATAGAAATTTTGCTGACATCCATTTACTTCAGTAAAAAAAGTGTTTGCACTCAACACTCTTTGTAAAAGTTATTCAAGAAAATTTGTTTTTCTCATTTGATAATATTCCATGAAGATAGAGCTTTACATGCATGCAGGGCCTACTTTGAATTGAGTTGTAATTTGTAGTACGAATGTTCATGCCCAAATCATGCAGTGACCAAAACCTTTTAACGTATTAAGGCATATATTTTTTTATAACTTTAAGTCTAATTACCTCTGTCCTATCTATTATCTATCCTAATTTCTTGCCTAGTAGTATTAGTATTACGTTTGTGATGCTGGGCATTGAATCTTATGCCATGCACAAATTGAATGCTGTGTAGGTCTAGGCTTCCTCATGTTATTAACTACCGCCTTTGAAGAGGAATTTAGTCGAAATCTATCTTTCTGCTTTCACTAATTGTTGAGACTAACAATATTCTCAGCGACATTTTTAGTTCTGGAACCTCGGGCAATTAAGCCTTTTATCCAGGATTCATCACATGTTGGTAATTGCTGTTTTGTCTCTTCATAAGATTATTATTTATATTAGGTAACGTTTTTAATTTGTAATCTAAATTACCCTGTAGGCCTAATTGATTATTTAAGATTATACAATTTCTTTATGAGTATTTGCATTGTCATGACCAGTGCATTAAATCCCAGTTAATGCACTACCAAAACCTGTCTCCACAATTTATTCCATGCAGGTTCGGCCATTTTGTTTCAGGTAAATTTTTGAAGTGCATAAAGGTATTGTTTACAGAGTGTTAAGCCTATTGACTAGATGATTAATAGTGCATTTGTGCTTTTGTAGAGCATGCGCATGCGCTTTCGTAAAGCTTTTCGTCTATGTAGGGCGCGTGCTACTGCGCAGTCACGACATTTAAAATTTGTAAGCTTACAATACACATCCAACATACTTTAATTAGTTTTTTTTTGAAGAATTTTTAAACAATATTGTCCAAAAAAAAATCATCAGTTGGCAACAAGAATGTGATTTGCAGCATTACATAGTACAGTGAAACTGAAAATATAAAGCAGGCCTATTATCTGATGATATCAGTTAAAGCATACCAGAGGAATAAAAAAGGTAGATTTTCTATTCTATGAAAATGCTATGATCCAGTAACATGAACATTAAACAGGTCTGGTCAATTAAAAAAAAAAAAAGGTAAGGGTAAAAATGTTGTATCGCAGTAAAAAAATAGTATTTATTCTCTCAAATAAACTCTTTTTTGTTTGATTATGAAAAGATTTGTATTAATCAAATGCAGAAATTGTCGGTATCACATTCACGATTTTTTTTTTTTAATGGATTTATGCATCCTCAGTGCCCCTCCCCCTCCTCCTTCAATATTTTTTCCTTCCACCGCTGCTGAATGTACCTATTGCTGTTGCTTTTTATTTGCTTCATCCAAAGAACGTGTGAAAAGTGCAGGCTAACTTACAGTATACCACAATACCACTGCGAAAATAGGTGAAAAAAGGGAATGCTTGATTGATTTTATGAAATAAAACACCTAAAGTTATTCATAATATAATTGCTGGTAAAAATAGAACTTAATTCTAATGAGAAATTTGTTTTTGGAAATTATGGATTATGCACTTGTCAATTGTGTGACTCACTCCTATACCCTGGGACAAGGTGAGTCATTGCACCAAAGTGGGTGGACAAAACATGTACAACGACGCACTCTTAGTCACTTACTGTAGGTGACTGACATTTTTTGTGAAATGACTTAACCCAAATCAATCACCTTTAGCTCTGTACAAAGTCATTAGGCCTGAAGTAAATTGACCCACACCAAAGTCACTCTGGTGATGGACAATTTGGTACAATGATGCACATGTGACTCACAGTTTCATATGCCAATGACTCACCTTTGACTGACATTGCTGGGGCGGAGGGGGGGTAGGGGGGGGGGAGTAGGGGTGAGTCATGCAACTGACAAAAGCATTACTGTGAATGAAAAGTTGTAGACCACAGCTTTAAAAATTGCAGATTCTTGCATTGTCTGAACTTCCTAATTAAAACTGATAATGAATGCCGGTATTATCAGATTCAATAATTGGAAGACTGGATCACACAGAGAGACAGAATATCTTTATTTATAAGGTGCTAAAACATTAAAACATTTGTAACCAGCCTAACCTGCAGTAATAATTTATGTACTGTATTTTAAGGTCAACAGAACTTTGGGCCAAGATGAACTGTTCAGGCATTTGAAGGTTATTAAAAGCAACATGTACATCAACCTAATTTTACCCTAATTGCTGTCAGTTTGTTTTAGAATTACATGTACTTGAATCTGAATGGAGTACTCAGCCATATTTGAGGGCAATCCAGTACGAGTGAATCAGTAGTATGTGTCTATGGACAAATTCAACACAGCTAACAGTATTTACAATAAGTCTTCATGGGTGTAGCCAGGGGTAAAATAAAATAAAAGCGTCCAGAAATAAGCTAGAAGGTCCATATTGTTCTTGAGGTGGTGACATCTTTTTGCTCCTCAGTTAAATCTAGCCTCCCGATAAGTGTAATTGACTGCTATTTTGACAAAATTTAAAATATTTTAGGCCATCAGCAATTTTCCCCTCAGCGACCCCCCAATAAGAAGGCTTGCTACTGTATGTTTCTGGTCTTTGCAATCACCAACTCTGTAGGATTGTGTAGTGCTTGTTTATATGCTGCCTGTTATACCATCTCATGTGTTTGTAAGTTCCACTATATGCTGAAGATAAAAAGCAAAGTGTTTCATTGCACAAAGGAAAAACATCTGAACTAAGAGGATCTTCATCACAAAGACTGAAATAGATACATTAAGCTGAGCTGTATACACACATCAAATTTTGTTTAAAAATCTTGTGAATCTGAGAAGTCTCAGAAATCTACCATATTTGTGGGATAACTCTTGGTATGAATACTGTTACAACAGATGTCTACATGAACATTTCAGCATTTGAGTTAATAATATTTATTATCTAGTATTCAGAAGTGTTGCCAGAGGTGTTTGGACACCTCCCCAGGGTCCAGAAATATTTTACATGGGGTCCAGGTCTTCAGGTGATGACAATTGCTTTTGCTGCCAAACTATTGCAAACTAATTTAGGCCATCAGCAGTTTTCCCCTCATGTACCCCAAAATCTGAATGGTTGGCCACTCATGGTCTTTTGCAATCATTGTGTACTACTTGTTATGTGACTGTTTAATAATCTCATTTGTAAGATTCACAAATGCTCCCACTTCAGGTTTTCATGACCACTTGCTGAAGACAGCAATGGTTTCACTTCAATGCACAAAGGAAATACAAATGACCTAAAAAGACCATTGCAAAGGCTGAACATTAAGCAGAGCTGTATACATACAGTACACATAGGAAATCTTACTGTACCTGTCATTCTTAGATAATCAATATTACTGGTATTATCCACTGAGGGAAGGTAAATACCTGACTTTTGTCCCTTCTGATGGTATTGATGGAGGTACTGGAGTGGTACAGTTTGAACTGATGATGCAGTGTGTAATCATGGAGCCTCCATAGTGTAATCAAGGAGGTGATGTAGGTTTTTATTTGATGATAAGAAATCTTGAGTGACTGACTAAATCAGGCAACTTTTAAAGGTTTAAATGTCTATGGATCTTAGAGCTTCTGATCTACTTCATTGAGAACTTAAAACTTCTCTTTTTGATGAAGTTTATTACTGTAGTGCAGTAAACAATTTAAAAGGTTCTTAAAATGGAGATGAACACAGGCTGTACCTACAGTACAGTGTAGTGTATAGTTTATTTATTTCAGGTTTTTAGTAGGCTTGCCTATTCCGTCCGATGACTGGTGTTACACAGGGCCATAAGAAATATTATAAAAAAACCAGTACAAAGTCAAAATTATAAAAAAAATTTAAAACAATAAATAACTAATAAGATTTATAAATGGAATAAAAAGACAATATAAAACAAACGTAATAGCTATAATGAACCAAAGATAAACTAGTTAAGCGGCAACCAAAGGTAACAAGTGGAAATGTGTGAAATAACAAAATGATAAAAAAGTGAACGAAATAGATGGTACATAGTTCTGATATCAAATCAGTTGGATTTCACATCTGACAGCCATCAAGGCTTAGACTATCTTTTTTCGAAAGGGAGGGGTGTTATACAGTGTATTTGGTGGTGGGTATGGTCAAGTGGGGTGGGGGGGGGGGGGCATGAATGTTTGAAATGACTGATCTGAAAAGACAGAAATGCAATGAGGGAATTGGTAAATAATTCACTTCTGGTCCCTTCTAACTTAATCCCCTTCCCCCCCCCTCCCATCAAAAAAAAAAAAAAGAAGATGAAGATGTTTTTGACGTGGTATTGCTACAACAATTATATACACATCATACACAATATATAATGCCTCTGTGTCGCACACAACTTTTTATTTGATTTTTTCTATCAGTTTCAGTGGAGGCCATGGCCGTCTTGATATAATGTCCAGCACAGGATGCTTTCAGGATGTTAAACCTTGCTATGCTATGCTACATAATCTGTAGTTCATATCTTTTGTAACAGTAATTGTTACAAAATTGCAGGTCATCCTTTTTATGATTTGCAAAAATGTGGGGAGGGGGGGGGGGAACTTCCCCCTCCCCTTCTGTCTTTTGTTTCTGCATTGGCAGTTTTGAAGAAGTAAAACATGAAGTGGTTAAACGAATGAAGAATCTATTTATACATGCACTACAGTACAGTATGTCTTAAGCATGTTTATATTCTTTATTGAAAAAAACTTTAGCCAAACAATGATTAGCAAATCTTTGAGGGGAATTGCCCTCCATGCCCCTCTGGCGAGTCACCCATGGGTTTCTTCATAGGAAGTGATTAAGCCCCAGCCAGCAAGGTATCTTCAAGAAGGCTTACAAAATCAATGAACAAACCAGCTTGCATACAGGTAGTGAAAGATTCTGATATACTTGTCACCTAGTATTCTATCATTAAGAATTCAAATTCCATGTGGATCTGATATTGATTAAAATGGGTCTTTAAATTTTGTAGAGAGAATGATAATCAATATGAAAATCAAGGCACAGCATGAGTAGTGAATTACTGTATGTGTGCATGCAATTGTTGGCTCTGACTAAGGATTATGTATTTAGCTGAGCAAACTAAAAAAACAGCTATTGTAATGGCCGTCTTTCAGGATGTAAGTACAAACTCAGTTAATTTATTTGGTTGTTTTTCAAATTTCTGTACAAAATATAAACATTCTTGATATGAGAAGAATAACCAGTTTTGAAACCTTATTAAAAGCCTCTAAAATATTTTCTGTCTTGAATTGCAGCTATGATTTAGTTATTAAAGGAGTGTTACTTATGGTAAATTACTTAATTTGCATTAGCAGCATGATTGGGAGAACCGAGCAATCAGTTATCAGAATCCCATACAAAATTAAAAGCAATGCTACTGGGCTAAGACAAGTTTTCAAATTGTTCATAACGATAGGATTTTTAGTGATTAGACCAAAGATACTTAAAATAAACCGTAAGCTTCTTTAATTTGCACGTGTGTGTCGCACGATATACTTCGCCAATTGCTTTGTCATTTTTGTAACAAAAGAATCTCAAGTCTTCGACCGGCATTGGATCAAAGTTTTTTAATCAGTCAGAAAACTTCCAGGTTTAGCCTCATCTGGGGAACTTCATTTCAATTCTGGAATCTTCTGAGCGATATATGAGCGGGCTATCATGAAACTAGTAGTTTCTTCAGCATGGTAACTGCTAGTAAGTAATGAGAACTCAGCCATGTACCATGATGGCTGTGTGCAGTTGAAGGTAATGGAATTTGCTTAGATTGCCGGGATGGAGAAGAGTTGTTTAGGGCATAGTTAGATAAGTATTAGGTATCACGTGGCATATAAAAACAGTTTTTTTTTTTGCAAAGATGTTTCTTATTTATTGCTCCTAAAAAGCTTGTTTATGATAGTACAGCATGTTGCTAAGTGTCAGGGGGTCTTATTTGGTATTCAACATTTTACCAATTTTTCGCGAAACTCGAGGTCAAAGGTCACGTTTAACGAACGAAAAATGGGCCGTTTAAATGTTTAGGTCATTATACGTAAATGCACAGCCCTAATCTTTATGCAATTTACGAAAAGTTATATAAATAAGAAGAGTTTTACCGTTACCAAAAAAAAGTAAAGGTTACTTTTGGCATCGTCTGCCTGGAAATTCCCTACCAAAGTTCTGAAATCCCTACCAATCTTCTAAAATTTTTCCAACCCCCTTTCCCCATCAAAAAAAAAAAATGGAATTATCCTTATTTGAGAAAATTTAACAACAAAAATAAATTTGCAACCTTAACCTTAGTAAAAGATATCTTGTTAATTATCTTATAAATGATGAAATATTTATATTCATAAAATTATTGTTGGAGAGGCCTGAAGTGTGTATTTTCTTGGATTCCATTGGGAAAGTCCCCTGGAGTTCAATGAAATGTTTCTTAAGGAAAGTAAACTGCTTTTAGCCAACAAAAATAAGAAAATTGCCAGTTAGATAGTAAGACAAGTTTTGTCAGTATGAATTATGAAGATATTGTTTTCTATGAAAAAGTGTTACGATGGGAATGAAAATACTTTCTGGAAATCCAGGGGGGCAATCCCCATTTTCACAGGTTTCTCATTTCTGGAGTGAATTTATTATTTTTAGCTAATACATGTGTAGACAGAGTCAATTGAATCTCCAAACAACTTTGGTTTTGACACCAGCTGCCTTCAGCTGAATTGACACATTTTAATAAAAAATAACTTGGTCTTTTGGATTAGGGACTTGGCCCCATAATTAAACAGACATGTGTGAAAGTCTTGCTTATTGTTTAGTTTCACCAAGGATGTGTTCGTACACCCTTGATTTTGCATCATATGATTGGCGCATTTTCAGACAAACTAATTGAAAGAAAGGATGTCGAGTAAAATCATTGGGAATAGTGCAAAGAATAAATTGCCACTACTATTAAACGATGGTAGACCATGAGTATATGTTTTTATACAAAACTGAACTTAAAATGGCAACTCCCCATTTCATCTTCCTTTGATATTATCTTCACTACTATTTAGAACATTTTTGTGATAAAGTTGAGCTTCAACATCATTGATGTTCTGGTTCAAGTAGGCGTACATTTGTCTTTATTGATGTTAATCTGAATTGACCCGTGTGCTTTTACCATTGCACAATGGCTACTCCGAGGTCCCCCTCTATATCCTTATATGGTATCCGTCTCTTTTATGTCCGACTGCTGCTTGAAGAGTGTAAGTTTTGAGCTTACTTGTATAGAGAAAAGAAAATGCCTGCTAATGAGCATGAACAGTATTGGCCCACACCCCACCAAATCCTTATTTCCTTTATCAAAATTAAAATTATAAGCTGTACCTCCAGCAACATTAATATGACTCATAATTTGATATCAAACCGAATTTACTGTGTATTCCATAAACCCACTTTGTACTCTTTGTTTCGTAAGGTTTTTGATCATGGCAGAATTAAGACGTGCAATACACTTTATGCTATCAACTTCAAAAATAAAAGAATAAAATTTAGTTCAACATTGTGTTTCAAACATTTAGCAGTGATAAACAATATTTTCATTCATTCAGTAATCATGTTTAATGAAAAATAACACGTGTATCTGAACATTGTTTTTTTACATGCATTTCTCGAATGATGTACTGTATAGAGATAATATTATTCATATATGTATGTTAATAGAGTGTCCTCAAAGAATGTATATAAACCAGCTACACTTTGAACCAATGAAATAATTTTAGCTAGTCCCCCAAGCACGATAAACATGTGAAATGTCCAACCCGTGACAGCGGTGGAAGTTTTATTGCTAGCACTTACAGTAATATGCAATGAACGGTAGAGCTTTTCAAAAGCTGAAAGTTACAGCAAATGGGGTCGATTTCATATCATATTTGAACAGTTTTGACTGGGTTCAGTGTTTAGAAATACACATGTAAATGTCATGGGAGATGGAATTAAAATTATTTAGAGAATGTAACGGTCATTTTTTCTTGACGATCATATTGTGAATGGTTATCATACAAAATGACAAAAGCAGTGAATATTTCATTCCCGTTGTACATTAATTATTCTGTAGCGATTTTTCCCTTCTCAATGATCATTATTATCATACTATTTTTAGCTACATTTTTTCCAGCAGAAAGTTGCAATTCTCCCATTCCAAAAACCCCAAAATATAAAAAGTTAAAAACAAGTTTGATCTTTAGCCTAGTTACCCTGGCGGCACTTGACTTAAGGAGCTGTTAACAGGTCCTGCTTGAATGAAGGGCCTTAACAAGTTGGTTGGAACGGAATTAACATATACTGTAGGGGTTTACTATAGTCAGTTGAAAAGATCGTCAAGGTTTATTAAGTGGATAATTAATTTTCAATCATTTTGCATTTCTGTGTTTGATTTTCTTCTTGGTATCAATCAATTTTTATTAGTGACATTTTAAACCTTAACCAAAAGTATTTTGTTCAGAGAAGTGGAAGGTTTTTATATTACCGATGCCCCCATGTACATGTAGTAAATGTTTTAGTCTTTGTGTGTACAGTATATGGTACAGTATTTTTGTACTCATTCATAAAATCTGAAAAACAGATCTCATTGGATAAATGTAATGTGTGTGTTTTAGACCTCATGGCTTGTCCCAGGGTTGCATTTTCTTGGAAGGTTAATCCAACCATGCAGGGATACTTATATAGACAATCTATCTGTGTTATCGCATTGATGTTTGGATAAAAACTTGCATAATGGGTTATATTTTACACTAGTTCTTTGCTTTCCGTTTTTGTTTCTTTCGCATTCAACAATCATTGATACAATCATACATTACTTAGTTACAGTAAATAGAACACATTTTAAATAACAAAACACATACATTTTCTAATGAAAATGATGTCAGGGAAGAAACTGATCAACTTTGCAGGTTTTTATGGTTTTTTGATTTGGAAAAAATGTAAAACCGTGTATATTAATAAACATTAGTAGCCTGTAACCGGTTAATACTGGAAACCGGTCTACCATGAAACTTTATTCTGATATGCACACATTCAAATGTTGTGCACAGAAGAAAAAAAATGTCATTCATGAAAGAATGTCTAACTTAACTTGAAGTTCCTTATCCCTGTAAGGGCCTCATCAGTGAGTTTAACAAATCTCCATCAAGCAGTCTTTTAGGATACTCCTGTAAAATGTGATTTAAAGTTTAGTCTGGGTGTTTGCAGTCGCAAGCAGGGCTATCTTTTTGGTTCCACTTGTGAAGGTTGTGAGCAGTCCTGGCAATTAAACTAGTGTAGGCCTACTAGTTGCTAGGCTGCATTTCATGGGATTTTGTGTGAAGTAAGTTGCTGTAATTTCTGAAATCATAAGCTCATTGGTGAATACAGATCACAGAATAATAATACATGGATTTATATAGCACTAGACCGTAAAGAGTATATAGCGCTAGGTCGGAAAGGGTTTATAGTGCTAGGCCTGAAAGGGTTTATAGTGCTAGGCCCGAAAGGGTATATAGCGCTAGACCTTAAAGGGTATATAGCGCTAGACCTGAAAGGGTATATAGCGCTAGGCCTGAAAAGGTATATAGTGCTAGTAAGGCCTGAAAGGGTATATAGCACTAGGTCCAAAAGGGTATATAACGCTAGACCTGAAAGGGTATATAGTGCTAGGCCTGAAAGGGTATATAGCGCTAGACCTGAAAGGGTATATAGCGCTAGGCCTGAAAGGGTATATAGCACTAGGCCTGGAAGGTATATAGCACTAGGTCTGAAAGGGTATATAGCACTAGGTCTAAAAGGGTATATAGCGCTGGACCTGAAAGGGTACATAGCGCTAGACCTGAAAGGGTATACAGCGCTAGGCCTGAAAGGGTATATAGCCCCAGGCCTGAAAGGGTATATAGCGCTAGACCTGAAAGGGTATACAGCGCTAGGCCTGAAAGGGTATATAGCGCTAGGCCTGAATGGGTATATAGCGCCAGTAAGGCCTGAAAGGGTATATAGCGCTAGGCCTAAAAGGGTATATAGCACTAGGTCTGAACGGTTATATAGCGCTAGACCTGAAAGGGTATATAGCGCTAGACCTGAAAGGGTATATAGCGCTAGACCTGAAAGGGTATACAGCGCTAGGCCTGAAAGGGTATATAGCGCTAGGCCTGAATGGGTATATAGCGCTAGTAAGGCCTGAAAGGGTATATAGCGCTAGGCCTAAAAGGGTATATAGCACTAGGTCTGAAAGGTTATATAGCGCTAGACCTGAAAGGGTATATAGCGCTAGACCTGAAAGGGTATACAGCGCTAGGCCTGGAAGGTATATAGCACTACTGTAGGTCTGAAAGGGTATTTAGCACTAGGTCTGAAAGGGTATATAGCACTAGACCTGAAAGGGAATATAGCACTTGACCCGAAAGGGTATATAGCGCTAGACCCGAAAGGGTATATAGCGCTAGACCTGAAAGAAAGGGTAAATAGCGCTAGACCTGAAAGGGTGTATAGCGCTAGGCCTGAAAGGGTATATAGCCCCAGGCCTGAAAGGGTATATAGTGCTAGGCCTGAAAGGGTATATAGCGCTAGGCCTGAAAGGGTATATAGCGCTAGGCCTGACAGGGTATATAGCGCTAGACCTGAAAAGATTATTCCTTTATGTTCCATTTTCTCAAAACTGACACCTTTATCAAAATATGTGCAATGGCATGTGTGATGAACAGTAAACCAGGAACTACACTATTTAATTTATGCAGCTTCCTTAATTGTAAAGTGATCTAGTGTAGAAATTAGGGAAACAATATCGGAAGTAGACAGGTGTAGAGAATAGAAAGTAGGAAAGCAAAATGCAAAAATTGAATCTACTGTATAAATGGCATTTAAAGTTACCACAATGTACTTTTCATTAATTCCATAATGTATTGTTTATGTATATAGGCAACATTAGAGCTTTTAAATCTTTCACAAACCATGAAAGCTGCAAGAAATGTCATCAAAATTGGTTAACAATTGGCTTCTATTTTAAGTGAACTAGTTTAGAGATTAGAGAAACACTACAAATAGACATGCGTAGCGAAACTAGAGATTAGAAAGAAGGGAATCAAAATGCAAAATTTGAACATTTGAATTATGCTATTCTGTTGGTTGGTGCCACATCACGTTTGGGAGATTAGCAGCATTAGAGCTTTAAAGAGGGTATAGTAAATTGGTGATGTTCATATCTTTCAGTCACATGAAAGAATTGCATATAGATCTTAAACTGCCTTCTCAGTCATACATAACCAATTTATCATCATAACTGAAAACATTCTCAAGCGTTATAACTACAGTAGTTGTTTTAGCTGTTTCTAAGATTCAAAGACTAAGTACTCTCTCTACCCAATATATGATTCGTGTTCAATAAGATTATTCAAAATCCAGAAACACGGTACAGGAGTCGCTTAATGGTTTTTCATGTGTCACATAACATTCACATTTTTATGCATGTTGCATATTCATGTACATTTAAGGCTTTATACGCAAATATGATGCCTAGTACAGTAGCGATTCTTAATAGGCCAAGAGGCCCGCGGGCCAAATCTGGCCTGCCAGGCAATCCATTCTGGCCCGCGAACAATAGTCATTATATAATGCAATGTAAGATCAATCCAAAAGAGATCGGTAAAAATCGTAAATACTCGTTTATTTTGTTTTTTTCCCTAGGCTCACTAAAACATTGTGGCTTATCAAATATCAGTATATACATGTATGATCATTAAAGCTCTATGGCCCTTTTTACTCTCAATTGTCAGTTTGCTTCTAAAATACTGAAAAGGCATGAAAATGGCATCAAATTTAATTCATATTAATTAGTGTGCTAGTAGCACTTTCCAAGAAAAACAATGCGACTTTTGAGAGACTACACTGTATGGCCCAGGGCAAGCTCAAAAGTTTGGACCATTTTGCTTGGGGCTGAGTAACAATTTTGTCAGGTCTTCATTGTTTTTTGTTCATGAAACCTACAGTGACCTTTTCAGTCTTATTGGCTCTTTGATTCTTTGTCGGACCTCAAACAGGGCGGGCGGGGCCTCCGATAACTTGCCCTTCACTCACTTTGTGAAACTAGAAGGAATTCTTGTTGAATACTTGTAAGGAATACATGATGTATATCCCATTGACCTTTCTATTATACCTATGCCACAATATCCTCAGGTTAAGAAGAGGTTTACACCATGGCAACTTTGAGATGCTTTTGGCACTGACTCAGAGAGTAGTTCCCTATTGAGGCAGTGCTATGTATTGATCTGTATGTTATTGTTGCCCATTTCTGTTTTATGCAAAGCTACTGTACTAGTGTATTCCTTTTATACTGTATGAATGAGTGGAAGCAAAGTGACAGAAAGCAAAACTTTCTTTGGTCATCTATACAGTAGCTAACATACACATAGCCAGGAAATTGTGGGGATGGGGAATAGGGGTGGGGGGTTGTTCAGATTAGGCCCTTCAGGTAAAAGGGTACTTCATTCTAACAACTCAAAAAAACTGAGAATGTGATGCTTAACATTTTATATTCGCCAAGAGTATATAGGTTTGTCAAACGGCCTAAATCATTCAGGAACTTAAACAAACTTTTGAAATTGGTGCTTATTATTTTTGTAAATTTTAAAAGGGCACTTTCTTAGAAAAAGGAGGTTGGTTTTGCTCCCTGTCTATGGGCCAGTAAGTCATTGCCAACAATTTTATGGAGGGAGGGGAGGGGGGTTCATGTACCATTTTGGCTCCCTCCATAATGAAGGTTTAATTGATTTTGAAGTCAGATTCCCTTCACATATCTTCTTATCATCCAAAGTGTGCATGATTATATGTTGGCACAAACAGACAAAGACAATTTTGGAAATTTCCTTCTTTTTTTGGGAAGTGTCTTTCATTTTTGTTACATTTGCTCTAATTTTCCAGAAATTTCCTTCATTTTGGGATTTTTTTTTTTTTAATTTTTAAAATTTACTTCCTTATCGGGAAAGTTCTTAATTTGTCATAAAATGTTGCCATTTTTTTCCAAAATTTCCAATAGTTTTACACAATTTTTCTCCTACCCACATAACAAATTTATTGACAAAGTTTGTTAGGACAAAAATAAAATCTGCCTCCCCCCCCCTCCCTCCGCAACCCCCTTGTGAAATTTCTTCCTATGCCGCTGGGTGTAAAATGTAGAAATTAAAGTGTATTTTTGATTCATACATAAAAGCATAGCCATTTTAATGCTCATTCCCGATGGGGTAGTTAATTTCAATTTGTATTTGGATTTGTACCTTCATTTGATTGAGGCAGCTAAAGATTAATGTCCACTCATCGAGAATGTTTAGAAATAATAAGGGTATCAAATAAGTGTACCGGGGCACTTAACCAATGTTCATGTGCTTCTATTATTGCAAAATACTCCATACAGTAAAGACACTTGTCTGTTTGTTTTATGCACATTGACAGCATCTGTGGTAGCTTAGCTGAGATAAGTCAACATTAGAAGGTAGCAAAGGGAGTAAACGGCTAATTATATTCTTATGTACGAACAGTTTTTCTGTTGTCAAATGGTTGATGACTACGTACAGCAGTTCAAGTATATTGTGGATGGTCGTGGTTTTGTTATCTGTTAATGCTTTGAAATGAAAAATCATCTAAACTATTTGGATATCTGTATTTTAAAGTTCAAATAATAGATACTTTGGAATTTACAGTAGAACTCAAGTGTAACTAATTTGCGGATGGTTTTGCGGATGGTCTTGACTTTGTTATCAGTTACATTTATTGCTTCCAATGGAAAAATCATTATAAAGAAAATATATATTTTGATAATTTTCTCTATTTGAAACTTCAAGAAATAGATTATTTTGGAATTTGAAGTTTAATTTCTTAAATTTTGTGATATTTCTATTTTTGAAGTTTTTAAAGAAATAAAGGATTGACAAGTGAACTACGAAGATGTTGATTTTTGTGGTGCATAAAGAAGTTGGAATACTGCACTGCATTTGTTACATTGGATAAATTCATGGATTATATACATTTCTTTGTAATAGATTATGATTCATTCTGCTTGTGTTTATTGGAACTTTACTGTTCAATTAGTGCGAATCATGAAATTGTGAATGGGATACTGACAAATACTGTAAAAGTGCCATACAAAGGTGTTTTAATTATTATAAGATCTGCATGCAGCACACCATTTGTAAGTATCAAAATGTAATTCAACAAGTGCTCTAATTTCTGTTACATACAGTACTGCATATACATTTTAATTATGAATAATTATAATATTCGGATATATCAAAACCTTATTTTCAAAATAAATTTTTGGAACTGGGGTTCGCCTGCACTATAGCTATGTTGTGTGTATAGGGAGCTCAAATCTAAGGAAGTTGGTTTTAAGTTTTTGGAAGATTTACAATGTACTGGCCTGGAAAAAAATCTATGGTTTCCAAGTTTGTTAGAACCGCAGGAAGAATTGGAATTCACAGGAAGAAATTTTGTTTTGAATGAAAACAAATATATATAAAATTCTTGAGTAAGCAACAATATGACATGGTAAATATGTACTCTAAAAACGTCTCCATGTAATTGTGCAATGAATAGTACATTAAGTTGCAAATTAGGGAAGCATATAAAGATCTATAGTACATTAACATTATTTCTGTCACTATTTTTCATGGAAAGATTTTTACCGGCTTTATTCAGAACCGTGGGAAAGTGTAAAATTAAATCCAACTCTGGCTAAGAGGCACACAGTTTTAGCACATAAAATGATAGTTCAACCAGTTTAACCAGGGATCCCTGGTTTAACTCAAGACAAACTTTTAGTATATTGGATCAATGGAGCATGACCGACCATTTTGCACTTCTGAATTATTTACCCAAAGAGCAATATTAGAATTCCCAGTGACATGTACTATACATGTTGAGTAGTAGTTGAGTGCACCAAGCTTAGTACATGAGGTCTTCATTATTCAGTGGTCACATATGTATTACTCTCATTGTGTTTGTAACAATAGAAATTTACTCTCATTGTGTTTGTAACAATAGAAATTTACTTTGGCAGTTTCTTTCAAATGGGTAAATATCACAAACAAAAGGTGTCCAGAATTAAAGCGCTATAGGTGTGAAGAAAAGTGTTGTTAAAACAGGTTTCATACAGAGATAAAATTTAACTTACATAGGTGTTGTTGAATACTATTGCAAACAGTTCTTGTGGTTTTTAACCTGTTAATTGTTACTTATTTTTTAATATACAGTACATACTGTATAATGACTTTGAAGTTGGGCATTTTTTTTGTAGCTACTGTACTTCCTGAGAATTTTGAATTAACAGACGTGTAATTTTTTACACTTGTGACTTGAATAATGAATTTAAAGAGCTGCCAGCCAAAAATTGAGAGCATCTTTTTCTTGAGTCTCAAGAATATTTGAGCATACTTTTTGTGGATGTGATGGTACTGAAAGCCTTGATATGAATGTTCAAATTAATCATAATTATTTCTTAGAATACTTTTTTTTTCAATAAGACGAGTATCAAAAATTATACCTTGCTATTTCAAAATTTCCTTGACTTTAAAGATGGCTTCATTTTTTGACCGAGAACTCCTTTAAGGATTAATTAGAAATGAGTCCGGTTGATTTGAGAAATAGAACAAAAAAACTTGAAAATCAGGCCAAGTCGGTAGATGGATTTGGTCAACAAATTAGGTTGTAAAAAAGGACATTACAGAACTCGCCCCTTGAACAGAACCCCCTCCTATCTTAATTGAGTCATTTTCAAAGAAGCATGAGTTTATGTGTATAAACATCTTGTAATTGCTATTGCCTACCATTATCTTTGGAAAATCCTGCATTGCACTTGTTTGCTTTACTAGTAAGTATGCTCGATGATGCATAACTCCTGACCTCTACCAGGGAGCCCTGCCTCTACACCTAAAAAGTCCTTGCTCTACACGTATATGGCACTGATGAATGGGGAGGAGGTTACGCTAATGGGTCGGCAAGATTTTGAAAGTGGCTCAGAATTATGCTGCTGAAAATGGTGCTATTTTTACGATATCTGCACCAAATGAAATAATTAAACCAGTTTTCAGGGTATAGATGATCCAAGTAAGAACTCTATGATGTTCAAATACTCAGGTTTTATAAAATTATTGCATTTTTTGTTGAGTTGTCTCAACTACCTGTATGGCCGAATGATTGCGTAATACCAGGGGCAAATTACTGATCCCTGGTAATACCAGGGATGTGTTAATTGGGAGAGTGTAATTCGAACGGGATAAAAAATGACACTGGCAGTTTCATCCTGTAAATGTTTCAAGGGCGCTTTCTTCAAATGACTTACTGTAAAAGCAGTGATACCAGAAAAAAACTTACTTGAATAGCTAAATTGGGCAAGATATCACATGACTATGAAAACACGGCTCAGATTCCCCATAGAAAATGCTAGACTAATGTGCTAGACACATCAAAATCCTCTTTCATATACAGAACTTACATGACCACTGAACTAATCCTTTAAAATAGCATATCTCAATTCTCAACATGAGATTTTTTCACATTTCTGTCTGCTGCCACTAATATTTGTTTCAGCACAGTACATGTACATACGTTTGTTTTAGTTTTGGTTATAGGCCTTGGTTCTGGAGTAGGAGCTGTAGATGAAATGCTTCCGCTTTAGGTGCATAGGTGTGGAAAAAACGAGTTAGACCTGACCGAGGTTTGAACCCAGGACCTGCAGCATCTGCGCTCTGCTAACTGAGCTACCTATTCTCCCATTGAATTATAATATTATTGATAATAGTAATTTATAGAGTGCAAAATTATAAGCATAATTTGTATGCTCTTGCTCTGTTTAGGGTATTAAATCTTCAGGGACATGTATTGATTCAATAAGAGGGAAAAGACAAAATATGATAGATATTAGAGAAGGAGGGGTCAGCTATTGTTATCATACATACATCAGTCAAAGTTGTGACAAATTTGATAAAAATTGTTCACTTATTCAATTTACCAGGACACCTTTCGTTTTGTACCCCTCCCAATTTTTTTGGGGGAATTAATTTTTTAGATCACATTAGTAGTTCCAAGGTGATAAATCTTTTATTAAAAATATGTACTTCATTTTGCAGAAATATATGAAACATCTGACAAGTGCTGCTCCCCCACCCTGCTTCATCTCGTAATCTACAAACCTGACAGGGAGGCTACTACCAGTCAGAGCTATGTAGCCAAGAATGCTGTGATCTCGCTTGCCGACACCATCGATCACTCCTCGTTTTCCAGGAGATGAAAACAAGACATAAACAAAGGAGATGCAGCTGCCTCTATAAATAAAGTTTGACATCTTTCAAGTAAGTATGTTAATCTGCACCCAGATACACCAAAGCATGATACAGTTAATATATAGTATGATAGTTGGTGTGTTATACCATGGAGTTTGGCGGATTCCCACATTAAAATTAATCACATTGTGATTATTTAGTTAATGATACATGCTTTAATTCTGGAAATTGAGGTGGGATATCAAAATTGTTTTATATTCTTCGGATGAGATGAAAATTATTAAGGACATTTATGACAGTCTGATGGATTGTGCAAAAAAAGCTTTAAATTGTTAGAGACACAAAACTGTCTCATAAGGTGGGGGGAGGGGCGGTGGTAGCAGGTGCCAGCGGTGGATGGTGGCAGCGGTGGATGGTGGCAGCGGTGTTTGGCAGGCAAGAAAATTTGATCTTAATAATATAGATTCAAACTTGTAATTTTGTTAGTAACTTTTCTTTGTTTTCAGCTTTTTGAGATATTTTCACTGCCTACGTATTCAAACTATTCATCAATTTTCCCAAGTTTTTTAGCATTAGGGGGGACTTTTCCCCTCTACTTCTATCCCATATGCTTATAGTCTGAAAGGTAACTATCATTGTGTCTGTGAGGTTGAATGAAGAGATGGGTGGGGAAAATAAGGAGCTTAACATGCAGTATTTGGGGATTTACTGTACAAAAAGGTCAACAATTTGTTGCCCTACTGTATATCTCAAAATTTCCCCTTTTCTTGCTTTCATAAAATGTGCATTAAGGCCAAACATTCTTATTAATGTTTTCGAAATGGTTGGTTGTTTACAAGTCATATGCGACCTTTCGTCTGATCTGGCTGTCAGTAAAGGAAGTAATTACGGGTAGTTAAAAGCCCTCGTGCTTGTTTGGAGTGCTGAATGAAACACTACAACAAGTGGAAGTATTGGGCACATATGGCTGCAAGGGATGTAGCTTTAAAGTCTGTAGACAGCCACAGAAGCTTCAGGTGTAAATTAATTTGAGCATTAAATTATGAGTATTCAAAATTTATTAAATTATTTTTTTTTGGTTAATGATTGCTCTTTTAGTTATATGATTACTTTGAGGATTTGAAATATGCAAAATTTGTGATTGGTGAATGAACAGGCTGCTAAAAATGTTCTTGTTTTCTTACATTTGTGTATTTAAGTCATTGGAAATGATAAGAGCATGCATTCCCTGTTACAGCTGATTGAGGCTATACTGTAGGATCAGAATGGAAGAGAACCAGATCCCTTTCAAGGAAGTGTGCCAGCTAGGGGATTTACCTAATACTCTATTAGCACTCTTTTAAAAATGCACTTAGGAGGCGGGGTCAAAGATGGGGCACGGAAAGCAGTGATAATATCGCCTTGTGGTAGAGTAAAGGTTAAGCACAGAAAGGGTCATCCTGTCTTCTGAGCAGCAGAGTCAGGCTTGTTCCGCTTTAGTGACCCAGTGGGCCGCCCACTGGGACCATGCTGCATATATTTTTGAGTTGGCACACTTGCTGCAGGTTGATTAATCCTTACTTTACCAGCATTATTATGAAAACGCGCTTGAGAGGCGAGGTCAAAGATGGGGCACCCAAAATGGCGATAATATCTCCGCGTGGTAGAGTAAGGGGTAAAAAGAACAGTGCATATGACATACAATAATATAGATTTGTGACTCCTCATCCCTTGCAAATTTGCATGGAAATTTCCATATGACCAGTGAAATTTGATTTAATACAAGACGCTGTAAAAGGTCAATCTTTGTTTCGGTGCTTTGGTTTCTTTGTAGTTTTCAGAATGTTTGAAAAGTTGTCCGGCTGTCGCCATGTCTAGCTTTTTGATAAGAATTTTTAGTGACCTTTCCCTGTCATATTTTCTAGTCTTTATATTTACATGATATAAAGACTGAAAATACAAGACCTGATGTAAAACAGTCAATTCCTGTTGCTGTGTTTTGCTACCTTTGTAGTTATCAGTATGTTTAAAAAGTTACTTTAATATTGTGGGTGTTGTTGTCCTACAGCTAGTACATGTATCTGTCTAGCCTTTTGACAAAATTTCTTGTTCAGCGAGTTTTTCTAGTCTTCTTTAAAAGTACACAGGATTTCGTATGGTTTCTATTGTTTAGTACTTTATTCAGAACTGAACAAGGTCAGTTGAAGTCTGTGCATGTGTGGTGAAGGAGCTCTAATTGTATTGGCATTTTTGAATTCCTCTCATTGGATGGGTCTAGACTATGAATTGAAAACAAACAATGAAAAACTTTCACTGAGTATTCTATGTTATTTTTAAAACAAACAATGAAAAACTTCTTTTCGGTGGGTCTGCAACCAGTGAGTTCACAACTGGTTATCAAAGGCAGTGGCCGGCTTGTCATGTCCAGTGCTGGATGCTTTCGGGACATTAAACCAGGGACCTGCTATGTAGATTGTAGGTCCCTGATTAAACCTTGCTATGCTATGCTAAACAATTAAAAACTTTTCTTCAGTTTTTGATGTGATTTTAAGTGAAGTACAGTATTTAAGACTGACAGTGACAGTGCACCTTCATGAACAATCTTTTGTTACATTTTTGATGAGGGTTCTGCTGATGAAAAAATTACTTTTAATTGGTGAATTGAGCTTTAATTAAACAATCATTTGATTCCAAAAAGTCTTCAAACACCTTTAACTGATAGGGATATTTACTATTGATTTTCAGTAAGTTGTAAAAGTATTTTTTGTTAAAATACATCTTTGCTTTTGCAGATAGTCTGGATTTAAACTTCATGTAGTATGATAGATACTGTATAATAATTTTAAGTCATCTGAAGAAATTTCACATCATACAAAACAATTTAGCACACAATTTCTAATTGATTAAAACATTAATTCTGTCAATATAAACTTACATGGGAGTGGCCATTTTGTTCCTACACCCTCTAAAAAGTGATGTCATACACCAAATATACTGTAGATTAGATTAGTAATGTATTTCTTTATAATTCTGTTTCAAATATTCTGACTTGTTTCAAATATTCTGACAAAAATTAATTTTGCATATTGGTCTATGAATTGCTATGTGTATATGATATTAATGATTCAAGCCCTTAGACCTTTATGTCATAGCATTTTAAAAAGAAAATTTTTGAGAGAATTTTAAAGAAATATATCATGTAATTGCCAGCACATAAGGCAAATTATGCCACGATTGGCATGATTTCAAATCAACACAAGATTGAAGAAAATAGCAGCATCCATGTTACAACCTCAAACTTGGATGACTTGAGAATTGAATAAGATTTTATGACGGTTTTTGGTACTTGGTTCATTTTTTAATTGTCTATCATACATGTATATCAAGCGAGAATATTTGACTATATGTCTCTTTTAAGTTGAAGGTTTTTGCGATCCGTAAATGTGGATTGAAGCAGTGCTTTGTATACTCAGTTAATAACTGTACTTGTACCTCTTGAGAATACTTCTTGGCGAGGTTAAGAGTCTGGACTTCTGTATTTGACACCAGGATGTGATTTAATTACAGGTAGCTAAGTTGTGTCCTTGAGCAAGGACACTTTATTCTACTTGCTTCAGTCCACTCTGCTGAAAATTGAGTACCACTTGTTGGGTACATAGCCTGTCAGATGTGTTGTCCCGGTCCTGGAAAAGTATTCAACTGTCATCTGTTTTCCCTGGGAAAGGGAGGGGGGGGGGTGGGCACCTTATACTAAAAGTGGTAAGAGTGTGCAGCCCACCAACTGATAAACATATCTGCAGTATTACATATTTTTTGGTAACTGTAGTATGAAATTATACAATTTTTGATAACCGCAGTATCAAAGAAGTCAATTTTGATACCTGCAGTATATTATTCAATAAAAATATTGTAAAAATGGACCAGCAGTACAAAATTAACACAGTAAAACCTCATTTTTGGGGACCTGTACTATGAAATGATGAAAAAAAGACAACTTTTGTTACTAAATAATTTTTTAGTACAATTTTTTTGGGAGGAGTAAAAGACACCTGCACTACGAAAATGGTGCAAAAAAGGCACCTGCTCAGGCGGCACATATGCATATACCTCACATATGGAAGTGCCCTCCCCCCCTCTCCCTGGCTCTTTGCATCACAGAAACAAAGGATAAGGACTACTGTACCTTATAGACCATTAGGTTCAGGAAAGCATTTAGCTTTTTTAAATCTTTATCGTACAAAGGTTACGCAGTTGGTTTGATTTCAGATCGTGTTATTTTTGTTTGTTAGTGTTTCATATATGATTCATTCTGTCTTTTGAAAGTTAATTGGTTTTTACACTTTTTTGGATCCTGACTGTGTGAAGCTTTAAAATAGTGGTGCAATTGTAGAGGCCTTTAAAGTAGTGGTGCAATTGTAGAGGCCTTTTAAGTAGTGGTACAATTGTAGAGGCCTTTTAAGTAGTGGTACAATTGTAGAGGCCTTTTAAGTAGTGGTACAATTGTAGAGGCCTTTTAAGTAGTGGTGCAATTGTAGAGGCCTTATAAGTAGTGGTGCAATTGAAGAGGCCTTTTAAGTAGTGGTACAATTGTAGAGGCCTTTAAAGTAGTGGTACAATTGTAGAGGCCTTTAAAGTAGTGGTGCAATTGTAGAGGCCTTTTAAGTAGTGGTACAATTGAAGAGGCCTTTTAAGTAGTGGTACAATTGAAGAGGCCTTTTAAGTAGTGGTACAATTGAAGAGGCCTTTTAAGTAGTGGTGCAATTGTAGAGGCCTTTTAAGTAGTGGTACAATTGAAGAGGCCTTTTAAGTAGTGGTACAATTGAAGAGGCCTTTAAAGTAGTGGTGCAATTGTAGAGGCCTTTTAAGTAGTGGTACAATTGAAGAGGCCTTTTAAGTAGTGGTACAATTGAAGAGGCCTTTAAAGTAGTGGTGCAATTGAAGAGGCCTTTTAAGTAGTGGTACAATTGTAGAGGCCTTTTAAGTAGTGGTACAATTGAAGAGGCCTTTTAAGTAGTGGTACAATTGAAGAGGCCTTTTAAGTAGTGGTACAATTGAAGATGCCTTTTAAGTAGTGGTACAATTGAAGAGGCCTTTTAAGTAGTGGTACAATTGTAGAGGCCTTTTAAGTAGTGGTACAATTGTAGAGGCCTTTTAAGTAGTGGTACAATTGTAGAGGCCTTTTAAGTAGTGGTACAATTGAAGAGGCCTTTTAAGTAGTGGTACAATTGTAGAGGCCTTTAAAGTAGTGGTACAATTGTAGAGGACTTTTTGGCACTGGAGGAAATTGTAGTTAGGGTCCCATGTTTACATACCATAGTGTCATATTGCTCTGGCCCAAGGGTGTAGGAAGCTTTCAAAAAGTGTGTGCATGTGTGTGGGGAGAGGGGGGGGGGGCATGACCTCTTAGGGGCACTTTTCAAGTCATATACATATGTCCTGCTCAGTTTATAGATGTAATTGAGCCCAAAACAACAAAGTAAAAGGTGGCACTAATTCATTTTGAATGGGACACTTTGTTTGCCATATTCTTCTAATAAAAAGGTGCACTGCGACATTCCGCCAGTTCTTGCATCTTTGATAGTAATTTTCAGGGGCACTTCTCATTTTCAAAAAGCGCACTTTTGTCATATTTCGGAAAAGTAAGGGGGGTGAGGGAGGAGCACGTGTTCCCAGGCCCCAATTCCAACACCTATGTTTTGGTCCATTAAAAAAGCTAAACTGCGGGATGCACATTGGAGCCCAACCTGTTGTTGTGCTGCCTTTGCAGGTATTTTCCAAATTATTAGAGCCTTTAAAATGTGCAACCTTTTGATCATTTGAAAACTTACTATTGAATGATGAATTCTGATTGCATAAGATATTTAGATTCTATAATTTGTTCATTGCACAATTATTCTTAACCTTTGAATGAACATCAGCGCATGATTCCCAGAGGGGTGTAATATGATATACCGCTTTAACCATTTGTCGTTATATATCTTTAATATGTAGTACGCCCATACGTCACTCAATATGAATCACATACCTACTTGGTGACTTATACTAACATCTATTCTGTACTTGCTTATGGACCACCGCTCAGTATGCATCGCTAGAATATATGTCTTCTTATTATCATTATCCTAAATCATGCGTCTGTGTAATTATTTACCAACGGCCACACCACCAACATAATCCTTCGGGGAAAGGAGGAGGGGGGAGGGTACTTCCATACTGAAGTGGTAGGTATGTACCCCCCAGGATTTTAAAAGTGGACTGCAGTATGAGAGATTTTTTGGTAACGGCAGTATGACAGTATATGATTTTGATACCGGCATTATAAAAATAAGTGATTTTTGTTACCTGCAGTACAAAACTATATGATTATTGAGACCTGCAATATGAAAATATGCATTTTATTTGAGACCTGCAGTATGAGTGATTGTATTTTTGATACTTGTTGAAGCTATTGAAAGCATGTTTGTTATTTGATACAAGGAATTGAAACAAGTGCCATGACAATAAAATAAACAAAAGTATGAAGCCTTGATTGAAATTGACCAGGAAATGTTCTCTCATTTGATTTGTATTAGGAATGCTGTTGTAATATAACAAACAGTATGCTTTAGTACATGCAGTGGAGGAGACCTGAACAAAGCAAAGCTTATCTGTTAAAAAAAAAAAAAAAAAAAAAAAACTAATAAAAGGAAAAAAAAAAAACTAATGAAAGGAAAAAAAAGAAGAAAAGTAATACAGTACTTTGAATATAATATAAACTTGAAATAACTTAAGCAATCATCTATCATTCTAACACACACTACCCCTCCCTTCCCTCTCCTCTAGCTCCCTGATGCCACCCTTCCCCTTCCCTCCCTATCCCACTGTCTATCCTCACCCTCCCATATCTGCTATTTCTCGCCCCTTACCCTCCCATATCCCTAACTGTCCAATAGTTAATTAAGCATAGGGAAATATAAGGATGTTTCAGCTGACGTCATGAGGTCACATGACTTTGTTTACATCTGCATTTTGTAGGGTAGACTGTTGTCTGCTGTACACTTTAATACATGTACATGCGTTTGCATGTTGTTATATAAGATTACTTTTTGTAAGTAGTATGCCGAAATCTTCCTGTGCTGTTGGTTGCACTAATAGCTTAGACGTGCTTAGAATCCACTGATTAAGATTACTTAAAGTACTTGGAGGGTAACTTTTTTCTTTAGAATAACATTTTATATTAAAAAATTATTTCATTTGGCCAGTTTATTTTACCCAGCGCGTGTTTATACATGTATGCCCAGCATGTGTTTAACATGCCCTGCGCGTGTTTTCATTGCCAGCGCGTGTTTTAGATCGAGTCTGTTTGTTTTACGTGTGATGTGACTGAGTTGGGTGAAGATCAGACACGTGAAATACTCAACCCGCAAAGCTTCTGCCCTGCAAAATAGCTCCCAGTTGAGTTAGAGTCACGTGATGAAATCCCTCTTTAGAAGAGTAATGTACAAAAGGTACCATAATCATGTGTACCTTATTTCCCTGTCACAAATCTTTCTCCTTACAAGCTGAAGGATAAACTGGAATATATTTGACAAATACATGTAATTGAATTTGACAATAGGTTGGCATGAAAAATAAGATAAACCATGTATGAACAAAATCAGGAAAGGTGGTGTATTTCAAAACTGTTTCCTCATGATGTACTTAATCATAACTTTTCAAAGCGAAAGTAGATTTATGACATTCACACAGACTGCAGAAAGTTTCATAACGCTTGTGAAAACATCAGAATTTTAGTTGACCATTTCCTTGTATATATATATCCATGGACTGGCAAAAAAGTATGTACATGTCGGCCTACAGTGCTGTACACTGTACATATAGATGTACAGCACATGTGAAGGGTTTTGATGAAATTTCATGTAAAGACTGCAGTACAAAGATTTGATAATAAGACAAAGTAAAACCTATTGAGAAATTATTTCTTTGATGTTCGATCACAGTTAATTTCTACCTCCAAAAATGTTCCTTGGTTTAAATTGCCAATATTTAAAGTGTGTAAAAGTCTTTATCCCCTCCCTGACCAACAAAGTTGGTCAGAGAGGGGATCTAGCATCTTTACCATCCGTCTGTTTGTTCATTCATTTGTCTGTCTGTTTATCCATTCGTCTGTCCGTTCATCCATTCGTCTGTCCGTTCATCCATTCATCTGTCCGTTCATCCATTCGTCTGTCCGTTCATCCATTCGTCTATCCGTTCATCCATTCGTCTGTCCGTTCTTCCATTCGTCCGTCTGTCCATATCTATTGTCCGTCCGACCTCCTGTATTGTTCAGCTATTAGGAACAAAACATTGCTGCCCTAGGAAAGGAATTCCAACTATTTTTATGAAGAGAAATTTATATAAAGGGGCATAAATGCATTCCATACTTGAATAGCAGCAATATAAGGATGTGTTCAGGGACGAAAACAAAATTAAATTATAGAACTGACGACTGAATGGAATTTATAATGAAGTGTCTTGGAAATGAATAGGGAAAAAACAAGGTTTTGCTAAAATAGAGTGGAAACATAATAGACATGATAACCTCCAAATTAATCCGCAATGAATTTTCATTCTGTTTTGGTAATGTAGGTAAATCAGCCCTATTTGGTTTATAAGGGGAAAACGTTGAGTATGTTTTTATTGGGAGTGTCAGATTGAAGTTAAGGCTGATGGGGGCTGTGGTTATAGTGAAGGTCAGAATGATGAGTTCGGTTAAGAGTATATTTGGTAGATAAGTGTATGGCAAAAGGTGGGTTGGGGTACTAGGTGAATGAATGATGGTAGGTGAATGGGGGATGTTAGGTGAATGGGGGATGGTAGGTGAATGGGGATGGTAGGTGAATGGGGCATGTTGAGGAATAAAGAACGGTAGATGAATGGAGGATGGCAGGTGAAGGGGGATGGTTGGTGAATGGAGCATATTGAGTTGATAGAAGTGAGGGAATGGCAGTTACAAAGTTGGTGAAGAGGGGATATACTGTAGCATCTTTACTGTTCATTCGTCTGTCTGTCTGACCGTCCACAAACCATTTATATAGAGGAACATCTTGCTTTGAAAGAACTGAGAACAAATGTATTCCAAACTTAAATAGAATAGTAATTAGAATATGTTTTGGCATGAAACAAAAGTCAAACAATAGAGCTGAAGACTCAATTGAATTTATACTCAAGTGTCTTGGGAATGAATAGGAAAAAAGTCTTTGCTTGAATGGAGTGGAAACATTCTGTAGTAAACAAGTATGATAATCTCCAAATTATTCTGCAATTAATTTTCATTCTGATTTGGTAGATAGAACAGCCCTAGCTACTGTAGTTTATAAGGGTAAAAGCTTGAGTATGTTTTTATTTGGAGTGTCGCTTTATGATAATAAAATAAAATAATGCCTAATAAACATTTATAAGGTGCTAATTTTAACTAAATTCATAGTTGTCAGAAGCGCCATACAGAAGTGTCAAATTCTCCAGGCAGTAGCTTGAGATCAGCGCCATGAATTTGACTGGAATGGGACAGGAAGTGAAAAGAACACCGCGTTTTCATACTTCTCTTTTTGAACAGTAGTTCAGAGAACCAAGCAGGGGTGTCTCTCATGGCAATGGGACCACCATTTAACGTCCTTATCTGATGGACGGTGAGCGTCATTGAAGCATTGGTCCTTGTCTCCCAATGGCTGTATGAGGGTTAGGTGCCACAGATGACATACTGCTGCCTTCGATGCCCGGTGTATCTGTCTGCATAGCTGTGAGAAAATCTCCTAGTTGTATCTCGTGAGACTTAAAGCTTGAACCTCCTACATCTCAGTTGTGCGCTCTACCAACTGAGCTACTGTACCTAGTCCTGGATAGTTAAGAGAGAGAGGAAGGGGTGGAGGGTAAGGGGAGGGGGGGGGGCAGCTTTATGCAGTGGAGTGAGTGAAGATTGTAGTGAAGGTTGGGATTATGAATTGGTTAAGAGTATATTTGGTAGATGAGTGGATGGCAAAAGGTGGATGGGTAGTAGGCAGGGTTCTAGCTAGACAAGTTTGAGTGCCGGGCTCCAGTGACAATCAGTGGCATGCCCAGGGTGACCTCATAGACCCTTCCTCCCATGAAGAACTGTTCAAATTTAGTCCACTTCTATTGACAACTTGTCAATGAAATTATTATAATTATTTTTTTTGTTTTTTTCCTGGAATGCTAGAAGGATTTAAGAAATATTTTATGTGCAATGAGACTAGATATTACATTGGATAATCAAATGTCGAAGCCCACCTCCCCCTCCCCTTCAAAAAAAAAAAAAGAAGTACAAACATATGCCGGAAACTCTTCTCTCAATTCATCGCACTTCCCATTGCTATTCATCTTTCCTAAACTTTTTACCGCTTTTATTTTTGTCCCAGTATTGTTCAACGAAAGCCATACATTATTAGAGTTATTTCAACTTAACTAGCGGCACATGTTCCTACTGTATGAACTACACAACAACTTTTGTCATTATCAAATCCCCCACAAATGCAAAGAATATCAATCAGTCCGTTATAATGTTAAGTGCATATGGGGTTTATAACAAATGTGATTGGATACTTAAATTTGGACCGGTCTATAAGCATGCCTTGGGCCCTTGGGGGTGTAATATTTACTTTGTTAAAGTTTGTTTGTATGGTAAGTGACGGACTTGGCAATTTGTCAGCAGTGATTCACAAGGAATAAAACGTGAACCTGAAGTGTGTGCGTGTGAGTATGTTTATGTAGGTGACATGTATGGGTGATTTTATGATAATATGCACAAAATATGTTTAAATTCCTATATAGTTTAGTTGTTTTGATCGGAATTTATTGTGCGTAATGTATGTTATGTTATGTGTATAAATCAGCGAATGACCATAGATAAAGCGAGATTAAAAAGAGGTCTGTTTAAACACTTAATTGATTAACCGATTTGAACTTTTGAGTGCCGGGCAGAAGAGTGAATCTTAGAGCCAAGTGCCGGGTGGGAATAGCGAGTCCTGGGCGGGCCCGCCCGGCGGTGCCCAACATAGCTAAAACCCTGGTAGTAGGTGAATGGTTGATGGTAGGTGAATGGTTGATGGTAGGTGAATGGTTGATGGTAGGTGAATGGTTGATGGTAGGGGAATGGTTGATGGTAGGTGAATGGTTGATGGTAGGGGAATGGTTGATGGTAGGGGTATGGTTGATGGTAGGGGTATGGTTGATGGTAGATGAATGGTTGATGGTAGGTGAATGGTTGATGGTAGGTGAATGGGAGATGGTAGGTGAATGGGAGATGGTAGGTGAATGGGAGATGGTAGGTGAATGGGAGATGGTAGGTGAATGGGAGATGGTAGGTGAAGGGGAGATGATAGGTGGATGGGAGATGGTAGGTGGATGGGAGATGGAAGGTGAATGGGAGATGATAGGTAAATGGGAGATAGTAGGTGAATGGTTGATGGTAAGTGAATAGTTGATGGTAGGTGAATGGGAGATGGTAGGTGATTGGGAGATGGCAGGTGGATGGGAGATGGCAGGTGGATGGGAGATGGCAGGTGAATGGGAGATGGGAGGTGGATGGGAGATGGTAGGTGAATGGCAGATGGTAGGTAAATGTGAGATGGTAGGTGAATGTGAGATGGAAGGTGAATGGGAGATGGTAGGTGAATGGGAGATGGTAGATGATTGGGAGATGGTAGGTGAATGGGAGATGGTAGGTGAATGGGAGATGGTAGGTGAATGGGAGATTGTAGGTGAATGGGAGATGGTAGGTGAATGGGAGATGGTAGGTGAATGGGAGATGGTAGGTGAATGGGAGATGGTAGGTGAATGGGAGATGGTAGGTGAATGGGGCATGTTGGAGAATGGAGGATGGTAAATGAATGGAGGACATCCCTGTAGATGAATGGAAGATGGCAGGTGAAGGAGGATGTTAGGTGATTGGGGCATGTTGGATGAATGGGGCATGTTGGGTTGATAGAAGTGGGAGTTAGAGGAAATAATGTTGGGTGTAAGATGGCATAATGATAGGTAGATGTAGGAATTGGGATGTCATGTGGGAATTGAAATGTCATGTGGGAATTGGGATGTCATGTGGGAATTGGGATGTCATGTGGGAATTGGGATGTCATGTGGGAATTGGGATGTCATGTGGGAATTGGGATGTCATGTGGGAATTGGGATGTCATGTGGGACAGGGTGGCATGTGGGACAGGGTGGCATGTGAGACAGGGTGGCATATGGACGGGGTGGCATATGGACGGGGTGGCATATGGACGGGGTGGCATATGGACGGGGTGGCATATGGACGGGGTGGCATATGGACGGGTGGCATATGGACGGGTGGCATATGGACGGGTGGCATATGGACGGGTGGCATATGGACGGGTGGCATATGGACGGGTGGCATATGGACGGGGTGGCATATGGACGGGTGGCATATGGCGGGTGGCATATGGACGGGTGGCATATGGACGGGTGGCATATGGACGGGTGGCATATGGACGGGTGGCATATGGACGGGTGGCATATGGACGGGTGGCATATGGACGGGGTGGCATATGGACGGGTGGCATATGGACGGGTGGCATATGGACGGGTGGCATATGGACGGGTGGCATATGGACGGGTGGCATATGGACGGGTGGCATATGGACGGGTGGCATATGGCATATGGACGGGTGGCATATGGACGGGTGGCATATGGACGGGTGGCATATGGACGGGTGGCATATGGCGGGTGGCATATGGCGGGTGGCATATGGCGGGGTGGCATATGGCGGGGTGGCATATGGCGGGTGGCATATGGCGGGGTGGCATATGGACGGGTGGCATTTGGACGGGTGGCATATGGACGGGTGGCATATGGACGGGTGGCATATGGACGGGGTGGCATATGGACGGGGTGGCATATGGACGGGGTGGCATATGGACGGGGTGGCATATGGACGGGGTGGCATATGGACGGGGTGGCATATGGACGGGGTGGCATATGGAGGGGGTGGCATATGGATGGGGTGACATATGGATAGGGTGACATATGGACATGGTGGCATGTAATGAAATAACATCGGGATTTCAGGTGGGATGGGAAAGTGGGATAGCATGTGGGATAGGATGGAAGTACCTGTGGGACAGGGTGAGATGGCATATGGCATATGGGACAGGATAGCATATGGTATATGAGCTGATACAGGGTGGCAAGGCATATTGGACAGGGCGGATGGCATATTGTCGGATGTCATCTTGATTGCAGGCGTGGTGGCATATGGGTCATGTGATGGAATGGCATCTAGATTTCATACATGTGGGCCAAATGAAGTGACTGGTGGGCCAAATAAAGTGACTGGTGGGCCAAATAAAGTGACTGGTGGGCCAAATGAAGAGACTGGTGGGCCAAATGAAATGACTGGTGGGCCAAATGAAGTGACTTGTGTGCCAAATAAAGTGACTGGGTGGATCAAATGAAATGATGAGGTTAAGTGAAGTGACTGGTGGGCCAAACGAAGTGACTGGTGGGCCAAACGAAGTGACTGGTGGACCAAATGAAATGACTGGAGCCTAAATGAAGTGACTGGTGGGCCAAATGAAGTGACTGGTTGGCCAAATGAAGTGACTGGTTGGCCAAATGAAGTGACTGGTTGGCCAAATGAAGTGACTGGTGGCCCAAATGAAGTGACTAGTTGCCTGAATGGCCAGCGTAACGGACTAAGAATGTTCTCACTGACCCAATTTTTTTAGCAACTTGAGTTACAGCAAACAAATGCTATTTTAAGAATGACCTTTGCTTGCAGCTGTCTGGTTGCCAGTTAGGGATCATACCTACTTGGGTGCTCTCACCTACATTGAAGATATAAGCTATAGGATTCAATATGACAAGGAAGGCACTGGGATGTATAACACGGAAGATGCACTCAGCAGTATATGCTCTCCTTTGCAAAATCATAATTACAACAGAAGTGACTAAAATTTAAAAAGAGAGAATCAGCAGTTCAATCACAAACTAAAATGGATCAGGGAGTTGTCACTTAGGCAACTCCCTGAATAGATAAATCACTACTTATTGGTGACAATTTAGCTTGCTAATGTACATGTATATGGGTAGAAAATTTCTTGGTAAACTACGCATGGCAGCATGTCCATGCATTCTCGTTACATCCTTGGCATTTCATATCAAAATGTAAAAAGCTGCCCAGAAATTTATTGACTGGATTTCTTTGATGGTTCACTAAGCTTTTAGGTGGCAATTAACATCTGCAATAAGGAAAGAGTAACAAAGTATTGTACTTGTGTCACTGGGACGGGTGTGGGAAGAGTGTGTGGGGGAAAGGCATGTGGGGGAAGATAGGTGTCAGGTTCTCTTAACCGGTTACTTTTCAGGTTGCTTCTCTGATGTTGACTCAAACATATTTAAGAAAATGATTTTAGAGCAGGTGTCAAGATCTAAGAAATACTATAAGCAAAAGATTTGTGTATATTTTGGTAGATAGTCGCAATTTAAAGATTTTAAACAACCAAAACCAAGATCATTTTATTATGTAATGTAAAAAGTATTTCTAAAGGTTTTTGAGGTAGTCATGTATTTTGTAAATGAACAAGGAAGTCCACTATTTCTTTTGGTCTTGTAAAATTGCTCACTTTTTATGATTTTTCTTGCAACTTATAAAATTATATCTACAGTATGCAATATATGTAGTCATGGATGATAACAGATTTTCACATTCTGTTCATTTACAAAATATTAATACCTTTCAAGTTTTAGTCCTGTGTGTACATGGTGAAGGGCTTTTTATGTTCCCTATAAGCTAGCACGGTCTACCAGTTTTGTAACTCAAACCGGTTTCGCGAAACTGCGGTTTCGGTCTAATTCTTCTTGTTTTATTTTTTAAACGAAAAATTGGAAGTACTGAAAATAACCAAATCACTGAAAACAAATTGTCAAAAGATAGTAAAAATCTGTTTTATTTCAATAAAAAGAAAGTTTATGCTTTGCGTCAACATGTTTTTTGTAGTATATTTTGATATATTTGTGTAATGCAGATTCAATCAATAAATATGATTTAGAATGTTTTGAAATAAATAGTCATAATGTACCTGTAATAACAGGTTCGATGATGCTATGTATTTGCGTCTTCTTTCCAGGCTAATATTTCCCTGACCACAACAATTCTACCTTTATTCCTTTATAATCCCTTTATTTGAAGTCCATTCTCTCCTGAGTCCTTTAAAATTTTGGGAATCCAGTATAAATCCCGACAAATATATCGCAAATTGCAAGCCAAGTATTACGACACCATTTACTAATCACTCTACCACGCCCTACTGTACTGACTAACCATAGGCTTGTACCGTACATCAGGCCTGTATAAGTTCAAACACATTATTCAATGAGTATGGGCTCTGATTAACGGCCCCTGGATACAAATGAAACTGGTGAATGACCCTAGATTCACATGTTGTCATAGTAACAAGATTAATAAATAGGTTTTCAAGAGTTGTCCTATTATATTTTCAAAAGTTTTTTTTATTTATAGTTTTCAGTTTCTGCTGGGAAAAACCGTCACTATAAATAGCTGTAGCTATGTTTTGAGGCAGGTGAATTAATTGCGTGATCGTTATGGAATAACGATGTACTGTAAAACAAAGATAAAATATCCCCTTGCTATGGTGTGTGAATTAAACCAAGCTGTTATGATTCTCATTTCACAATGAAATCGCAAGTGAAAACGACCATTCATTCCCCTAAAAGTATGTATTCCTTCCCCTCGTATCATTTCCATGTGTGTAATAAACTTTTCAACCACACTCCCAGTCAAAATTGTTCAGATTGAAAAAGAACAACAAATTTCATGCATTTTGTTTTGAAAAATTTCTTCGTTCTCCTGTAATTATGCTTACTCATAATAACACAGTGCACTAGCGATGGAATCTTCCGTTCCAATCACATGTGGTATAATTGACCCAGAGGCACGTGTGCTTTGCTTGGGGGTACAAGCTCAAATGATTTTATTGGTTGGAAGTGGAGCAAATTTATAACGCTTTTTGTGGACACGGTAGATGATAGCCTGTTGCTATGCATAAATTGATAATATTATCTCTGCATTTCGCTCTGCATATTGATTCACGACTAGAAAGTACAAACAGAAAGTTCAAATACAGATGTGTTTTGCTGTTTTAAATGATTCTGAATGACCAAAAATATTTTTTATCATTGTTGACTTTTTCAAATCAAATGTTGAAATAAAATCTTATCTTCAGAGAGGCAAAGATTTATTTTGCTTGAGTGCGTAGCTTGTGTTGTAAAAAGGAAATGTTTTTGTTACTCCTTGCTGAAACAAGGTCTGGTTTAAGTACAGAATACACTGTAATTCAGTTTAATTTTCAATCCTGATGTATTCAAACAACGTTTTGTATTATCCGTACAGAGATTGCTGGTAATACACTTTAATTATGTTTTCATCGTGATGAACAAAATATGAATTTGGTGGAGAGTGGGACACTACTTTTCATTAGTGGCCATTTTTTCTCTGCCTAATCTCGTTGCCCGTTCACACAGTTTTATAGTACGTTGAAGAAGGTGAATATACCATATAGGGCGGGAAGCTTTGGTGGCTTAGGTAAAATAGAAAATGCCACCGCAATGCAGAAACTATTTCAAGTAGAAGCATACTGTAGGAAGAATGATCATCTAACTTGAAAAATAACAGAGGTATGCATGATGTATGAGATTTTTTTTGGTTGAACTATTATTTCTTTTCAAGTAGGAGCCACGGCCTGGCCACCGTGGCCATGGTTAATGTTTCAAAGAAATGTTGAATATCAAGTAGGTGGGATCTGAACTGTAAGATTTTCCCGCTATATGCAAATCAACAACAATTGTACTGCGTGATCAAGTATACGATGGCTAGCATTGCATCGTAAGGTGATGCATTTAGAGGCTTAATTTATCTGTTTTACAACTTTCCGACAAATTTCTTTTCTTTTACATGATAGAAAATTAAAATTATAACTGGTTTAGAAATCGTGAGCAAATAAGTCCATATTGATGGCCTGTCAACAAGTCCATATTGATGGCCTGTCAATAAGTCCATATTGATAACCTGTCGACACGGCCTTTTCCACACCTTTTTTTTAAGTGACTGCCTTGGGACATCGAGACCTGTTTAATGCCTTTCAGACCTAGACTGACAAAGGGTGAAAATCGGCATCATGAGGTGCAAATGGAGTAATAGAATCACTTTACACGCAAACATCATTAAAGTTTATCAATACATTTTATTTTTCAATGCCTCCTTTATCATTTTCAACATTATATATTTACATAAAATACTGTGATAAAAACATCGTTAGCAGCTATTATATAACACTGTAGGACACTGCACTTATAGTTACTGTAATGCACTTTATGTTCAAAGTTTGTTTACATTACTGGTGAAAAACCGGTTTTCCGGTTTCACATCGGGGCAAAACCGTGCAAGCTTCATTCCCTATTTGTATATTTGCATCAGACATACAGTAATAAGTTTTTACTGGCTTTCAAATTGACTTTCACTTTTTCAATTAAGAATTAGTCCCTAATACACAGCTGTGTAGTTCCTGGTACTTGTTATGGGACTTGCTTCCTGCTTTGCAGGAAACAGGTGGGTCATTGCATAGAATGTGTGATTATTCTTCATTGCAGATTGGAGAAACACAACTTTTATTGTGTTACTTGCAGTTTATTATTCAATAGAGGAGATAGGATATCATAAAAGTGTTGATGCATGCGAATATTTGTTATTTTCTTCCGATATTTTTGATTATCTTCAGATTATTACAGGAGTTAAGTGCTTCTAAGATAATGTTTTACTTTGTGTGTTTTTAAATCTCATTGTCCAGCTGTTACAGGTTGTTGAGATTTTGTGAAGGAAATCGAATCCAAGATGTCGCAGGTGATCCCGGAAATGGAGACAGCGGCATCTTTACCATCTGCTGGAAAAATGTGGAGTACCCTTAGGGAGAAAGTAAACAAGAATGGTATCATGCGGAGGATTAGCCTTAAACGGGTGTCCAAGGGGCCGGTGCGACTGCACTCTAAGATGGAGATGGAGTTTGACAATGTTGAGGAGAGCTTTGTGTGAGTGGGTTTCTTGTCTCTTTGGTATGGAGTTTGCACACCGCACTTCTCGGTTAACATCGCTTGCTGCTTTAGTTCGTTTATTCTTTAATGGGAGAGAGTTTGCTAACAATGATTCTCTTTCAGGTTCTAAACTTTCGACTAATAAATTGTTTTATACTTAATTCTGCTGGCCTGGGTTCATTTTTGTTTTAACAAAAATTCATTTACTAACATGATTTCTTTCTACATGTAGTATATCACATCTAGTTTTCATTTCTGGAATATAGTAATTACTTATCGCGATTCATTTCTGTTTTATCAAAGACTTTCTACTAATAGTTTCTGTATCAGGTGTCATTAATTCTTCTTTGCTCACATTTGTACTTTATGTTTTGATAAGGAATTTTTGACAGAAGGCATTTCTTTTTTGGGTTTCATTCAGTGGCCTTTTTCTTATTAATTTGCACCGCCTGAGTTGTTTTGCTTAAATGAGAGCATTTCTACTAACGATGTTTCTGTTTCAAATTACCTGTTCTGATTTAACTTTGCTTAACTGGATTCTGTATATCTTTGCTGGGAAATTTTTATTAACATTATTTTCTTTTTCTACAGTATATCATTTCTTGGTTAAATAAGCACGCCTGGTGTATTTATGCGTAAATTTCTTCACAGTTTCTGTTCACCATTGTTTTGCAGGTTTATTCACGTTCATTTCTTCCATGATAAGTTCAGTGGTCATGTTTCAACGATTTGATCGAGGACATTAATAGGAACAAAGTGGTGAAAAAAGGGACCAAAAATCTTTTTTCTGTTATAAGTTCAATCTGATTTTTTAAGATAAACCTGTTGTCAGACTAGTTAAATTACATTACATCATCACAGTCGTCAAAGTGTGTTAATTTGTATGAGATTTTGGGGGGTGGGGGAGGGTCAGAACCTATCAGTATATAAAATGGGGGGTTGTCCAGAACCCCACTTTTCTGTTGGATGGGGAGTGTAAGATAACTACAGCATAAGTTAAATCCAGAGAATAAAGAAGAAGGACACAACAGTGGACCAGCACTCCTGGGAGTGTAGTGGTCCAGAACACCCAGTTTATTTTAGGGTGTTAAAAAATGTGGTCCAGAACCCCAGTAGTATGTATGATGGGGGTCCAGAACCCCCATTTTATATACTACTACTTTCAAAAATTATCTGTTGTTATTGAAAGTGCAAACTACCACCAGAAATTTATTCAAAGTATGTGCCTTCTTGATGAAATGGGGTTGCAAATGTCACTCACTCCTCTATAATAGACTTTCAACATCAGTCACTTTCATAAAAACTTGTTATGGTGGAATTGATTTTTAGATTTGATTTTTTTTGCCATGTTTAGCCAGGGATGGTAGTTGCTGATGTTAGCTTCTCTAAAGTGAATAGATATTTGATCATTGTTGAATTGTTAGCATAGCTTTCTTAGATGTCATAAAGATAAGCTTAAAGAGCTTACAGGTACATGTGACAGTCATTAGATGGGCCAATTTCCCTAGGTACGCCCATCCCCAAAGATTGACCTACCTTCATTAATGGACCACCTCCATAGGTGGGCCCACCTCCATAAAGGGGGCCATTTTCATAGATTGTCCCATCTCCATAGATGGCCCAGAAAAACTCACCAGCAAGATGGTACAGCTGAGTGAACAGGAACAATATGACATGAAAGGCACTCAGAGTGAAAACCTTATCAGAATTTGAGCTTACAGTGAGCCCGGTAATAGCTTTAAATGAGCTTGCTTTTTTTCTACAAAAGGCTAAAAAAGGTTTCAATTGCTAGCTCATTTTAAAATTGTGGGATAGTGGTGGCTAGCTAAGAGTGAGCTTGTAGTGAAGTTTAGTGCTGCGAGCTTAATTCAAGCTCACCACTTCTATAAAACAATGAAACCATTACCTTTGCATTCCTAGTTTGATGTTCTACCAGTGAGCTACAATGGATTGTAGTGAATGTCATTAAATCTCTCAATTTCTGTTTGTGTTGTGCTAAAAGTGAGATTAAAGTGAGCTTGATGGGAGCCTAATGCAAACTAAGCTTGGGCGGTATCAGTTGTTGCGCAATACCGATATATTGCTGGGAAAATTCCGAAACACCAGTATGCAAATGAGCTTTTAAATACAAAATATTTATATATGCAGATGTACCAGAAAATGTATTGTTAATTGAATTGAATTTATTGTTAAATATCAATGTAATATTTCTGTAATATTTTAAAGAAGCAGGAAATTGGGAATAGCACGAAATTGGGTTCATTTACCAATGCGAGCAGTTCGACAGTTGCGCCGGTAATTTTAAGGCCGGTAAAGTGCCGGAAAAAAAACATTCTCGAAGCCAAAAACGTGGTATTGGTTTTCATGGAACTTGCGATTTAATTTTTAAATACAAAGATACTATCACGAGCGTTATTTTCCGATCACAACTCTCATTTCTTTCAGCGAGAGAAGTCCTTGACAGACCTCGGTCTACTGTGTGTATTAAAGTCTGCACAATCGTACCGAACATGCAAATTTCACTCAATCATCTTTAGTTCAGATAATACATTTATACTGATGCGAATTGCCGTTTTAAGCAAAATTAAGTATTTCATTTCCCGTGTCTTTTCAAAGGACACTGTTCAGCCCCCATTTAATTTGTAGCGACAATGCAGAGTGTATTACAAAGATTTACGATCAATATTTATTTTCAATAAGTTCAACAAAAACCTGAAAACCTGAAAAGTAAGGAACCATGCCCCAACGCAACTTGCTTCACCACTATTAAAATTGAATAAATTAATATAAACTAAAAGTAAAATGATGAGCAAAATAAAAAGGATCGGCAAAATAAAAATATACATGATTAATTTTATACAGAGGTTTCCATGTTTTATTCTGAAATATATAGTTTTCCAAACAGTCGAGTAAAATTGTAACTCCTGAAATATGTCCACAAAAATTTTGGAAAAATTGCTCAGTGTTTGTAACATGCACTTCCATTGTTGAAAAGAACACATCAAAATCTATTTCTGAAAGTTTGAAGAAATCAGAAACATACATGTTGCTCCCAGTCCCACTATAAACCCAGGTGCAGAGGAATTATTTGTTTATAAATTAGATTGTGCGAAAATGTCTTTTTTTCTAACAGAAATATTCTAATTCTTACCCGAAACTTACAACATTAAACTCTAAACATTAATCTCTCTAAAACACATACGCAAAAACACGGCACACTTCTAAAGAATTATAAATAATGCCTCTGTCCCATTCCCAGCACCTCTGACAGATTTGTTTACAAATTGATGCCAGCTGCGTCTGGACTTTGGCCTAGCGGGTCCAATTAATTAAGATTGGCACATTCAAAGGGAAATACTTACAAAGGTATATGCCCCCTCCCGATTTTCATCATAATTTTCATTAAATATTTGAAGTCTAAAGACATAAACTTGAATTTGGTGGGGACGGGGGATCACAGCGGTTAAAAGTGATTTGGAGGGGTACTCCAGAGTGATTCCTTCTTCATATACATGTTTGATTTAATATTATCAGGCTATCGAATTGGGTAGAGGCATTCTCCTTTATGAAAATATAATTTGGTAGATTATCTTGTCCCTTCTCCAATTTTCTTCAATTCCTCCACAGAAATGAAAATATTACGACACCAGGAAGGGGGCTGGTGGGGGTGGAAGCGGCGGGGGAGTGGATGGATCTTTGTTGTGATCCCATAGCTCGTTTGCAAGTTTGAAGCGGCAAACTGGGATTGTCAAACTATTTAATTTGGGGTGGGGGAATTCTCTTTTATGAAAACATAATTTTGTACATCATATCGTCCCCTCCCTCCTCTTTAAAAATTTCGACACAAAAAATGGAAGTATTACGAATAGAAAGAAAGGTAGGGGTGTGGTGGGGTGGGTTCTTTGTAAAAATCTCCTTGTTTGTAGGTTACAAATGGCAAATTGGATCACCAAACCATTTCATTTGAGGTGGGGGAATTCTTTTTATTGTGAAAACATATTTGGTATATGATAATGTCCCCCCTCCCTTTCTATTTTCATGATTTGTTTCCCCGAGAAAAGTCTTAAGGCGATGCTTCCATCATCCCTGTCCCGTGCTTAGTGAATTTTCTCATATTTTTCACTTCACAAAATGCTAGACGTCCACTCCCCTCCCGGTTTAACGGTTTTTATATTGTTGTCCTTTTTTTAGTATACAGTATAAATATATATATATATTTTTGTATGGTTTTCCTCCATTTTGAATGATTACATAAAAGTGTCATGCAATTTGTCTTTCAACAACTTAGTACTGCATGGCCTAGTATAAGGAAACCTGGCACCAGGTTATAAACCACCCAGAAGTAACATGTGAAGGGGGATCTGGGAGGCATATCATGAAAGGAGATAGTTCGTTCTTGTTTTTCTGACACAGTTCTAATGATTTTGCATTAAAAAGTAGGAATTTCACATGATGGAAGCGATGTGTGGTAATAATTTGCTATTATACATTAGTTTGGCGGCCATTAATTGGGAATGACAGCTCGCTGCTCGGAAGGAATGTACTACTGGTTGATGGTAGTTTTTTCATTGTTTTTTATTTGCAAAGTTGGAAGATGGAAGTAGAAAGTATGTTTTCAAAACAAGGAAATAATTTTTGTTTGCAGTTTTACAGCTTTTATATTTTTTGTTTTCTTTTATTATGTCTTTGGAAATGTTTTTAAGTTTGAAACTATTTTTTTGGACCAGGACTTAATATTCGGAATAGTATCTGAGATTCGAGTAAGTTGATGTTATTAATTTCGTTGTGTATTCTCCCGTACTTTTTCAAGTGCGCTTTGTACATGTTTTTCCGTAACTTTAAAGTCCTAACAAGTTGCAAAACATTGTGCAACTTTTTCTGTCTCGTTTAAGAAATTGGGTCTTTTAAGGATGGAAAATAGTTTTGCTCACCTTTTACTTGACTTGCTTTCAAAATATTCCGTGGATTATTAGGAGCAATCAAGAAATTAATTAAGAAAATCACTTAATTTCGGGCCGTGTTATATACTGTATATTATCGGTAATTCGGTATCACTATATTGTTCAATACCGACCATTTCGGTATGGCTAAGTACCGAAATACCGGTCTACTGCCCAAGCTTAATGCAAATTCACCATTTCCAAAAGACAATGAAACCCAGTACCTTGGCATTCCTAGTTTGATGTTCTACCAGTGAAGTACAATGAATCGTAGTGAATGTCATTAAATCTCTCAATTTCTCTCTGTGTTGTGCTAAAGGTGGGATTAAAGTGACCTCGATGTGAGCTAATGCAAATTTACCATTTCCATAAGACAATGAAACCCAGTACCTTGGCATTCCTAGTTTAATGTTCTACCAGTGAGCTACAATGGATCGTAGTGAATGTCATTCAATCTCTCAATTTCTCTCTGTGTTGTGCTAAAGGTGGGATTAAAGTGACCTCGATGTGAGCTAATGCAAATTTACCATTTCCATAAGACAATGAAACCCAGTATCTTGGCATTCCTAGTTAAAGTTCTATCAGTGAGCTACAATGGATCATAGTGAATGTCATTAAATCTCTCAATTTCTCTCTGTGTTGTGCTAAAGGGTGAGATTAAAGTGATCTCGATGTGAGCTTAATGCATGCTCACCATTTCTATATTATCAAAGACAATCAAACCCAGTACCTTTGCATTTCTAGTTTAATGTTCTACCAGTGAGCTACAATGGATCGTAGTGAATGTCATTAAATCTCTCAATTTCTCTCTGTGGTGTGCTAAAAGCTCGATGTGAGCTAATGTGAGCTCACCATTTCTATAAGACAATCAAACCCAGTACCTTTCCATTCCTAATTTGATTTTCTACTAGTAAACTACAATGGATCGTAGTGAATGTCATTAAATCTCTCAATTTCACTCTGTGTTGTGCTAAAAGTGAGCTTATGCAAGCTCACTATTTCTATGAGACAATTAAACCCATGGGTGGCGGAGCATTCAAAATATTGGGGGTTGGGGTGGGCAAATGAGGTGAGGTGACATGTGATAACAATATTAGGGGGCTAACAGGTTGGGAAGCGTGATAACATATATTCACCTAAAATTATCGGGGGGACTGAAGTCCCCAGCCTCCCTGCTCTGCCGCTCCTGAAACCCAGGACCTTGGCATTTCCAGTTTGATGCTCTACCATTGAGATACCAGGGTTTGTACAGAATGTCATTAAACCTATAAATGTCTCTATTGATGTGTTTGTGTAAGCCCCTGATATCATCTGACAACAAAAGTCATTTTCATGAAAAATGTCCTTGTTCTGTGCAAGATTGGAGGATGGTGAAATCAAGATCTGTCAAAATATTTTATTCTAGGATGTACTCTGAGACTGAGGGGATTGAAACATTTGTTTATACTGCTTACATACCGGATCTAATTAGATCCTACAACTAAATGTTGACATTGTATTGAAACAATATTTGGAGATATGAACCTAGCTTGAATTGTGGGTGCAAATGGCACATGCTCTCTTTAAATGCATTCATCTTCTTACATTGGAATTTGATGTTCTACTGACAAAAGTTCCAAGGAATCAACCATTACCATAAATTTGCTTATCATTTGCTTATCAATTTAGCTGCCTTGTCAGCACTGCTTGTCCTTGAGTTATAGCTGATACAAGTTTGATCAATATTTCATTTATACTGAATTGGGGATGCATGTCTTGGCGTAATCATTTTGTTTCTTGAATTTCAGTCACTAAATATGATGGGACAGTCTATTCCTGCTAGAATGTGATTGGGGTGTGATTAGGGACAGTCTATTCCTGCTAGAATGTGATTGGGGTGTGATTAGGGACAGTCTATTCCTGGTAGAATGTGATTGGGGTGTGATTAGGGACAGTCTATTCCTGCTAGAATGTGATTGGGGTGTGATTAGGGACAGTCTATTCCTGCTAGAATGTGATTGGGGTGTGATTAGGCACAGTCTATTCCTGCTAGAATGTGATTGGGGTGTGATTAGGGACAGTCTATTCCTGGTAGAATGTGATTGGGGTGTGATTAGGCACAGTCTATTCCTGGTAGAATGTGATTGGGGTGTGATTAGGGACAGTCTATTCCTGCTAGAATGTGATTGGGGTGTGATTAGGCACAGTCTATTCCTGCTAGAATGTGATTGGGGTGTGATTAGGCACAGTCTATTCCTGCTAGAGTGTGATTGGGGTGTGATTAGGCACAGTCTATTCCTGCTAGAATGTGATTGGGGTGTGATTAGGCACAGTCTATTCCTGGTAGAATGTGATTGGGGTGTGATTAGGGACAGTCTATTCCTGCTAGAATGTGATTGGGGTGTGATTAGGCACAGTCTATTCCTGCTAGAATGTGATTGGGGTGTGATTAGGCACAGTCTATTCCTGCTAGAATGTGATTGGGGTGTGATTAGGTACAGTCTATTCCTGGTAGAATGTGATTGGGGTGTGATTAGGCACAGTCTATTCCTGGTAGAATGTGATTGGGTGTGATTACGGACAGTCTATTCCTGGTAGAATGTGATTGGGGTGTGATTAGGCACAGTCTATTCCTGGTAGAATGTGATTGGGGTGTGATTAGGTACAGTCTATTCCTGCTAGAATGTGATTGGGGTGTGATTAGGGACAGTCTATTCCTGCTAGAATGTGATTGGGGTGTGATTAGGCACAGTCTATTCCTGGTAGAATGTGATTGGGGTGTGATTAGGTACAGTCTATTCCTGCTAGAATGTGATTGGGGTGTGATTAGGGACAGTCTATTCCTGCTAGAATGTGATTGGGGTGTGATTAGGTACAGTCTATTCCTGCTAGAATGTGATTGGGGTGTGATTAGGCACAGTCTATTCCTGGTAGAATGTGATTGGGGTGTGATTGGGTACAGTCTATTCCTGCTAGAATGTGATTGGGGTGTGATTGGGTACAGTCTATTCCTGGTAGAATGTGATTGGGGTGTGATTAGGGACAGTCTATTCCTGGTAGAATGTGATTGGGGTGTGATTAGGTACAGTCTATTCCTGCTAGAATGTGATTGGGGTGTGATTAGGGACAGTCTATTCCTGTAAATGTGATTGGGGTGTGATTAGGGACAGTCTATTCCTGCTAGAATGTGATTGGGGTGTGATTAGGGACAGTCTATTCCTGGTAGAATGTGATTGGGGTGTGATTAGGACAGTCTATTCCTGGTAGAATGTGATTGGGGTGTGATTAGGTACAGTCTATTCCTGCTAGAATGTGATTGGGGTGTGATTAGGGACAGTCTATTCCTGCTAGAATGTGATTGGGGTGTGATTAGGGACAGTCTATTCCTGGTAGAATGTGATTGGGGTGTGATTGGGACAGTCTATTCCTGGTAGAATGTGATTGGGGTGTGATTGGGACAGTCTATTCCTGGTAGAGTGTGATTGGGGTGTGATTAGGTACAGTCTATTCCTGCTAGAATGTGATTGGGGTGTGATTAGGCACAGTCTATTCCTGGTAGAATGTGATTGGGGTGTGATTAGGTACAGTCTATTCCTGGTAGAATGTGATTGGGGTGTGATTACGGACAGTCTATTCCTGGTAGAGTGTGATTGGGGTGTGATTAGGGACAGTCTATTCCTGGTAGAATGTGATTGGGGTGTGATTAGGTACAGTCTATTCCTGGTAGAATGTGATTGGGGTGTGATTAGGCACAGTCTATTCCTGGTAGAATGTGATTGGGGTGTGATTAGGCACAGTCTATTCCTGGTAGAATGTGATTGGGGTGTGATTAGGTACAGTCTATTCCTGCTAGAATGTGATTGGGGTGTGATTAGGGACAGTCTATTCCTGCTAGAATGTGATTGGGGTGTGATTAGGTACAGTCTATTCCTGCTAGAATGTGATTGGGGTGTGATTAGGACAGTCTATTCCTGCTAGAATGTGATTGGGGTGTGATTAGGACAGTCTATTCCTGGTAGAATGTGATTGGGGTGTGATTAGGGACAGTCTATTCCTGCTAGAATGTGATTGGGGTGTGATTAGGACAGTCTATTCCTGCTAGAATGTGATTGGGGTGTGATTACGGACAGTCTATTCCTGCTAGAATGTGATTGGGGTGTGATTAGGCACAGTCTATTCCTGGTAGAATGTGATTGGGGTGTGATTAGGCACAGTCTATTCCTGCTAGAATGTGATTGGGGTGTGATTAGGGACAGTCTATTCCTGCTAGAATGTGATTGGGGTGTGATTAGGCACAGTCTATTCCTGGTAGAATGTGATTGGGGTGTGATTAGGTACAGTCTATTCCTGTAGGGACAATTCCTGCTGAATGTGATTGGGGTGTGATTACGGACAGTCTATTCCTGCTAGAATGTGATTGGGGTGTGATTAGGGACAGTCTATTCCTGCTAGAATGTGATTGGGGTGTGATTAGGGACAGTCTATTCCTGCTAGAATGTGATTGGGGTGTGATTAGGCACAGTCTATTCCTGCTAGAATGTGATTGGGGTGTGATTAGGTACAGTCTATTCCTGGTAGAATGTGATTGGGGTGTGATTAGGGACAGTCTATTCCTGGTAGAATGTGATTGGGGTGTGATTAGGTACAGTCTATTCCTGGTAGAATGTGATTGGGGTGTGATTAGGCACAGTCTATTCCTGCTAGAGTGTGATTGGGGTGTGATTAGGGACAGTCTATTCCTGGTAGAATGTGATTGGGGTGTGATTGGGTACAGTCTATTCCTGGTAGAATGTGATTGGGGTGTGATTAGGCACAGTCTATACCTGGTAGAATGTGATTGGGGTGTAATTACGGACAGTCTATTCCTGCTAGAATGTGATTGGGGTGTGATTGGGTACAGTCTATTCCTGGTAGAATGTGATTGGGGTGTGATTGGGTACAGTCTATTCCTGGTAGAATGTGATTGGGGTGTGATTAGGCACAGTCTATACCTGGTAGAATGTGATTGGGGTGTGATTACGGACAGTCTATTCCTGCTAGAGTGTGATTGGGGTGTGATTAGGGACAGTCTATTCCTGGTAGAAAGTGATTGGGGTGTGATTGGGTACAGTCTATTCCTGGTAGAATGTGATTGGGGTGTGATTAGGCACAGTCTATACCTGGTAGAATGTGATTGGGGTGTGATTACGGACAGTCTATTCCTGGTAGAATGTGATTGGGGTGTGATTAGGCACAGTCTATTCCTGGTAGAATGTGATTGGGGTGTGATTAGGCAGAGTCTATTCCTGCTAGAGTGTGATTGGGGTGTGATTACGGACAGTCTATTCCTGCTAGAATGTGATTGGGGTGTGATTGGGTACAGTCTATTCCTGGTAGAATGTGATTGGGGTGTGATTAGGCACAGTCTATTCCTGGTAGAATGTGATTGGGGTGTGATTAGGTACAGTCTATTCCTGGTAGAATGTGGTTGGGGTGTGATTAGGCAGAGTCTATTCCTGGTAGAATGTGATTGGGCAGGTCTATTCCTGCTAGAATGTGATTGGGGTGTGATTACGGACAGTCTATTCCTGCTAGAATGTGATTGGGGTGTGATTAGGGACAGTCTATTCCTGCTAGAATGTGATTGGGGTGTGATTAGGGACAGTCTATTCCTGGTAGAATGTGATTGGGGTGTGATTAGGGACAGTCTATTCCTGGTAGAATGTGATTGGGGTGTGATTAGGGACAGTCTATTCCTGGTAGAATGTGATTGGGGTGTGATTAGGCACAGTCTATTCCTGGTAGAATGTGATTGGGGTGTGATTAGGCACAGTCTATTCCTGCTAGAATGTGATTGGGGTGTGATTAGGGACAGTCTATTCCTGGTAGAATGTGATTGGGGTGTGATTAGGCACAGTCTATTCCTGCTAGAATGTGATTGGGGTGTGATTACGGACAGTCTATTCCTGCTAGAATGTGATTGGGGTGTGATTAGGGACAGTCTATTCCTGGTAGAATGTGATTGGGGTGTGATTAGGCACAGTCTATTCCTGCTAGAATGTGATTGGGGTGTGATTACGGACAGTCTATTCCTGCTAGAATGTGATTGGGGTGTGATTAGGGACAGTCTATTCCTGCTAGAATGTGATTGGGGTGTGATTAGGCACAGTCTATTCCTGCTAGAATGTGATTGGGGTGTGATTACGGACAGTCTATTCCTGCTAGAATGTGATTGGGGTGTGATTACGGACAGTCTATTCCTGCTAGAATGTGATTGGGGTGTGATTAGGGACAGTCTATTCCTGCTAGAATGTGATTGGGGTGTGATTAGGGACAGTCTATTCCTGGTAGAATGTGATTGGGGTGTGATTAGGGACAGTCTATTCCTGGTAGAATGTGATTGGGGTGTGATTAGGGACAGTCTATTCCTGCTAGAATGTGATTGGGGTGTGATTAGGGACAGTCTATTCCTGGTAGAATGTGATTGGGGTGTGATTACGGACAGTCTATTCCTGGTAGAATGTGATTGGGGTGTGATTACGGACAGTCTATTCCTGCTAGAATGTGATTGGGGTGTGATTAGGGACAGTCTATTCCTGCTAGAATGTGATTGGGGTGTGATTAGGGACAGTCTATTCCTGGTAGAATGTGATTGGGGTGTGATTAGGCACAGTCTATTCCTGGTAGAATGTGATTGGGGTGTGATTAGGGACAGTCTATTCCTGGTAGAGTGTGATTGGGGTGTGATTAGGGACAGTCTATTCCTGGTAGAATGTGATTGGGGTGTGATTAGGCACAGTCTATTCCTGCTAGAATGTGATTGGGGTGTGATTACGGACAGTCTATTCCTGGTAGAATGTGATTGGGGTGTGATTAGGGACAGTCTATTCCTGGTAGAATGTGATTGGGGTGTGATTAGGCACAGTCTATTCCTGCTAGAATGTGATTGGGCAGGTCTATTCCTGCTAGAATGTGATTGGGGTGTGATTAGGCACAGTCTATTCCTGGTAGAATGTGATTGGGGTGTGATTAGGGACAGTCTATTCCTGGTAGAATGTGATTGGGGTGTGATTAGGGACAGTCTATTCCTGCTAGAATGTGATTGGGGTGTGATTAGGGACAGTCTATTCCTGCTAGAATGTGATTGGGGTGTGATTAGGGACAGTCTATTCCTGCTAGAATGTGATTGGGGTGTGATTACGGACAGTCTATTCCTGCTAGAATGTGATTGGGGTGTGATTAGGGACAGTCTATTCCTGCTAGAATGTGATTGGGGTGTGATTAGGTACAGTCTATTCCTGGTAGAATGTGATTGGGGTGTGATTAGGCACAGTCTATTCCTGCTAGAGTGTGATTGGGGTGTGATTAGGGACAGTCTATTCCTGGTAGAATGTGATTGGGGTGTGATTGGGTACAGTCTATTCCTGGTAGAATGTGATTGGGGTGTGATTAGGCACAGTCTATACCTGGTAGAATGTGATTGGGGTGTGATTACGGACAGTCTATTCCTGCTAGAATGTGATTGGGGTGTGATTGGGTACAGTCTATTCCTGGTAGAATGTGATTGGGGTGTGATTGGGTACAGTCTATTCCTGGTAGAATGTGATTGGGGTGTGATTAGGCACAGTCTATACCTGGTAGAATGTGATTGGGGTGTGATTACGGACAGTCTATTCCTGCTATAGTGTGATTGGGGTGTGATTAGGGACAGTCTATTCCTGGTAGAATGTGATTGGGGTGTGATTAGGCACAGTCTATTCCTGCTAGAATGTGATTGGGGTGTGATTAGGTACAGTCTATTCCTGCTAGAATGTGATTGGGGTGTGATTAGGGACAGTCTATTCCTGCTAGAATGTGATTGGGGTGTGATTAGGGACAGTCTATTCCTGGTAGAATGTGATTGGGGTGTGATTACGGACAGTCTATTCCTGCTAGAATGTGATTGGGGTGTGATTGGGGACAGTCTATTCCTGGTAGAGTGTGATTGGGTACAGTCTATTCCTGGTAGAATGTGATTGGGGTGTGATTAGGGACAGTCTATTCCTGGTAGAGTGTGATTGGGGTGTGATTGGGTACAGTCTATTCCTGGTAGAATGTGATTGGGGTGTGATTAGGTACAGTCTATTCCTGGTAGAATGTGGTTGGGGTGTGATTAGGCAGAGTCTATTCCTGGTAGAATGTGATTGGGCAGGTCTATTCCTGCTAGAATGTGATTGGGGTGTGATTACGGACAGTCTATTCCTGCTAGAATGTGATTGGGGTGTGATTAGGGACAGTCTATTCCTGCTAGAATGTGATTGGGGTGTGATTAGGGACAGTCTATTCCTGGTAGAATGTGATTGGGGTGTGATTAGGGACAGTCTATTCCTGGTAGAATGTGATTGGGGTGTGATTAGGGACAGTCTATTCCTGCTAGAATGTGATTGGGGTGTGATTAGGTACAGTCTATTCCTGCTAGAATGTGATTGGGGTGTGATTACGGACAGTCTATTCCTGCTAGAATGTGATTGGGGTGTGATTACGGACAGTCTATTCCTGCTAGAATGTGATTGGGGTGTGATTAGGGACAGTCTATTCCTGCTAGAATGTGATTGGGGTGTGATTAGGGACAGTCTATTCCTGGTAGAATGTGATTGGGGTGTGATTAGGGACAGTTTATTCCTGGTAGAATGTGATTGGGGTGTGATTAGGGACAGTCTATTCCTGCTAGAATGTGATTGGGGTGTGATTAGGGACAGTCTATTCCTGGTAGAATGTGATTGGGGTGTGATTAGGGACAGTCTATTCCTGGTAGAATGTGATTGGGGTGTGATTACGGACAGTCTATTCCTGCTAGAATTTGATTGGGGTGTGATTAGGGACAGTCTATTCCTGCTAGAATGTGATTGGGGTGTGATTAGGGACAGTCTATTCCTGGTAGAATGTGATTGGGGTGTGATTAGGCACAGTCTATTCCTGGTAGAATGTGATTGGGGTGTGATTAGGGACAGTCTATTCCTGGTAGAATGTGATTGGGGTGTGATTAGGGACAGTCTATTCCTGGTAGAATGTGATTGGGGTGTGATTAGGTACAGTCTATTCCTGGTAGAATGTGATTGGGGTGTGATTAGGGACAGTCTATTCCTGGTAGAATGTGATTGGGGTGTGATTGGGTACAGTCTATTCCTGCTAGAATGTGATTGGGGTGTGATTAGGGACAGTCTATTCCTGCTAGAATGTGATTGGGGTGTGATTACGGACAGTCTATTCCTGCTAGAATGTGATTGGGGTGTGATTAGGTACAGTCTATTCCTGCTAGAATGTGATTGGGGTGTGATTAGGGACAGTCTATTCCTGCTAGAATGTGATTGGGGTGTGATTAGGGACAGTCTATTCCTGGTAGAATGTGATTGGGGTGTGATTAGGTACAGTCTATTCCTGGTAGAATGTGATTGGGGTGTGATTATGGACAGTCTATTCCTGGTAGAGTGTGATTGGGGTGTGATTAGGGACAGTCTATTCCTGGTAGAATGTGATTGGGGTGTGATTAGGCACAGTCTATTCCTGCTAGAATGTGATTGGGGTGTGATTACGGACAGTCTATTCCTGCTAGAATGTGATTGGGGTGTGATTAGGGACAGTCTATTCCTGGTAGAATGTGATTGGGGTGTGATTAGGGACAGTCTATTCCTGGTAGAATGTGATTGGGGTGTGATTAGGGACAGTCTATTCCTGCTAGAATGTGATTGGGGTGTGATTAGGGACAGTCTATTCCTGCTAGAATGTGATTGAGGTGTGATTAGGGACAGTCTATTCCTGGTAGAATGTGATTGGGGTGTGATTAGGCACAGTCTATTCCTGCTAGAATGTGATTGGGGTGTGATTAGGGACAGTCTATTCCTGGTAGAGTGTGATTGGGGTGTGATTAGGGACAGTCTATTCCTGGTAGAATGTGATTGGGGTGTGATTAGGCACAGTCTATTCCTGCTAGAATGTGATTGGGGTGTGATTACGGACAGTCTATTCCTGCTAGAATGTGATTGGGGTGTGATTAGGGACAGTCTATTCCTGGTAGAATGTGATTGGGGTGTGATTAGGCACAGTCTATTCCTGCTAGAATGTGATTAGGGTGTGATTATGGTAATTAAGAATAACAACTTTTTGGTCAGGATTTGTCACACCATTTCAAAGGATTACGATAGACATTTAAAAAACAAACGATTTGCAAAATGAAATACCAAGGTCGCCCTTTAATTCATCAAAATTTTGCATATAAATTTTACAAATTGATACCTGAGATGTAAAATCTTGTTAATTGATTGATTAATTTTTAACCAATTTAGATAAAAGTTTTGCTACTTTGGTTTTAACAGATTTGGAAGCAATTTAGCTAATGTTGCCGCAAATTCACATACCTTGAAGATTAGCACTGTTGTCACATTGTACAGCAAATTGCACATACAACAGTTCAGTAGTCTTTTTAGTTTGATGCTTCTAAATTTGTACTAATGTGGTTGGAGCAATACCTGGTCAGTTGAAAAACCATTCCATAATGCTTTTTCTGAATCAAACTCACATGAACAGATTTGAGAGAAAACAAATACATTCTGACATATCTATTTCAAAGGAGGGCTAGACCAAAAACTGAGGGCGCTCCTTTTTGCGCATTTCACAGATATATTATCCTCAACATGACAGATCGATAAATTCCATGCCTCTGTTACCAACAGACGACATGAGGGCAAAGGTCACTTGAATATTCATATTTACCAGAAAATGACCATACAGTTGCCTGCTACATAAGCATTCAATTTTTTGAGGAACCCCCTAAATATACGCCCTCACTTTTCGATCTAGTGCTCCTTTAAGCTTTCACAGTGATCAAAGAAACTTTAATGTATTTTGTAGATTTATGCAGAAGGTAAAAGTAAACCGACTCTTATTTCATTTTAAGAAAATGCGTTTATGGTTTGTTCTTTTGATTTACTTTCTGTGTGCATGAGTGGAAGTAATAACTGTTGATGGAGGAATTTCAGACATCCACCCCCTTCAAAATATTATGTGGTGTGTCGAACATAGCTCTTGAAGGATGAACTTCATATCAAACACAGATATGTGTCTTCTTTGATTTACTAGCCATACATTTGAATGTGTAAGACATTGTGTAGTAGCGTTTGTGATTTATCTTGTGCAGGAGTGAAATGAAGTTTTGCAAAAGATGTAGATGTTTTATGCACAGCATTTAAAGGTCCATGGACAGGTACAAAGGTTTTCTGTTCAACCACTGACCGAAAAGATCATTAAATTGTTAGTTTAATAGTCTTTAAGATTTAAAAATAGCATGTGCAGTTTTCAAGTTATGAGTAATCAAAGTTTGAATTTATTTTAATGTATCAAAAACATGTGATGTATGAACAGGAAAATACCCCAGAATGCTTTTATTTTTCTTTATATTTCTTCACTTGAAATTGTTCAAAATGCCTTCTCCAGCTTGAGGTTGGTTAGGGGGTATATGGTAAAGATCAAATCCTCTTCATCAGAATTATCTTTGCTGTTTCAAACAGAGGGTTAAAAAACAATGCATTTACTTACATAAGAAAATAAAGACTATGTCCTGTTCATACATTAGAAGAGTAACACCAATTTTGCATTTTTGCCTGAATATTTTCAAAGAGCTGTAAACTGCCATTTTGTAAAACAATTTTGATGAAATATTTTGCTTTCTTTATGTTTTTTTAGTGGAGTCATTGACATGCAACAGTGACTCACATTTGCATACCAAATTGTCAGTGACCAGAGTGACTAGAGTGAGTCACTTTACTTCCGACCTATTCACTTTGTACAGAGTTGAATCATTTCAAAATAAATGTCAGTCACCTAAGTGACTGAGGGGTGCATCAATGGACATGTTTTGGTGCCGTGCCTTGGTGCAATAACTTACCTTGACCGGGGGTGTAGGGGTGAGTCACACAATTGACAAGTGCATTCATTATACTTAATATAAATTTGTGATGTATTACCAGGTAGACTGCAATACCTTCTTTTAGCTGTAGTACATGCAATTGTTAGACAGCACACATTACAGTATAATTCAGGTCAAACGATTAACAAAGAGGGAAGTTATTAATTTGCTTGGAAATACAGTCATAAAGGTGGCACAAACTTATCAGTGCATAACAGTTTGTTACCTCATTAGGACTAGGCAGGGATTTAATTCTAATCCATGAAGCAGGCCCATAGCCAGTGTAGGGGTCATTGGGGGGTCTTTCCCCCTTGTGAAGGTATGTGCCCCCTTTCATAAAATGAAACGGAAAAATATAACCCAACAGTATATGCAGAACCTGTCCAAGTGCCCTCTCTTTAAATACTTGTTCCCCTCCCCCTTGCAAAAAGTCGTGCCTACAAGTCTGTCATGATGTGAGGGGGCTGGGGTTGTGGGGCGAAAACCCGAAAGATGCAAGTCCTAATTCCATGCATTTCTAGGTGCAAAATGTTCAAGATGCAAATTTATTCCAGGAAATTAACCTCTCTAAGTTAGATGATTGGCAGCTTTTTCAACCAATAACTGCATGAATTTGCCTAGCAACAAATCCTGTGTAACTAAGTGGGGCAAACATCCTATGTGGTACTGATACAGTACAGATAGCTGCTCATGCAGTAAATGCAATATACTGTTTAAAACAAATTTCTGCACACACAGAGTGACAGCAAAATGGTGAACAAAGATTGCACCTACGAGCCCACTGTGGGAGTTGTAAATCTGATTGCTCTTACCCAGCACAGTAAGCAAACTGAACTTTGTTTATCCTTTTGCTAAAAACTCTACAGATCCAGAGAAGTGCCATATAAATGGATCAAAGCTTGTAGCAGGCCACATGAACATCTAAATGTCAATGTTGGTCATGCATGATTGTGGATTTGAGGTTTGTTTGCCCCACCTAGTTACCACATGGCTTAGGTGGGCGTGGCCCATTTCCATAATTAGAGAGGTTAATTGATAAGTCCTGATTCCATGCATGTCAAGATGCAAAATGTTCAAGTTGCAATGTTATACAAAATTGTTATGACTTTTCCCTGAAAGGAAACATGTGTCCCTTCCCCCCTGTCACTAGATGGAATTGTTATTAGTATATATAAGATGTATTTATTGACTGCAGGCTATCTACATGAGTAACATTTACTATTCATAATGTTATTATCTGTAAAGACAATTTATATTCCCACTGTAGAGCAGATGGGTGAGAGCCAGGGAAGGATTATATTTGGGGATACAGAAAAATTATGTCAAACATTGACTTTGGGTATAACCTTTTTTTAAACATGGTAGTAAATATATTAAAGAAGACAATAAAGTCTGATACAGTCCTATTTCATATGATAAAAGATTACAATTGAACCAAATACCAAAAGTAGCAAGTCAAAATCTGATGTTATTCATGTTAGAAGTCGACTCATGGATGCTGCCATTTTGCTCAATTCTGTATTGAAATCTTGTGCATGTTGACACCATTTCCCTAGGGTGTAAAGTGCCTCAGTTAAAAGATTAGTTCAGAGGTCAAGCAAGTCTATCTTATTTGAAAGAGGACTTCAAAAGAAACAAAATAGGGAAGAAGGCATTCAAAACTCTTACTCCGTTAAGAAGATATCTAAGTTTAAAGTTCGATATCACTTGTGCATAAACGACTGAAATCAGACTAGTTGTGATGGCATAGCCTCGATTCTTCAAAGTCTTTATGTATTCTATCATATTTTGTCCTGCAATTTTGTGGCTTAAAATCATCGGATATATCAAAAAAGTAGTAAAACTGAATCCAGGAAGGGTATTTATAATATACCACCTGAAGAAATTTTACGGGAAAATAATTTAAATAGTCAAAAAATTAAATAAAATTTCTTTAAAATACATAAACAATTAATTGTTAAAAATGTGAGGATGAAGATTGTCAGCTTTCCATAGTAGACTTACTACGCCAGTTGTTTCTACACAGATAAGACAGAGCTTGAAACCTAAATATCCTTAATAGAATAGGATTTTTGAATGCTTTCTTCACCATTTTGTTCCTTTTGAAGTCCTCTTTCATACAAAAATAATGATAATGATAATAATAATAACAATAATAATATACAGTTCTTACAAAGCGCAACACACACTAAAGTCTCATTGCACTGGAAAAAAAAACCCAAATTAAATTTAAGAGGGGGAAAATAGGGAAACAACTTGTAGAAGTGAGAAAAGATGTGTTTTTAACAATGATTTAAAGTTAGTTAAGTTTGAGCCTCTTTGATGTGTTGGTAGATTGTTCTAGAGAAAAGCAGCTGAAGATTGAAATGAACGATGACCATATGACTTTGTAGAAACAGAAGGAGGTAGGAGCGATAACTTAGAACTAGAGCATAGACAGCAAGATAGACTTGCTTGACCCCTGAACTAATCCTTAAACATTAGCAAGCCAAAGAACATTTTTTGATAGTTTCAGTTTCCAATAAGTTGATGGGTATCATATTTCTGATCTATTGTCTTTCTGAGCTGGTGTTTGTTTAAATCTTTGCTCACACAGACTCTTTGTTTTCATTTTCCCTAACTCATTTCCTTCTGATAGGTTTGGATTGCATTAAAGTTATATGGACATGTACTGAAGAGGCAATAGGTCACAACAACATGAGCTTAAATGGTTTCAAAATATACAAAAACCATGAAAACAGCAAAAAGTCTCTCAAAATCGGGTAGAAATGACCATTTTACAGCATTTTAAAACTTAGGTACCTAACTGACATAAATTGTACGATGTTTTGCACAGTATCTTGTGATCACTGAATGGGGCAACTAGAATACTGCCCTTCATGTTCATAACCCTGTATGGTATATGGATGCATGAGTACTGGAGGCAAGATTAGCAAGCTTGCTTTAATATCTATGAAAAAGCCATGGAACTAGCAAAGATATTTTCATAGAGAATGGGTTAAAAATTGTGATAATTCAGTCTTTAATATAGTTTTTCTCCAAACTAAAGTTTTGAGTTAATATAAACTTTACATCTTGGTCCTTAAATTGGTTATACATTGTTATCCTGCATCCATTGCACAATGCGGTTACCATGCATGGCAAAAGGGCAGCACGTCCCAAAAGCCTTTGATATGACCGGACAAGAAACATCCACAACGTTTACTATCTACAAGGAGGTTGCTCTCCCATTTGAGCTGACCAGTTGTTGAAAGCTCCAAGGTTAAATCAAGTTCATGCAAATATATAAATATTTCTGTTTATTTTAATCCCAATCTGTTAAGTGCACTCATTGTTTTTAAGTGATAGGATGGAGATAAAGACTGCAAGTTAGCAAGATTACAGATGTGACACACATTGTGATTGTTTTGGAGACACTCATTTCCTCTTATCTGACCTGTTCATGCCCAATTGCTTTCTGTTCCAGGTGTAATCAGGGGACTTGTTTGTGTTAAGCTCTGGCTTTATCGTATATGTGACTTTTGATCACAAACTGCAATGCGAAAGAAACACCTGGAATGAATTGATTTTTCTATGGTGGGCAAGAAAATCTGTTATAATATGCTACTGTGTGCACTCATGTATTGGAAGGAGCTTTTGCTTTGTATGTTCAGAGAAAATTGTATCATTTATCATTTTTTCTCAGATGAATGAATTGTTATAGTTTTTTGTATTGATTTTGGTGGAGGTAGGGAGGGAGAGGGGGTGGAAGAACTTTTTGACCACCTATTGACAAAAGCCCCAGTTGAACTTAGGACCAGCCCCTATCTGACCTGTTCATGTCCACTTTCTGTTCCAGGCAGTAGCGGCACTAGGATTTTGGTTGTAGGAGGAGAAGGAAGGGGGGGGGGGGGGGAAAGGGTGGAAGAGAGGGGAGATTTTGTTCGTAGAAAAGCCTGTAAATCGGACAAAATATGTCCTTCCAAAAAAATCTGGGGAAAATTGAAGGGGGCGGGGGAGCGATCTCGTGGGGAAAATGCCCCGTGTCGCTGCCTCTCAGGTTCCAGGTGAAATCAGAGGATTGAGCTACTTCTATGTATTAATCTTTGGCTTTTCTTAGATTTGACTTCGACCACAAGGTATAGTACCAAAGAAACACCTGGAATGAATTACATTTATCTATTGTGAAAGAGAAAATCTGGTATAGAAAGATAAAGGCATGTATACAAATTCAGAGGCTTTATATACTAGGTATAACTTTGTATGCATGTGCAAGGAAAATTTGGATTATTAAAAAAGTGATATTCAATAATTATTAGTTTATTTTTGGTGGGACGAGACAAGATCATTGAGACCACTTTGGATATGCCCATGCATAATTAAAAGCCCCAGTTTAATATTGCGAGCCCCCCAAATATGACCAAAAGTGAGTAGTTTAGGTCAAGTATTTTTTTGTCATTCAAAAGAAAGCAATACGAATCGGATTTACAAAGCAAAGTTCAACACTCATACAAATGCATTTTTCATTGATATGAAAGCTCTGAAATTAGAAGATCGCATCAATAATGAAGACGGCCTTGATTATGTTTAATTATTTACTGAAAAATTGGGATATCTAGGGACACGCCAAAGGGACAATTTCCAACAAGTTTTTGTGCAAACTACATTAAGCTATGTACATTTCAGTTCATGGGATTCAAATATGGAATCGGCTTAAATTGGAACTTGAAAAGTGTAAAAGTGTACATATATTTAAGAGAGAGATTTAAATTTGAAATATATGGAAAGTACAAATTAATGTAATTTTACTAAATTTCATACATGGAATGTATCTTTATTAGATAGGTTTATGTGTACAACACATTTATTGCTCTGTTAAGTATTTGAATGTATTATTTTAAAGGGGGGGGGGGTCACATAAGATCAATTTTAAACTTCTTCTCTCACCTTTTTGTTTATTTTGTTTTGAATTGCAAATGTCCATAACACTTCTATTCATTTTGATTACTATTTGGATACCGTATATTATTTAACTTTTTGATGTACTGAGATTCATGATGGAAATAAATTACAACAAACAAAGTGCATGAATAACACTACAGCGTTGTGGAGAACTTCAGCCATGTCACCATAAAACTTGGAAAACTTGGAAAAGTATAAATTCAGTAAACGTCAATGAAAGATTAATGGGCATACAACAAAACACTGTCAATAGAAAATTAATTAAAGGATGTTCTTTGTAAATCAACTGAAAATTTAAATGAAATGTATTCTGTGGAATGTTCTGTACGCATCACCAGGCAAATCTCAAAATACTCCATTATCCATATTGTTTATCATTTACTGAACTTTGCTTGATGGTATTCCCATACAATATTGATGTTTTCCTAGGAACTTGAATAGACAATATCTCTGCAGTAACAGCTATGATTTATGAATGCTGTGTGATGGAAACAAGATATGAAAATATCCAAATTGATCTGAAAAATTAATGGTCCATTCACAATAAGACATTAAGTGTGTTTCAATAGAACTAAGATTATGAGGGGGAAACAGAGTAAAGTTAATTGATGCTCAAAAGTTCAAGCTTTGGCACAGACATTCTTGGAAAACAAATTTCATCAATGTAACAGTACTGTACAATGAGCGGCAGGAAAAATGCTAAACAAAGTTGACTGGGGGCAAGTAACAGAAATGAAATCAATTCACTGTCACTGATGGAAGTGATATGAGTGAACAAAATATTCGGGTGGGGGTTCAGAGAATTCATGTAAATACAAGTAGTAATGCATTAAAAGCCAATAATTTGTCAAATTTTGAAATTCCCTTTTAGGCCCACCTAAGCATCCCCTCAATTTTGATTTTTTTTTATCAAGGGGGTCATATCAAGGGGGTCATATCAAGGGGATCATATCAAAGGAGAATGAGCTCCCCCTTTAATGATCCCCCCTATAATGAGCCTTGAATGAGCCCCCCTCCCTCTAATGAGCCTGTCTCAAACACCCATACCCTGATTTATTTTATAAGTTGTATTTAAAACATTTACACTGAAATGTGATATGACTTTTATACTAGTCATGCAGGATGCATACATCCTGGGGCTTGTCCATTATTTATGACTACATACTGGAGCTACAAGAACATGAGTGTAAATCCATGTACAATTTGTAGCATTAAAAGTGTTCATGTGCCAAACATTGTTTGTCAGGAACCTGGGAATATGCAAAAAGCAAACTGCGGTGAAAACATTATTTGGCTCGCTCAACATCAACAATGAGTATTTATGGGATGATGATATACGCGTAACACAAGGGTACAAGGGAGAGGAGGAGTCTGAAAGTGAATGGGTGGAGTCTAATAATATGCATTGGGTTAAAGGACTAGTTCAGTGGTCAGCGTTTTTATCTTATATTAAAGAAGACTTCAAAAGAAACAAAATGGAAAGAAAGTGTTCAAAAATCTTATTTCATTAAGGAGAAATTCAAGTTTAATGTTTGGTATCATTTATGTAGAAATGACTGAAATCAGACTAGTTATGATGTCACGGCCTCAGATTCCTCAAAAGTCTATGTATTTTAAAGAAAGTTTATTTAGTTTTTTCACTCAGGCTATTTAAATTATTTTTCCTCAAATTTTTTCAGGTGGTATATTATAAATACCCTTCCTAGATTTAGTTTTACTACTATTTTAACATATTATTATTATTATTATGTAGATGCTTATATAGCACTTATATTGAAAACAAAACTAAGCGCTTTACATTATTGGGTAAAAAGGTGTGTTTTCAATTGCTTCTTGAAATTGATAATGTCACTTGCAGATCTGATGTGGACAGGCAGCTCATTCCAGAGAGATGATCCAGTGACAGCAAAGTTGTAACGACTAACTTGTTTGCTGCCATACTGTCTCCTTATCAGTGGGCCATTAGAGGCAGATCTAAGTTTGGGATGTGGGACATACAGATGAATTAATTCAGACAGATACATTGGTGCAAGACCATGGAGAATTTTGAAAAGATGAACATAAGTCTAAACCTCATTCGTGACTGTACTTTGAGCCATTGCAAATGGGAAATTATAGGAGTAATATGAGATCTTATACCTATGCCAGAGATCAGTCTTGCAGTAGTATTCTGAACAAGTTGAAGTGTGTTCAACAGGCCACCTGACAAACCACTCAGCGAACCAGAAGCATAATCAATTCTGCTGATCACCAGTGATTGAACAGCACACTTACATGCATCATGAGTAAGATAAGGCCTTATTTTACGCAGCTGCCACAAGTGAAAGTTGGCACTGCTGCACACCTGATTCACATGTTTAGACATTGATAAACTGTTATCAAAATAGGCCCCAAGGTTCTGATATAGTCAGACAACACATAATTTTATGTGTTCAATATATGGAACCATATCCCATGGTTTTTAAGCTGCAAAATCTCAGGACAAAATATGATAAAATACATAAAGACCAAGAAATCTGAGGCTCTGACATCACAACTAGTCTGATTTCAGTCGTTTCTACACAAATGATACCAAACTTTTAACTTGGATATCTCCTTAACGGAATAAGATGTTTGAATGCTTTGTTCATGATTTTGTTTCTATTAAAGTCCTCTTTCATTTCATACAAGATGAGATATAAGAAAAAACTGGTCATTCACATTACACAAATTTGTTAATCATAGCATGTTGGTACAGTTTGAACTTTAAAAGTATGTGTTGTTGTGCTGGTGGTGTGCAGTGGGGCTGTTTAGATACATCAGAGAGTTCGTTTGTATGGATTATGGAACTGGTTGAAACCTCTTCAATCTGAACAGAATTGTAATTCAATTCATAAATGAGATACATGAAACTTTTTTTCTCTTTGGAAAAATTCTACAGAAATCACATTTATTAGGGAACCTTTGAGTTGCATATATGGAACTGTGGAGGATTTGGTCTTTATGTAAAACATGGGATATTCAATATTAACTTATTTTCATGAATGAAAAAATAACAATCATAATAAGAAATATCTGAAAATTTGGGTTTTATATTTACTATAAAAGAAAATAATGAAGACATTGGTATAATTGAAACAGTGATTTGCTTTGTTTTGATATGGTTGTAGGCTTTTAATATAGCCAACATATTTTCAGAATGGTGAAGTTGTAAACATCACAATACGTTACTATACACTTATAACTTTCTTGCACTAGTTATTGGCGTATTGTATCAATATAGGAACACTCACACTAATCTTTTAATTGCCATGTAGTAAATCATGTTCCTTGTAGTAATAATAGCATTCCAGAGGCAGCAGAAAATAAATTTGCGTTCCACCCCTGATTTACGAACCAATGAAAGGGTCATTTACTTTTCAGGATAAAGCTGTATTGGCGGTGAAGTGTGGCAGCTAGCATTCCTTGTGGTTGCAGAAAACGTTAAACAATTTGGCGAGAGATTAACGAACTTAGCAAAGAATTAAAAACTAATAAGGATGATTGAAGTGTGAAGAAAGTTAGATCTGTCTTGAGATATCTCGGCAAACAACTTGGAGTTGTTATGCAAAGAGGATGCAAGTGACTGTGGAGATATGAAAGTTTATTTGATTGTGGAGTTTTTAGGCTGCTGAAAATTAAAAGATGGCTGATGAGGATATGGTAGAGATTCTTGAAGAGGCGAAGGATGAAGAAAGCACCATTAAAAATGGAAGTCATGGTGATGAAGAAGAACAGAATAGTACAATTGAGTGCAAGAGTGATAAAGAGAAAGATTTAGTTATTAATCAAGAGGACGAACATAATACTACTGAGTGCAAGAGTGACAAAGAGAAAGTTTTGATGATTAATCAAGATGACGAGCATGATTTAAGCAAAGGAGAGAGTATGGATGAACACAGTGTGGATGTAGTTTGTGAACATGAAAACTCTCCAGAGTGCACTTTTGACGATAAACAAGAAAAAGAAAGTGAAGAAAGTTGCACAAATGAGAAAGATAAAGTAATAGTTGTAGATAGTCTTGAAGATGTGGTAGGAGATACAAGTGTAATCCTAGATGAGGGGTGTAAACCTGCAGATACAGAAAATAGTGAAAAGGAGAAATTGAGGAATCAGAAATGCTTGCAGGAGCAGGAAGTGAGAAGGATTGTCCAAGATAGTGTTTTTGTGAATGATTATTTGTCAGATCTTTTGGAAGATTTAAGGGTTGAAAGGAAGAATTATCACATGACTTGCCACAGAACCAAAAGTGAGAATAAGGATGATACGGAGGAAATGGAGAAGATTTGTAAGGATTTGACAGAAATATTCGCATTCATTAATTGTCATACAAAAGAACCGGATAAACAATCCCAGGAGTTAACAGATTGTGGTTGGATTTAGGCCAAAGCAGCTTATCAAAAGGACATGAAGATCTTATTAGCAAAAGTGATGTTCATAAAGAAAACATTAAATATTTGAAAAGTGAGGAAGCAAAGCACAAAGCTTCTGATATCTCAGGGGAAAAGAGAAGTAGTTTGATTCGAAGGAACACTTATCCAGGTCACAGGTCAAAGGAATATCCTTCATTATCACGCACTGGAAATAATTTGAATATACATGATGATGGACAAGATGACTTTTGTATTGGTAATTGTTTCAAAAATGGTTACGGGAATGATGTCAGGGAGGGGTCAGTGAGACAAACACTAAACTGTTAAAACTTGAACCTCATGTGAGGATATTTACATGGTATCCCATTTCTGCCACCAGGTAGGATATCAGGTGGAATTTTTTTGTTTGCTCAGATTTGAAATTGTTGATTTGATTTAGTGATGATTTTATCTGGAATTTTTTATTGTAAGCATATTCCGTGTGGTGTATTTATTCTCTGTTTGATTTTGATTGATAGGTTAAGTAAATTCATACATACATATTTCTAAAAGAAACTGCTATCTCATTTAAAGTGAGGGTGATGGAATGCATAATAATTGACCTGTGTGATTAAGAAATAAGCCACACCCACCATAGCAACGTGGTATTTAGGTGGAGCAAACAAACCTCAAGCTTTGATCCATTTATTGCACTTCTCCAGATCTTTAGAGTTTTAAGCAAAAGGAATAAACAAATTCTGTTTGCTATAAATTCTGGGTAATAGGGATCGATTTACAAAGCCTGTAGGAGCCTATAGTTGCAATTTTTGTTCACCACTCTTTGTCCTCATTCAGTCTGTGCAGAAATTTGTTTTGTGCAGTATAATGCATTGACTACATGAGCGCGTGCTGCTAGCTAGATGTACTGTACCGGTACTGTGTAGGATTTTGCCACACTTGGTTATGCAGATTTTGTTGCTAGGCAAATTCAAAAGAGAGGATAATTGGTGCAGGTGGGGAGGCTTGAGCAAGACCCCCTCTTATCTCCCAATGTCTAAGAAAATTGAAAATTCAGGCAAGAAGACAGAAATAGAGAGGGTCCAAAAAAGTGAGAGCAAAAAAACAATCATAATTTTGAGTTTAATTTTGCAAAGGAAAGAAAAGGTTTTTGGGGCAAAATACTTGTGCCTCTAGAAATTGCTGGGCCTGTATGCCTACAATGAGATGTGTACTCTATGTTCTGTGGAACAACATCTCTCCATGTGAAATTGAATTTATAGGTCTTTTAGCAACTTTGATTTATAATCTGTTTTAAAAGAAGGTACTTTAAAATGTGAATAACAAACGCAGGCTACTAAGTCACTCTTTACTGACCTGCTTTCGTTCTCTTTTAGTTTTTCCGCACAGGTTTTTACATACACTGGCTCAGGTGAAGACCAGCATTGGGAACGAATCATCGATGAAATCATCCAGGTAGTGCTAATATGCGAAGAGGAAGTTCCAAGGCCAATATTTCGTGTAACAACTTTTGACCCCAATTTGCAGGGCTTTATTCAAAGTTTTATAGTCATTCCAGGTATGAGCCATATCCTTATTGCCCAAATCTCTTCACAAGTTGTTCAAGTAATGTATTTTTAGTTGCAGAATTTTAATGGTTAATTATTCAAGATATTCAGGAAGTTGGATACGTTACTGTGTATTGCATAATGCAAATAAAGTTCCTGAGGTGTTTAGTATATGAACCATATCCTTATTGCCCAAATTTCTTTACAATCTGTTCAAATGATGTAATTTTGGTTCCAAAATTTTGATGGTTAACTATTCAAGATGTTCAGAAAATTGGATGCATTACTGTTTCTTGCATAATGCAAATGAGTTTCTTGATTTCCGTTGCCATTGCAGAAATGAAAGGGGTGGATAGAGGGACAAACAACCCTCTTTAGAGATATTTTAGTGTGTCTTATGTAAATTCCAGGTACCTACAGTAGATCATGTTTGGTTTTGTGGATTATAGGGGACAATGTATAGGGGAAAAAATATAAGGTCAAGCATTGAATGCAATATCATTAAAAAGGCTTTTTAAGACAAATATTGGTGTCTGAGTAGACCTCCGCTATTTGGAATATAATTGAAAAAATGTGTGTGTTAATTATTTGTTATAGTTCTATGAAGGAGTGCAGGGGATTGCAGACTATGAATTATTGAATATCAACCATATTTTTAAACAACATCGTAGCTATAGAGAAGATATTCTTTATCAATCTGTCTTAAAATCTTTTTTCTTTTTTTTGGAGGGAGGGAGGGGTGTGTGATCCCCATCAAAGGGGTGTGATCCCCATCAAAATTGGTTAAATGTTGACCATTTTACAGCATTCAAAAACTTAATCATACTTAAATTGTGCAATATTTTGTGATCTCAGAATGGGACAACTAGAAATTGGCTTAACTTTTTGTTTTTCAGTCGGTCTTTGACATATTTTGAATGAGAGAAGTTGGCTAAAGTGAGCAGGAAGTTGGATATTATTATAAACCATGACCCAAATATAACAGTAGAACACAAATTGAGGACCTTTGATATTCACACAAAAAACAACTTCCAAACTTTGTTTTGAGTGCTCTTTTTAACTTATCACCATCAATCATTATTAGATTGCTATCACTTTTAAGGTAAAGCTTTATGTTGTATATTTCCTGTCAGTTCCTATTTTTCATGTTTCTTTATTAAATTATAAAATGTGAAATTAAAAACATAACCATTAAACATGGGATGTTTTCAATTTACTATTTTACTATTTTGTATTTTTAATTTTATTGTGTATTATTTTGTTTAAACTTATCTTCTGATATGCATTTCATTTTATGTGTTTGCTTTTTATGTAATATTTTACAACAAGAGCTTTACTGTAAACCATCTCTAACTGCTGAGGTGATTTAAATACCTTTCTTAAATAAACGATAAATACATGGCAATAAAAAATGTGATTAGTTTGAAACTCATTCTGCCGTTAAATTTGATGAATGTTCATGCATTAACTTTTCAGTATCTTATGAAGTGCATTTATCCAAAACTGATTGGTTTCTTTTAGATACTAAGATATATCGGCAGTCTTCAACGTTCATTCATTGGACAGATCACGACGATGGTGTTATATGGGGCCTTCATTTCATGAGCAATGAGGATCAGGAGAAATTCTTGGATATATGTATGGTAAGTCAAAGTGATCTCTCTGTTTTTTAGAACTTTAGACCTTATTGAGTATATACAGTAGGTGCTCGATATTGGACATCAAAATGTGATGATAGTGATGATCAAAAGCTAAATCCATCTGAGCCATTAAGCTGGTGCTTATCCCTGGTTTCCATGGCCCAAGTGGATGACCACCTGGACGGGATGCCAGTCCATCGCAGATTAACTCCCCAGCAATAATGATAATCATTTTACAGCTGAGTGGACTGAAGCAAGTAGAGTGCAGTGTCTTGCTCATGGACACAATGCAGCCAGTGCTCACGACGGGAATCAAACCCGGTACCTTTCGGATATAAGCATGACTCCTAAACCACTTTAATATTAGTAACGATGAAGGATTGCCTTAAATTGATATTAATTGATGTGTGGTAATGGTTTTGTACGTTTGATATGATGATAAGTATCATTTGGATTGAAAAACAATTTTTCGGGAAATCATAGTTAAAGTGCAGATTCAGAGATATGAGACAAGATGTGGGTGCAAGATTCATAATGAAATGAAACTGAAGAAATTTCTCAGGCTATGTTTGTCATGTCATGTGAATGCAATGGTTAGCTGCACAGTGCTTTAAGTTCCAACTGGCAGGAATAGAAACTTCACCACAAATATGCAGGCAGCTCAATATATTAATAAATCTACAAATTGATTAATTATGCAATCAATCAATCACTCGTATCAGAGCATCAAAGCAAAAATTGTTCTAGATGCTTGGAATAACATCTTTCCTGATCATACAGATATGATTTGATCAAGAATTTCTTAAATTCAAACAACTGAGTTGCTTAAATCTTTTGTGGTAGCTAATCTTGATTCTTGGCCCTTTGCCATAGAAAGATCTGTGAAGGATGGAAAGTGATATATTGCCCAACATACAGGGAGGTTTTGAAGCAAAACCATCCTCAGCCTGTTAGGGTTAGAGTTAGGCTTTAGGACCTCCCTGTTTGTGGGGCAATATATCACTTACCGTGTAGGACGTGAAGTGTTGAAAAAGTAGTAGATATTTGTATAGATTTGCTGCATAAGTGATGTTAGAGGGTGCCAAGTTGTAAAAAGCGTTGGAAATTAGAAAAAAATTGAATTGTTTTGCTGCTGAGTCAGCAACCATTGCAAGGTAACAAGGGGGTAATGACATGCAAACTTTGTAACCCTACTGTTGGTATAATAAGTTATAGATCTTTGTGTGGGATGATTGTTGAGGAAACAATTGCTATGTTTTTATGTTAAGGCATGTCAACAATGGTTTCCTCACAGTGGCCTTTATTCCGTGAAAGTTCATGAGTGCAGTGCACCCAAATATGGAATACGATAGTAAGCACCTTGAAATAGTTTTTCAAATAAGGAAATAATCCTCCAATTGTTACTCATGCCAAAAACTTTGAAGCATGAAAGATTGATTCAAATAAAAAAAAAACACTTGCATCCCTTTATGTTTCCCTCAGCTGATACAGCATGTCCCTCAATCCCATTTCACTATTGTTGTAACATGGCGTTGCACCCGTGGTAAAAAATGTGGCTCCCTAAAATTCTTTATTAAAAGGTATTACAAAATAGAATTCAAATCACCCCATAATCTGCAAGATAAAGCATCCAAGCTTATCTTTTAAGAAACGTCGTCGTGATCATGCCTCACCTCTGCCCAACAAATTGCATTGGCTTCCTGTGTCTAAATGAGTTGATTTCAAAATTTGTCTTCAGGTCTACAAATTGCTCATCAGTCACCATCATATATTTCTGACAGTCTACAACTTTAGGTTCCATCGCATGCCCTTCATTCCTCTTCAGAGAAGTTCCTGGCTGAGCATGGCATTAACACTAAAGCTGGTTCACGTGTGCATTTTCTGCTGCCGGTCCCCATGTATGGAAACTCAATGCCCTCAAATATTCGCCATGCAAGTTCACTTGGACAATTTAAGAAACTGCTCAAAACACATTTATATGATAAAGTGTAACTTTTGTGCTCTTCTTTTGTGTATTATTACGTTGATCTGGACTGTGTTGCAACATTCTGGGGCTTGTAACTCCTGGAAAAGCGCCTCATTAATATAAATGTCACCATGTATGTATATATGTGTGATGCTGGCTTCCATCTCTGCACATCAGTTTGGTCTTTGCTGTCTTATGACCTTTACACAATTACTTTGAATAAAATCTCTTTGACACTTTTGAACTGTGATGGTGAGGTGCCACCAAACTACATGAACCATCATCATCTTTGCCTTTTTCTTATAAACTAATGTACCCCCTCCCCCACCCCCATATCTGAAAGAGAGGATTTGTCCAAACTAAGAATAACAAAAGTCTTTTATCATATCATTTTTCAGCCCATCTCCATTGAATTCAACCTTCTTTTGAGATTTACACTATATGGTCAAAGGATTAGTTCAGTGGTCAAGCACATCCCTTTTATATGAAAAAGGACTTAAGAAGTAACAAAATGGTGCAGAAAGGATTACAAAATCTTACCCGTTTAGGAGATATTTAGTTTTATAAAATTTTGGTATGATTTGTGTAGAAACAACTGAAATCAGATTAGTTGTGACATCACAGCCCCAGATTCATCAATAATGTCTTTATGTATTCTATCATATTTTGTCCTGCGATTTTGCGGCTTAAAACCAGAATCTAGAATGGGTGATTATGAATTACCATGTAAAGAAAATAATTCAAATAGTAAAAAAAAAATCAGTTTTCTTTAAAATACATTGGGAAATGTTAAAAATGTGAGGATGAGGATGCCATTCTTCCATAGTAGACTTGCCACACCAGACATTTTTACACAGATAAGCTTTACACTTGAGTATCGCCTGAACAGAATATGATATTGAAGTTAGTTTCTATGTCATAAATTTATGATTCTACACAGACTTAAATATCATATCTCCTTAACGGAATAAGATTTTTAAATGCTTTCTGCACCACTTTATAAGATAAGCTTGCTTGACCCCTGAATTATTCCTTTAATAAAAAGCTCTCTAGTACATATGACCTATGTCCAGGTGGCTTTTAGCAACATAAACCATCATCTCTGCTCCTTGAGTAAAAACATTTCTTTATTTTCTATCCCCTGAAGAAAAGGATGAATACAAAAGGTTTCCCTTGCTTGCATACTGTATGTGTGCTTTCACAGATCCAGATCTCCTAATTTTCGTTATTGTTATTTGTGGCATCTGTTGTAGCAGATGTGGTATCCTGTTACAGAGCAGTTTTTGGGATCCCAAGATTCTTCCTTTTAGGGATGTGTTTCAAGCACTTTGATTTGATGCCTTAGCAAAAAAAAAAACACTATTACATGCTATGCTTATTATTATTATTGTTGTTGTTGGTGTTGTTGTTGTTGTTGTTGTGTACATCATTGGAGGGAAACTGAGAAATAATTCATGAAGATATGTTCAGAAATCCCTTGCTGTGAAGAAAATGTTGGTCTTATTTGCTGGGTTTCTTTTGAATGAATTTTTGCAGTCATCTTAGTGATAGGGTGTCACAATGCCTCATCTTGTGTTTTGATTGTATCTGGAATTTATCATTCCATTTTGTTTGAGATATTTTGTTCATATCTACCCAAAGCTGTGCTTATCTGCTTACATAAATCAGTGGTTGCAAAGGGTGTTTTGGAGAGGGGGATTACCTTTATGAAATTTAAGACTCATTTTGACTATTAACCACAATGCTAAACTTCATGTAGACAAGTTTGAATGATCACCAAGGCAATTTCCAAACAACTAAATTTTAATCTTTTAAATTCTAGGTTTTTGGCCATAACTGGGCAAAGTGTGGTTCATTCAGTCAGACCTGTTGTCCACATTGCCCATTTTATAAGACATTTGTTTGCATTCCACATTTTTATGCCACCTCCCCCTTCTTACTGTTACTCATTCCAGTATAAGTACCTCCCCTTCTATTATACCAAGGTTTTGACATTAACATAAAGAGCAAGTACATCACTGCAAGAAAAAATTGTTTTGATGATATGAATTAAAACTTCCTAATCCATATTCAGCCATTTTCTGCAGTCCCCATACTCATATATATTTTAAGTAATTGCTACAGAATACATGTATATGCAGAATGCTGTTTTGATTGGCACCTGATAGGAACCAAGAAAATCATTAATTTATCAAACAGGATATTTAATTTGCGCCCTGTTTTCCTGGGTACTCTCTGAGGCTGTTTTGCGCTACGTTCGTTGTTCTTAAGTTTCATGTGATTGGATAGAATGTGTTTGTTCCTTTTGATGTGATGAATCTCTGATGCTCCTGGGTTTGATTTATCACTTGTTAAAGTATGCGCTTGGGGAGACATTTATTAGTCCAAAGACATTTTTAAGTAGTATAGATAGAACATTTGCAAAAAGCTACTCTCTAGGTCATTTATAAATACTAAATATAGAAATGTCTTTAAGACTTTTGACAAGATGTTGGATTTCTGTCAAGACAGTTAGGTATTTTGCCAAGTAGTATTTTTTTGATATAAAAATGTTTAAGTGCAGCGTTGTTTGTTATCAGTTGGCCAAAGTGAAATGTAAGTTTTCCGTTAACTGAAATAGTTTTGAGTTGTTCATAAAATACAAAGATACTACGAACAAAATAAAATCTTGCTGTTTTGGTGAAAGACTCACCTCTGATTCCTTCTCTTCAACTCTGCCAGTATAATTACTTCTAATTTTAAAATGGCAAAACCAGGAGCCTGCACTGACCCTGACAATTTTTTGCTGTAAAACCCTGTCGTAAAAGTAATTTAGGTTATAATTCTTAGCCCAGTTTTGAATTTTAAGTTTGTGAATAACTGTGTGAAATGGATACCAGTATATGAAACCACAAGGTCACCATGGAAATAATATACATGTACCAGCATGCGATGAATCATCCTTTAATTTACGATACAATAGGTAATCCTCAGCTAGTCGCTTTGGTTCGGCAATTTGTTGCTCATTATAATCAAAAATTCAAAGCCTAAAGAATTCTGAACATGGGAGATATGAATAAAATGCAAACTGGAACCTGATACTTTAATGAGTATTTATAGATTGAAGTGTTTGATGCTCACAACATAATGATAAAACAAAAGGTATCGCAGCATATTATTGAAATACAATGGTTTAAAACACTCCTCCAAGGTAGCGCAGCACATCATTGGAATACAGTGCGTAACACACTACTCCATTAATCTTCAAAAACACAATGCATTACAGCCCTGCTGCGGTTTTTATGAATAATGCTGTGAACCAAAATCTTTGTGGAGCAACGAAATAGATTTTGGACTCATCCATTTACACAAAGGGGGTGATCGGAACCAAGATGTTGAAAGTTTTTAGCAAATTGTGTATACTGTATTTCGTGAGAGCATGCACGGAGTTCCCTTATTACAGAGTTTTTTAAAACTTTAAAGACATATACTACACATACATATTGTACTGGTAAACTGCATGGCCAAATGATACATACGTGAAGAATATGTGAAGATAAATCACACCTCAAAGTTATAATGGTATCTGCCGTACAACCTTTTCTGGCTCATAAACTTCTGCAGAAATGTTAATGGTTCTGCAGAAATGTTAATGGTTACAGAAAATGCACATTCATGAAATCAAGGTATTCGAAATATCGTTCATTAAGGTTAATTTTTTTTTAAATAATTAAAAACGTTCAATTTCAGGTTCAAATCAACTACAATTTATTCAATCTTAAATTTGCACTGCAATAACACACTATGCACATGTGCAGCTTCAAAACAAGATAAATGATATGATTGAAAATTTTGCAGGGTTCCAGGTAACCAATAGTGGTACAAATTATATGTAACAAAAGCTATTAAACTGCATATTCATGTTCTTTTTACCCTGTGTGTCTACATGAATCAAAAGGAAAGTTATGGTAATTTGAAGAGCACTGAGGGTGGCAGAATCAGCATTTTTTTAAACTTTTGCTAGTGAAAATTAAACACAATATGATTTTTCTTTAAAAATCTGTGGAAGGTTTTTACCTTTCAAAAGGTTTTAGCTTATATCACTAGAAAGAGAAATATTTCTTCTTTCATAATCTGAACACCCCGTTTTTATTGTTATAAAAATAAGCGAGTTATAGATGTTTTAGTGGGTAATCTTCATTTCTAGCGTGCGGTTAAGAAAACGTTTTTAAATCAAGGCTGCTGTAGGATTGCTATTTTTCAATGTGAATTATTATTCCATCATTGATACTGATGATTAAAAATCAAAATAGAATCTTTCTTCATTTTTTTCAGAAAGAAAATGTAAGGAAAAGTACAACATTATAGTGATGTTACTGAATAGTATGATTTAAACCTTTTTGTTACAGGTAAATTCAGTAGGGGTTCGCAGCAGGTTTTGGCCCTCTTTAGGTCCAGAAAGCAGTTGGTAGCAAATACCGTATCAGATAACATTATGTCAAATGTAACTGCATCATAAAGTAGTTCACCATTATGTTCTGAAGTAGTCTTCAACCAAATTTTTGTTTACTGCCAAGATCCCTTGTGTAAATGTGTTTTAGACCAAAAATTGCAAGACCAATGCTTCTTACAACTAAAGCCTTTCGAAATATTTCTTCAGTCGCTTTACTGTCGGTTCCCATATTTTGCCTGCAGATGAATACTTAAAGATCTATTGACAGGTAGAACAACTTAAGCTTAAAACATATGCCAGAAACCATTGAAATAGTAAAGTTTCTTTAAAGCATTAAAAATGACCATTTTACATTACAGGCTTTTTAATTTTTAGGCCTTATTATAATAAATTAAGCAAATTTTATTCAAGTAAGAAACCTTCTAAATTTCCTGATGTTAACTTCATCATTTTTCAATCCTCCACTAACGTTTGTTACATGGAAGCAGTTGAATATGGCAGTGCGATATCTGCCAATCGGGATACCAGTAGTTATTGCTGGAGACCTGTATATCCCAAGCGGGAAATAGTGTCTCGTTTGGGCTAGAAAAGTATATCTCGATTGAGATATTGATGCAAATTGAGAGGGATGGCAACAAGTTGTTGACATAAATGGAATTGTTCACAAATAGAAGAATTTCGGAATCAAGCTTTGAATATTCATTTAAGGCCTAGGCAGTTTTCTTTCATTTCACCAGGGATTAGCAATATCCATCAGAGCATAGCAAAACAGGTGAAAGCAAGTGGAAGGTTGATTATTGAAAATGTGAATATTGACAGATCAATAGTTTCTGTAAAACAGAATGTAGTTAATCTCGCAAATATAACTTTTTCTGCACAAAATTCCATCGATTGCGAGAAAATCACAAAAGAAAAATGCATTTTTCGTCACCTAGCTTGACGCAAAAACCCAGAATATGGCTTAATACGCAATGATGTCATTTTGGGAACGACTATATGTAAACAATGCATCAATGCCACTTATAACGTGTGGCCACCATTGAAATGTCACACCTAGTATCGACAGCATCTCTGTTTGTTTTTCTAAAATATTACATTTTGCAAGCAAATATTAAACAAAATGCCGCAGCGTTGTGTAGTAGAAGGATGCAGTAATATACATTTTTTAAACTAAAAGTCATTTATAAATAGGAGGGCAACAAAACGAGACAATTCTGGACGTGTTTTGTGCACTTGACCTGAATCGTGTTTTCGGGGCTTACCAGGTACACTGTCACGCCAGATTTTTACCTTTGTTTTGTTTGATTTAAACAGTAGCTTGACCACATCGTCTCTGACATGAAAATTTAACTGTTCCGCGAGTAATAAAAATTCAAATGAAAGAAACAGAGGAAAAAAATAAAAATAATACTCGGCCAGATTCGAACTCATAACCTCTTGCTCAAAAGACGAAGCTGTAACCGACTGGGCTGCTTAATCAGTTAAAAATTTGTATGCTTTATTTTATATATAGTGTGGAATATGATCGAAGGAAGAAAAATTGATGAAATAGAACTGAATTGTAATTATTGTGTCATATGCCAAGCCGTCCCTTTTAGCATATCAAAAAGTTTAAAAATAAACTAACACAAATTTCTTCAAAAATTTCAATTCAAGTGCAAAAACATAAACGCCATTGCGTGAATAAACTATTTAGTTCACGTAGGCTTGTTGACTAAACGTCAAGCGACAGAGACTTGAACATTGATAAATAAAACTTTATATTTTCATTAGACGTAAATAAAAAAGGTAGATGTTGTTGCAAACACTTCAATTTGATTATGTTTAACAAAATATTACTTGCAAAACAGTAGAAATTTCATGCTGATTACGCAGGCTTTGTACTGTAGGACCGCGTAAGGGTTGTAAGCCTGATCTGTATGTCTTGTCTGCAAAGCGGTTCAAATTCAAGGGGACGACATCCAATTCATTAGAAGAATGTTCTTCATTTATTTCCAAATCATTTTTATCATAGCTTGAACTTGAAAATGACAAATTAAGATCTGAAGAGCTTGAAAAACTTTCGCAATCAGATGCTATTTGTACATGGTAAGTATGTGTGTGATGCATTGTTTACGATCAGCAGTCCCTGAAATGACATAGCAAACTGTTATGACATCACAAATCCCTTTCACTTTTTTTTTTTTTTGGAGCAAGCAATAAATGATCAATTTCTAAGTCCTTTCTCATCATGAAAATGGACTCAGAACCAGGATTTTTGACGGATTATTGAATTGACGGATTATTGAATTTAGGGATATGAAAAACCTATATCAGTTATATCTCAATTTTTTCAAAAGGCATGGCAGGACCACTTTAAAGATTGTGTGTGCCCAAGACTGGAATTGTGACCACGTTTTTCGACTCAAGTTTTTTCCAAATTTGTAATCGTTATAAATTCCTCCGATTTTCATTAGTTTTTGCTCTAAATATTACTTTAAATGTTAATGGATAGTATTTTCAACCCTTTATAAGCCTAAATTTCATGTACTGATTACGTTTTTTGTCGTAACAAAGCTGTAATCACCTTAGATTAACAAAGCTGTAATCACCTTAGATTTACAAAGCTGTAATCACCTTAGATTAACAAAGCTGTAATCACCTTAGATTAAAAAAGCTGTAATCACCTTAGATTAAAAAAGCTGTAATGACCTTAGATTAACAAAGGTGTAATCACCTTAGACTAACAAAGCTGTAATCACCTTAGATTAACAAAACTGTAATCACCTTAGATTAACAAAGCTGTAATCACCTTAGATTAAAAAAGCTGTAATGACCTTAGATTAAAAAAGCTGTAATGACCTTAGATTAACAAAGCTGTAATCACCTTAGATTAACAAAGCTGTAATCACCTTAGATTAACAAAGTTGTAATCACTTTAGATTAACACACCTGTAATCACCTTAGTTTAACAAAGCTGTAATCACCTTAGATTAACAAAGCTGTAATCACCTTAGATTAGCAAAGCTGTAATCACCTTAGATTAACAAAGTTGTAATCACCTTAGATTAACAAAGCTGTAATCACCTTAGATTAACAAAGCTGTAATCACCTTAGATTAACAAAGCTGTAATCACCTTAGATTAACAAAGCTGTAATCACCTTAGATTAACAAAGCTGTAATCACCTTAGAATAACAAAGCTGTATTCACCTTAGATTAACAAAGCTGTAATCACCTTAGATTAACAAAGCTGTAATCACCTTAGAATAACAAAGCTGTAATCACCTTAGATTAACAAAGCTGTAATCACCTTAGATTAACAAAGCTGTAATCACCTTAGATTAACAAAGTTGTAATCACTTTAGATTAACACACCTGTAATCACCTTAGTTTAACAAACCTGTAATCACCTTAGATTAACAAAGCTGTAATCACCTTAGATTAACAAAGTTGTAATCACCTTAGATTAACAAAGCTGTAATCACCTTAGATTAACAAAGCTGTAATCACCTTAGAATAACAAAGCTGTAATCACCTTAGATTAACAAAGCTGTAATCACCTTAGATTAACAAAGCTGTAATCACCTTAGATTAACAAAGCTGTAATCACCTTAGAATAACAAAGCTGTAATCACCTTAGATTAACAAAGCTGTAATCACCTTAGATTAACAAAGCTGTAATCACCTTAGAAAAACAAAGCTGTAATCACCTTAGATTAACAAAGCTGTAATCACCTTAGATTAACAAAACTGTAATCACCTTAGATTAACAAAGCTGTAATCACCTTAGAATAACAAAGCTGTAATCACCTTAGAAAAACAGCCATTTCAGCATATATTCATAAATCCGAGTGGCCGGAATATGCACAGAAGAGAATAAGCGATTTTGCGCGAGGCTGGGAACTGACCGTTGAAGCCTAATAGAATGATGACAGTTTTAATATCTCATTTGGTATATCATATCCCAATGGAGATATTTCAAACAATATCCAGTTTGGAACATTAATATCTTGTTTGGTATATCATATCCCAATGGAGATATTTTAAACAATATCCAGTTTGGCACATTAATATTTCGTTTGGTATATCATATCCCAATGGAGATATTTCAAACAATATCCAGTTTGGAACATTAATATCTTGTTTGGTATATCATATCCCAATGGAGATATTTCAAACAATATCCAGTTTGGCACATTAATATTTCGTTTGGTATATCATATCCCAATGGAGATATTTCAAAAGATATCCAGTTTGGCACATTAATATCTCGTTTGGTATATCATATCCTAATGGAGATATTTCAAACGATATCCAGTTTGGCACATCCTGCACTGTATAGTAAGAGGTTTGAATCTACATCATACCCTTTATTAGAATTAGCAGAAAACAGCCTGATTTTCAGTGACTGAATTAAGACAGAAAACCTCTCTGCCTGTCCATGTCTATTCAATATTGGCTATTCATGTGGGGTGTGTCCAAAGAGAAACTTGGCAGTAAATGTTAAAGAAAACATCTCATTTTTCAATACCTTGATTGAACATTCCTCTGTGTTTGACAGGGAACTAACATTGTTTTGTTTCATTTCATTGCATGTGCTGTTATTTATTGATGTAGTTACCATGGTTGCTTAAAACAATATGTGATGATCATGGTGTTGAAGTAATTACTGCACTGATAAGAAGATGATGAGCAATCTAACTTTAAACAGCTCTTTATTACAAATTAATTTGCAAGGAAGATATAAAACCTGTGAAAACACTGACAAGCTTGAATATAGGAAGATGGGGTCATACTTCATTTAATGCATGCCATAGTGTCTGATAAATTGATTCATCAACTTTTGTTGAATGGTACAATTATAGATATGGTATTTAGACAATACTCAGAAATAGCCAAATGAACGTAATTATATAAGGGACACCTCAGCCAGAGATCTGGTGTTGAGTGTGTGTGTGGAGGGAGGGAAGGGGAAGGGGGGGGGGGGGTCAGCTCGTCAATAATTATAGATGACTTTGAATTAGAATTTGCATTTGTTTCTTTCCTTTAAAATTATTGCATGTTATTCAACCTCATTAACCTTTCAATACTAGTTTGACAGCTCCGCTGCTCCTGTAAATGGATTAATATAAATTTAAGTTTCATTACATTGTCAATTTAAGCCCAATATTTGCTTATTCCATTATCTTTAAACTGATTCTTTCCAAGAATGCTAAGCTACATTTGTTCCGATCATGTGTCCATACTGTACATATCCACTTGTTTGATGTTGTTTTCGTTATCATTGTTCTTTTGTCTTATTAGAGACCACATATCTCAGCATATTTGTAAATAGCTTCTAGTTTGCCTCACTCCAAACTACAACACCATCTTCATTACCCTTTCAATGATCTCTCGATTTAAACAACAGTTTAAAAAAACAAAACAAATGGCATAATAATAAAAATGTAGTGTTAGAGAAGCACTCGACCAAAAGTGAGGGCGTATTTTTAGTGGGTCCCCCCAATAACAAATGCTTCTCTAGCATGTGATGGTATAGCAAATTTCTGTTTGATATGAATATTGAAGTAACCTTTGCCCCCACGTTGTCCATGGGTTATGGAGGCATGACGTTTATCAATCTTTTGTGGATATTATGTCTGAAATTTGCAGAAACAAGCGCCCTTACTTTTCGGTCTAGTCTTCCTTTAAATTAAGATTATTGACTTGTTTTTACAGCTGATGTAGCCTTCACCACTATACCTACTCTTTTTCTGCTAACCTGCTCTTTTTTTACACCTTTTAATCTACTTTCAATCTACTTATAATATACTTTCTCTAAAATTACACCATTTGTTTATTGAGTTATTTTGATATAATTTGATCTTTTAGTACTACTTGCTGTTAATGTGCAGCTAACTCTCATCAAACAGTGAATGTACTATGTTGTACCATGGAGATACTATTTGGAAAATAGTATCTTCATGGTTGTACCATGGAGATACTATTTCCCAATACTATTTCCCAAATAGTATCTCCATGGTACAATCATGGAGATACTATTTGGGAAATAGTATCTCCATGGTACAATCATGGAGATACTATTTGGAAAATAGTATCTCCATGGTACAACCATGGAGATACTATTTGGGAAATAGTATCTCCATGGTTGTACCATGGAGATACTATTTGGGAAATAGTATCTCAATGGTTGTACCATGGAGATACTATTTGGGGAATAGTATCTCCATGGTTGTACCATGGAGATACTATTTGGGGAATAGCATCTCCATGGTTGTACCATGGAGATACTATTTGGGGGATAGCATCTCCATAGTACAACCATGGAGATACTATTTGGGAAATAGTATCCCTATGGTTGTACCATGGAGATAGTATTTGGGAAATAGTATCTCCATGGTTGTACCATGGAGATACTATTTGGGAAATAGTATCCCCATGGAGATACCATTTGGGAAATAGTATCCCCATGGTTTTACTGTGTGTTCACTTAGGCCGTGGATTTTGCATTTGAAATCATTTCCTGCTGTGTATATTTATTACAAGCATTGCCTAATAAATGTGCGTCAATTGAAAGTAAATGAAATTGTCATTTCCTGCAAGCATTTCATTCATTTTCCCTGCTGCACTTGTCCCTCAGAAGTGTAAAGCTCTGGGTGACCACCAAGAAGTCTGGTGTGCATAAAGCCATCATGGAGCTATTAACATGGTGGAGCTATACCTCATGTTAAATTTGAGATCCTTATCAAATGATTAATAAAACCTTGATAGTCTCAGAAAGATAACATGTCTACAGGAAGCAATAAGTTACAAAACAGCAAAGTGAAAGTTGATCTCAATTTCACCCTCAAGTGTAAATTTGCTCTTTGTACCGTGTGTGCTTCATACTTGTGGTTAATTAAGAGAATAAGACAAAGAACATACTTTGCATTATTGAAATAAGAATAAATTAACTTGTAGTTAAACACATTTGATGATTGGTCTTTTGTTCCAAGATTAATTAAGTTTAAAACATGTGAAGTTTGACAAAATAAGAAGTTTACAGCATGCCAAGTATGTCCCTGTATCAAAAAGTACAGGTACTTTATATTGTGTAATATATTGTATTCGCTTTCATATGTGGATAATTAGTATTACAAACTGATGTGGTGAGATCTATTTTCTGTTTTTTTTACCTTTAAACTATTGTGAACTGTGATCAACTTTTTTACATATAAAGTCTTTCAGTTTCGGATGGTTGTGTATTAATTTGATTAACTCAGCCTTTTGGGGATAGAGTTGGGAAGTGTATTAACATTGCTGTATTTGCTTAAGGAGGTGTCATGGATACTAAGGGAAATCACAGATTACTCTCCCGCTTGGGGAGTCTTTACCGAAAGCGTTCCAAAAATATGGTAAGTTTATTTAACGGAAGAGATGTGTAAGATGAAGCAAGGAACAGCTTCTATATTGACATCTTCATCAGAATGATGTGGAAATCGATGAGTGTTCAAAATTGAAATATATTTTATTGACTGTACAGGGTGTAGCCAGGCAGTCTTTTGAATTGTGGGAGGGGGGAGGGGTGGTTGTAGAACAAAAAAATGCCTGTGACATAACTTGTTCCCCAACATTGTGTTAAAATAACGATCTTATAATGTTCAGAGGCTAAATTATGCTGAAGAGCACAAAAAACGTCATTGCCTCAAAATCTGGACCTTTTCAGCAAAAATTTATTGACCGGTATACTTTTTGAGGAGCTATTGAGGGGGTCTAATGACCCAGTCGACCCCCTCCCTTTCGGGCTGCAACCATTTGAAAGAATATCTTGATTAGATACAAACAAATATATGTCAGTAATCTTTGTAATCAATTCTCACAGGCATAGAATTCAGATTAGTTGTGTTCTCATTGCCTTATCATGCTTGGATCCTCTCCCGATTGATTGACTAATGTTACATCGTAATTACAGTGACTTAAGATTTAATTTGAAATATAATTCTATTATGAAAGAAGAATTGATATGTGCGGAATGGATAGTGTTGTAATTGATGATGAATTCTGCAAGGATAGGCATAATTCGGAAACATTCATGTGCTTATTCTTTCATAGCTATAAGAACTTACAAAAAATGTATTTCTACAAATTGTGATATCACCTTATTTGTTTGATGTGTTGAAATGTAAAAACAAACGCCCGTTCATTTAAAGGAATAATCCCATGGAATTTCATTTTTTCATATACAGTATGATAGAGAAAAATTTTAGAAACAAAAGTGGTGAACAAACGTATGTTAATATCTTATTCCATTTAGAAGTTACAACATTTTAACGTATTTTTGAATTTGGACAAAAGTGACTGATTGGCAACATCTGTGATGTCATAGAGACAATTTCAACACATCCTTTGTATTTCTTTAAAAATGATTTGGATTCTTTATCATTGTAAATGTGATGTACACCAAGAAAAAAATTAAATGTTTTCTTGTAAATTATATATTCCACCCTATCTCAATAATGAACCCAAAATGCTGTTCCATAATGTAAGAATAAGTGTGCTTAAATTTATAAGAAATACATTAGAATTGTGCTGAAATTGCCTTGATGACATCTGAAGAACATATACTGTAACGATGTGTTTTAAGAACATTTTTCCATTTTTAAATTGTTATAACTTCTACACGGAGTAAGATATTAACATATTTTTTTACCACTTTGTTTCTACAAATTTTCTCTATCATATATGAACAAATGAAAATCAATGGAAGTATTCCTTTAATTGTTATAACTTCTACACAGAGTAAGATATTAACATAGTTTTTTCACCACTTTGTTTCTACAAATTTTCTCTATCATATATGAAAAAATGAAAATCCATGGGTATGTTATTTTAATGGCCAATGATTAGTTAATCCTTTTGTCTTTTAAATGTCTTTCATAATTCTTGGAAGTGGTGCAGTAAAGTCTATCCTAACGTTTGTTAGTCTTTACCTTACCCCCACCCCCCTCCGCCCCTTCCTCTTCTACCCTCCGATGCAATTCTAGCAGGAATATAGACTTTGTCACCTTTTTCAAGGACTGAGATTTAGGAAAGGAATTAAAAAAATCTAGGTTTTGAGCTGTGCGTCATCTGCCCGTCATACATTACAAATTCATAATTCGAAGTAAAAGTGTTATGTTCAAAATTACAAAACCAATCTACTCAGATTGTATAATAATAATGATATAACTTATGTAAGTGAGTTGCCCCCAGTGGAATTTTTCCCAAAAAGATTTTGACTAGTAAGATATCTTTTGATTTTAAATAAATAAAGAGTTGCAAGAAAGTAATACATTGTTAATATGTTAATATTGAAGATGTGGGTGCAGTGCAGCGTAGCCTCATAATGAAAATGGAGTGAAGAAAGTACACTTGTTCAGTGGCGTAGGAACTGGGGAGCCAGGGGGAGGGGCCAAGCCCCCAATAATTTTATTGTGGGAAAGTACCATTTGCCCCCCCCTCCCGAAAAAGAAAGGTCTAACAAATTGATTTTAGGAGGAGGGGCCAAGCCTCCAATAATTTTATTGGGGGAAAGTACCATTTGCCTCCCCCCTCCCCCTCCGAGAAAGGAAGGTCAAAGGAATTAATTATCAAGAGTCAGATTCCATCATGACATCTTTTCTTCAGGAAATCTTCAATTTTTGAGTTAATCACTTCCAATTTTAGGAAATTTGCTTCCATTTTTGAAATGATTTTCTTCATTTTCAGGAATTTATTTGCAGTTATCATGAAATTTGCTTCAATGTTCTAGAAATTTCCTTTATTTTCGGGATATCTTCTTCATTTTTAAGAAATTTGCGTCAATTCTCATGAAATTTCTTTCAAATTTTGTAAAAATGGCTTTATTTTGGGGTAATTTTCATCAATTTTCAGGAAATTTCCCTTATTTTTGGGAAAATTGCATCAATTCTTGTGAACAATTTCTGTGAAAATTTCTTCATTTTCTGTGATATTTCTTTTATTTTCTGGAAATTATCTTTATTTTTGGAGAAATTTTTATTAATTTTCTTCATTTTCATGAAAATTGCTTCAATTTTTGTGAAATGTCATCAATCCATTTTACCCAAATTTCAAATATTTTTACAACCCCCTCCCTAATTTACAAATAGTTTTACCATGATAAGAGACTCATACAATTTTGTAGGTTTGTTGGGACAAAAATCAAATCTGGCCCCCAATGTCAAATATCTTCTTACGCCGCTGTTGTTAAATATGACAAATTTTTGGAAAATGTGAAATTCTCATAATTGTTCATACTACTGGTCCTACTGCATAGTAAAAACTTAATTCAAAACAAAATTTTCATTTTTTTAAAGGCGAGTTATCTTCTTTAATGTGGAATTAAATATAGTTCAATTTGTAACTAATTGTTTCCACTTTAATATACTTTTTCTTCTATAGTTTAATTTTACATAATTTATGGGTACATGTCTTATGTCTTTCATGCAATGATACAGGATATTATCAATACTAATAAAGCCTGACCCAAGGACTCAAAATATGTTTCTCATTTTCTGTATGGGTGAATATGTAGTGGTTACAGATGGAACACAAGATGATCCTGCTTGTGTAAATTATATAAATTTTCAGCCAAATAATGGCCCCAATTTTCAGCCAATTGCACCTGTAAGCAAATCAGGAAATGCATGTTTAAAGGATCCATATGCCATTTGTGAATCTTTTCTGTCCTTCTCTTATTCACCTGTAAGTTCCATCCTTTTCCGTCCTTCTCTTATTCACCTGTAAGTTCCTTCCTTTTCCGTCCTTCTCTTATTCACCTGTAAGTTCCTTCCTTTTCCGTTCTTCTCTGCTTCACCTGTAAGTTCCTTCCTTTTCCGTCCTTCTCTTATTCACCTGTAAGTTCCTTCCTTTTCCGTCCTTCTCTTATTCACCTGTAAGTTCCTTCCTTTTCCGTTCTTCTCTGCTTCACCTGTAAGTTCCTTCCTTTTCCGTCCTTCTCTTATTCACCTGTAAGTTCCTTCCTTTTCCGTCCTTCTCTGCTTCACCTGTAAGTTCCATCCTTTTCCGTTCTTCTCTTATTCACCTGTAAGTTCCATTCTTTTCCGTCCTTCTCTTATTCACCTGTAAGTTCCTTCCTTTTCCGTTCTTCTCTGCTTCACCTGTAAGTTCCTTCCTTTTCCGTCCTTCTCTGCTTCACCTGTAAGTTTCATTCTTTTCCGTTCTTCTCTTCTTCACCTGTAATTTCCATTTTTGGTGCTTTACATGGATCGCCATTGATAAAGGGCAATACTTATGTCATTACGGATTTCCTGCAGTACAAGAACAGATAACAGTGATTAAAAATCTTGTGTACTTTTTAGTCCTATTTTGTACTTAATTAAGTGCCTTTAAAAGTTGAAGGCCAGGCAAATAACAGATTTATTTAATAAATTTGCTAAAATGTCTTAAAGGAGCTGGCAGCAGAAAAATGAGGGCCCATTTTTCTTGAGTCTCAAGATTATTCAAACCCACTTTCGTGCTGTAAGTAGTAGTACTGAAAACCATGATACAAAGGTTCAAATTAATCATATTTATCTCTTATGAAGGCAAAAGTAATTTCTCCATGACACAAGTATCAAACAAAAATTAGACTTGTATTATTTAAAAATTCCCCGGACTTCCCCTTGCAAAAATGACACCCTCCCTTGTTGACTGAAAGCTCCTTTTATGCTGACTAGAGCTACACAAATTAATAACATGTAATTTAACAGTGTTCATTTTAGGTTTATATGTGTTTGAATCATTTTTCATCTGTGAGAAATGGTTATTCAGAATTTGTTAAGTTTTGCAAATTTGTAATGTATGCTCAAATTTTGATATAGCAGGTTTTGGAAACCCAATAATATATCTATGTTTATTTTTCAGATTTTTGTCGTAAAATTTTGCCATATATAAGTTGTACAATCTTTCAAGGGCATATCCTGGGGAAGAGGGGGGGGGGCAGGGGTGACTCCCCCCTTAAAAAAAATCCATGGATTTTTTTTAGGAGGGGATTTTTCTTTTTTTTCTTTTTTGCAATCATGGAAATATTGTTGTGACTGGACTGACCTCCGTTTTTCCACTCATAACAGATAACCCAATCAATTCAATTCCAAGTTGATGTTTTTTTTTTCTTTTGTGAAGACTCAAGATTCTTTTTTTAGATATGCAGTGTGTAGGCACATCTCTTTTTCAAAAAATATAAGTTTTCCCTCAACGTCACACCAAAAAAAAAACCTACTTTGGGGAAACTTTCTCCTGCTTTCAGACCTTTGTTTGGAGCTAGAAACCCTGGCCAATAGCTTATTACTGGACTGGTGTTATTTTTGTTGTCAAATGAAACCATACATGTCGTCACTTAGTACTGATCATCACTGAAAAACTGACATTCTAAGCTATTTGAGGCATCAAATACACAGTTTTCATAGCTTCTGAGGCCTTGCCCCCTCAACCCCTACTAGGACTCCATGTCCTAAAACGCATGCACACATAATCATTATCTTTTTCCATATCCCCCCCCCCCCCTTTTATCTGTTTTCTCGACCCGCCCTTGCCATCTTTCTTAGCTGATTGTTGGCAAGGCTTAAAATAGGCAACATAGTACCCACCATGTTGATTAGCAAAATACTAGGACTTATTAAGTTTGTCTTTGGTTAGGAAAAAGTTGTCACACTAACTGCTTTCCTTGTAACAAATTATATTCTTTAAAATCACATTTTCCCTTGTAATGCTTGAACCAGATGATACAAAAACCTACCAGCACAAATACCCATCAGCACAAATACCCATCAGCACCTGCCTTAGCTCTCTCTCTTTGTAGTGAATACCATTCTATATTTGCTTGGTATCCTGCACAAATGATAAGCTTGAAATCCAGGTGATGTGGTAATCGACCTTGAAAGATACCTGTACTTTCTCTCGAGGTCAGATTACCTGAAGCTAAAATATGAATGATTTAAAGCTCTAGTCTGTATGTAAGATGAGAATATAAATAGGAAGCATTTTAAATCTTCGAAGCATTTCAAGTGAATGAGATTTGAACTGAATATTTGCAACATATGTGATTATCTTAGGCTTCCTTTCCGTAGAGCTCTTTGGTAATAAGGGATAAATGCAGTTTTCTAAAATGAAAAAGCATTACATACATATATTGATATATTGTGATACCTATGTCCATGATAATGGATATCTCATTTACCCATATCGTGTCAAGCCTTAATATACATTGCTTATTTGGAAAGAGTAATTCATTTGGAGTAGAAAAGCTTATAAGTTTAAAGTTTTGACTTATTTTCCTTTAGTGGCACTTAGACCAAGACCATGTAGTGTTGGTTCAGTGCACAGCAACCAGAGCCTATGAACTCTGGGTTATCTTGTGGTTGTAATATTTCAAACTATAAAAAGGTCCTCAATATTTTGTCATTTTGACCTAAATTTGAGCAAGTTTGGATTGTCCTGATGTTTGATTGCATTCAAAGGAAGCAAGCTGTTAGAGGGTTGTTGTTACTATGGTTTCCGGAGTTATTCACTCTTTGCAATCGGAACATACTGTATACAAACATTTAATAAAATAAAATAAAGTGATTCATAGACTGCTTACTCAGAAATAAGTTTTAGTTTCAGCAAAACGTTTCCTGGGAAATAGTGGTGTCAAATCAACTTCCCAAGAACTTGCAATGTCGTTTCTTAGAGAAATGGTCAGTCAATCATTTACCTGATTACTCAGCACTGACTTTCTGTAATCTTATACACACAAATAACCTTGGGCTACTTGACTGTGGTGTACATGGGAGTGGCAGATAAACAATCATTGTTTGGAGTGTAAACACAATACACTGAACAGGAAGTCGGATTAATAATTGTCATACCAGAGTTTTCTGGATTAACTCAGGTGCCGGGTGCATGTAGGTTAAAGGGAAACTTTTCGGCATGTTGAAACTTCTTTTTTTGTACATTCACAATTCTCTTAACTTTGTACTGAGATTATTTCTTAGAAGTTTCTAAATTCCTACTTTAGCAACTCAAAGAAACATGTAACTTTTTGTTTCATTAAGTAAAAAGAAAGCCAATATCTGAATAAAAAGATATGTTTATTCATCCAAAAGGAACTGGTAGCTGAAAAGTGAATGCATTTTTTGTTGCTAAGTGAAGGGAATTGTGAGAAAGCACTGTAGGTCTATTTGCTGATACTTGTGTCGTTGAAAAATTGCTTATTTATAAGAAATAATTACGATTATTTGAATATTCATATTAAGATTATTTTTAAAACCATCACGTGCACGAAAAGTGTGTTCAAATATTCTTGATTCCCAAGAAAAATATACTCTCACATTTTTGGCCTGGCAGCTCCTTTATTTTCCATAGTCTGATTGATCAATTAAATAATAAGATTCCTTCTGAAGTGTAATTATCATAAATCTGAAACTTAAAGGGAAGGTATCATCCCATAGATAAATTCAGAAGTGAATGCGGCCATGCAGGTAATGTCACTTACCTGCATGGCGGCATTCACTTCTGAATTTATCACCTGTTTTCAACTTTCCTTGTTGATTGCGAGAAATCTGTGATAATATCAATAACACATTTGTTATGTTCTGTCAGGCGGATGCGTGATTAATAACATCGCATATTTCTCGCGATTGGATCAATAAGACAAATCCGGAAGTGACGTTACCAGCATGGCGGCGCTCACTTCTGAATGTATCTATAGGACGATACCTTTCCTTTAAGTTCTCAGTTAAAGAAGCTCTTGCTTAAAAGTGAGGGTGTCAAGGGAATTTTGAAATTAATACAGGTCTAATTTTTGATACATGTGATGTTTAAAAATTACTGAAGTATTCATGAGAAATATTCATAATTAATTTGAACATTCGTATCAAAGGTTCTTAGTGCTATCACATACACTAAAAGTGTGAATATTCTTGAGAATTAATCAAATATGTCCTCATTTTTTGGCTGTCAGCTCCTTTACGCAATTAGTGCAATTGTATAACAACAGGAAATAGTCGCTTAGAAATTAGTATTGAATTTTTACATCAGCAAACATAACTAGCAGTTGGCTGTTGCAATTGACCTATGACATTTTCATAATGATAGAATGCACTATACCAAGGATTCTCTCTGCTTCCATTATGTGATCCCCAGTCTAAATATAGGGTTAATGGAGAGATTTCTTGGAAATATGCTTTGTGCATATATTTTATTTATAGTCTAAAGAATCTTATTAGAATCTAACTAATCACTATGAATGATGTCTATGCCTTTTGTTGTGACCAGGATGATGGGAGTTTTAATTGTTTAATTTTCTGTGATGACATCACAAATACCTAGCTAAAGAAAACTTATCTTTATTTTTATCATTATTCTAAGAAGGGTAGGGCATTTTAATGGCAACTCCCTCTTTAAAAAACAAAACCAAAGTCAAAACTTTAAACTATTAAGCTTTTCTACTCAAAATGAATTACTGTTTCCAAATAAGCAATGTATATTAAGGCTTGACACGATATGGGTAAATGAGATATGGATTATGATGGACAAATATATCGCAATATATCACCATATGTATGTAATGATTTTCTTCCTACCTCTGGAATGATCAAACCTCTCTGGCACAATTTGATTGACCCTCGCTGTCGTGGTGCCGTTAAGCCTTCATCAAACAAACAAACATAAAAAAACATTACTGCTATTCTCTTAGATATTTTTTATTGTTATGACTTGTATTACCTCTCTGACATTATGTGACATGTAGTATTGAGCTGGATAATGGATGAGATTTAAAGGAAATAGGAGAGTAATGATGAGTACTGTATGACTGCTTTGTCTGGATACCTGTGTATCAGTGATGTTATTATTCAGTTGATTCCAGGATAGTGTACAAAATGTGCTCATTTGTAGCATTTTGCAACAATGTATTCATTCAAGGGTATAATAAAGTCATACAGCCTTATCCTCTCCATTTTGCAATAAATATGTGTGTAAGAAAAGTTAAATTATAATTATTCAGATTATCCAGAATTATCATGACGTGTCCTTCTCCTTAAAAATTTGTTGCAGCAAATCATAACCACAAACTTACTGTAGCAAATAGTGAGACCACTTTATCTTAATTAAAATAACCACACAATAAGGACTTCATCCATTGCTAATATGATACTCAGCACCAACTTCCACAACAACTAAGGTTTTTAAAATAAAGAGGAAAAATCTGACCCGACCTGGTTATTTATCAGGTCCGGTCTGACTGTTTGAAACTTTAAGGAGCAGAACAAGTAATGTGTGGTCACATATTTTATACATAACAGGAAAAGATTTTCATGTTATGGTTTTAAAATGTGTTCCTTTACCAAGAAGGCTCTGTTATGTGTATAATATGAATCCTGTGCCTATGATATGAATCCTGATTTATGAGTATAATGTGAATGTATGTTTTTGTAATTTGAGTATCTCGATTTTGGTAATTACAGGAATGACAGAAAAATTGTGGCAAGTGGTACATACACCAACACACATGATGTACTCTGAACATGACAGTGGGGGCAGAACAGGATTTGGGTTTGGCTCTGCTTCCTGAACAAAAGAAGGTGGGGGAGGGGGCTTAATTCATGTTTAGCTCCGTAGAAAATTAAACACAGGAATGACTTAAACTGTAGATCTTTTTCAGCACCCCCTTCAAATATTTTTGTTTGTTTTGGTGCCACTGTCTTAGAAGATCAAACACTGTGTATATTTCAGAAACTGCTGACTCTATTTTTTTAGTTCTTTGTTATTCACAGATATTTAAGTAACAAAACTGAATTAAAAGATAAAATATCCACCAGTAAAACCAATGAATCAATTCTTCAATCTCATTTCAATAATAAACAATTATGATATCGTTTTGAATAAGAACTACAGTAGCTTCTGATATTTGTATTTTCCAATATTATCCTATTCTATTTTCTTCATGTGTGTACAGTATTTCATTTTTCCTCAAAATAATTGTTCTTTCGAATTATCCCAGATATTTGTAAATGTTTATCTGAATTTCCTTTAAGATAGTATGTGGCTTTTCTTCTTTTCAGTTCAAGCTCGTTTTCACCCCCATGGGTTCGGTTTTAATTGTACATGGCTTTAAGAAATTTCTTTTTTAAATTGTACTTTTTTCCTTTCTTTGCAGCCCAAAGATGGTACAACAATACAGAAATCAAGCTCGTCCGAGTCTCTCAAAAATATTGGTTCTCCCCCCGAGTGTCTTTTCCAGTACGAAACTAGCACCATAAAACGTCGCCCCAAAAGAATGGTACAAAACCCTTCCACCAGTTTGTCAAGTCCGAGTAAATCCTCGACTAATGCTGAAAAATCAGTGGTAAAAGAAAAAAGTCCAAACCACACCCCTTCCAGCGGTGTGAAAAAGCTCATATCAAATAAAAAAAGGAAAGAAACTTAAAGTATGCTACCTATTCCGGAAAACATCGCGATAAATTACTTCGTACCTCTTTTTACGATAATGTAGAGAAGGAGAATTATAAGGATGATTTGTCTGGGAGAGAAGAACCATTAAAATCGCCATCATCTGTTACATCAGGAAGTACTGGTTTTTCCGGGACAGATCGAGAGTCAGTGAAGAGCGGGGAAAGCTCCGCCTCCGAACTCATGTTTAACTTTACCAGTAAAGGTTCACCTAAAAAGAGTTCTTCGAGTAGCTTGAATTCCCCGGTGGAACCTGGGGTTTTGAAAAGTGCCAAATTTGTGGAAGAAAATGCAGCAAACTTTAGAACTGCAAATACGTTTAAGAGACAATCTACATTGCCGGGCACGTTGGATGATTCGGATAGTGGACAACGTTTCACGCGTCAAGACGGAAACTCCGAACTTCTTTGCAAGAGGCTTGAGAAGTAAAAGCAAGGACAAAAAGGTCAAGAGATCAACAAGTTTCAGTGATAATGCTAGTTTTCGTCCTGTGAGACATAAAGACAGTTTGGATCAAGTGCACAGATTTTTAGAAGAGACCAACTCACGTTTACAAGAATACGAAGTTAATCTCCATAGACAGTTTCTTAATGAGACCATCGATAGCGGGTTTGATGGGAACAGCATAGAAAACAATTCTGAGCGATCAAAATCAACATCAGAGGGTACGCTGTTAATGAATTCTAAATGGAAAGACCGAACCTCTGCTGGTTTTGGAAGTGAGAGTGAGTGTAGCTTTGGATATCAAGCTGACTCCCTGTTGGAGAGCTCGCTCGGTGACAGAGATTCCAGAGCGGACTCAGACTTTCATGATGTATTTCAGGATGAGGTAAGAAAACTGATTTAATGTATCAGGGTTGGAAAATATAGTGGACCATGGTACAAATGGTCCCAGAAATTTATTCAGGTCTCCAGAAAAAAAGGAAAACAAAGGAAAGGGAGGGGGAACAAAGAATCGGGGAAAATGGAATTAAAATTGGAGAAAAGCTATGAAAGTAAAAAAGAAAGAATCAAGAAAATTTAATAGATGTTTTCTGTTGGAATTAAGCAGTCGGTTTTGTTGTTGTGGTAAGACTTTTTATGGTCCTTGCAGAATGCAAAATATTTTTTCCACTCCTGGGTATCACCTACTGGGGTCCAGGGGTATCTTTTTCTTATCACCTTTGTCTCCCCATCAGGGACATGCTTAGAAGTATGACTATTGATAGTAAATGATAGATATGATATCATTTCGACCTCTTTTGTAAAAGGTAAAAAATGCAAGTTCTTTTGGTTATTATGGTCAAAACCTTTATGGCTTGCAACAAAGACAGTAACTGGGAGAATAAGACTCCCATTACCATTACACTCTCTGGTTTCATTTTCTAGTCCCTTTTGTATTCTACAATTAAACAGCATAGAAACACTTAATATTACTTTATTTTGCCAATATCAACTATCAGGAGTTAGTGAGGATAAGAGTGATGAACATTTTTCAGAAGTGAAATTGAATTAGTGTCATATCTGTTTAGGCACATGTGAGTTAGTGATAGTGAGTCTGGGGTATCTCAGAAGTCTGTTTGAGCATCAATGTTTGTAATCGGTGTGGAGTTTGGAGTTTTGTTAGACCCCATTTTGCTTGTACAGTAAGTATATAAATTGAGCTGCTAGAACCAGCGATTAATGTCTTGTAGATCATATAAATATCAAATCCTTACAATTGCAAAGATAAACTTACGACAGGTTGACATGTGACCTCACTAAGCCATTTACTGTGTAAATTACCTCCTGAGAAGAAAACAATGCTGGAGACACCATACATATCAGTGGTGTGTGACGCTTATGTCATGAATATTCAGCAGGGGGTTTAATACCACACAGTGGTAGAACAGGGATTCAGTAGAATCCAAACAGGAAGTCATTTTCATACATAATTGCCTAATTTCAGGAAAGCCGTCATTGTAAATCCAAGAAACTTTAAATGTTAGGTTTTTTTGTGTATTTACGGATCCTGAAGGATGTCTGTGAATACCGTGAAATAACGTGCAGAGATTACATTTCTTGAATTTTCTTTACTTTTGTCTACCTGTGGCTGGGTACCTTATTAAAGTGTTGGTATTACAGAACGGAGCATCAGAATTTTGTAGCATAAAGCTTTGTAGAAACGCTGTTTTGTTTTGATAGTTTTATTTTAATTGAATGTTTTGTGGTCAAAAGAAGAAAGCAGAATATTTTGGGATATCTATGCAGAAACGCATTGGATTTTAATATCAACAATTTTTTATTTGAGTCGTTATTTTAAAATAATATAAAAACTACGATGCCTTCAATGACGGAAATTGTACCAGACCTTTTCCAGTGGGATTTGTCTTACCCAAAGGAACCTATTGACCCATTCACTCTCTCATTCCCGCAGGACGATGATGAGGACGACATTGACGATGATGATGATGAGAGTCATTCGCTCAGCTCCCATCATACGCAAGCCTCCATGTTCCAGCAGAGGGGTGCTATTCGTAAAGCGGGGTGGCTAGAGGTGAAAAGCATGCTGGTCCAAAGAAAGAAGAAGGTAGAGAGGGCTGGCAAGAGAACTTGGAAGAAATATTGGGGTAAGTGAAGCAAGAGTGATTTGATCAATAAGTTGTGAATATCAAATAAACATTCTTGAAGATTCAGGGCTTATGAATGAGTAGAAAACTAATATTGTAGTAGATTTTGTTAAAATGGCATAGAATAAACCACCAAAACAAACAAATTCCATACAAAATATGCTCTATATCAAGGAGAAATTAATCATCACTTATTGTTCAATTGAGAATTGGATCATACATCCTTTTGCAAAATTTTGCTGACGATGATGCCTTTAGCTTTATATTTCAAGAATATGCAAAAGTATTAAAGCAATGACAAATTTATTTTATGGACAGGTTGCACTTAACTGCCAAAAGTATATGAAGTGCAGTATGTATCATTCTTAATTTATATAAAAAACAGCCAAGTGCATTGAGTTTTTAATAGTATGTTTAGCTTTGGCTTGTGATACTGCTGTCTATAACATTATTAGTGTGACCTTTTAAAACATTGCAATTAAGAATAATACAGAATCATTATTTGTAGGATTCCTATTAAAAATCAGTTGAAGGAATATTCCCATTGTTTTTTGTAAAATTTTATTTGAAAGAGCATACTTGAAAGAGCATACTTTCAGAGCCAATTTGGTACAAAAATTAGGTTGATATCATATTCCGTTCAGAAGATATGGAAATTTAAAGATTTCCGAATTGCACTTGAAAGTTTTGTACAGTATGATGAATTCATGTTTGATGATGTCATAAAGAAAATTCCATTGCAAATGTATTTCTTTGAATGTTAATTGGTTGTTTCTGTATGATTAGAAACAATTGTACAAAAGTTATTAAAGTAGGGTATATTTGGCAATATATATAAATACCTAACTTTCATCAATTTATTTTTCTAGCAGGTTTTACTAATAAAAAAGAATGATAAATTTTAATGAAATACATCAACTTTGTGGGAGAATGTGTTGCTGTGATGTCATACTGAGCCTTTTCCTATTTGTTTATTGGCATTTTTTGTGAACCTTAAAATTAGAGTATTTCCTGGTAGGAATAACATATCAACATGATTTTTGACTAAATTGTTTCTAAAAGTTTTCTCTTATAAAAGGTTGCAAAAAAAACATGGGGATATTACTTTAAAGTGTTGACAAAAAGTTTACTTTTGAAAGAAGTTTAGTCGTAATATTTTCTCATAACTTTGAAGTGTTCTTAGATGGTGCATTTTCCCTCCCTTTCTTACAAGCATTCATTGTGATTGTATGACTTTGTTGTCTTTGTACCCACAGTCTGTTTGAAAGGGACCATGTTGCTGTTTCATGCTTGCCCAGATAAACAGACGTCAGACGAGAGTGGAGAACCAAGACATATTTTGGGTGAGTTACATTTTTTTCTTGAAGTAAACAACAGCAGCTTGTAACTCAAGTTGATGTATTATAATGAAATACTAACTCCTTAAAGCTTCATCTGGTAGAGATGCATCTTACATTACAATATATTGTAATACTGTAGTTGATGACATGAAGACTCAAACACCCACTACGGCTGCAAGCCCCACCACTACCAACACCCCTTGATATCCAGCAGCATAAAAATAATTATAATAAATAAATAACAAATACTAAATTGTGGAGAGTCGCCAGTGCACCACAACTGGTTATCAATGGCCGTGGACATTAACTCGGTTGTCGATGTTATGTCTGTCCATGCGTCGTACCTGTGCTCTCGTCCGGGTTGTATTAAGCATTTCGTGATAGCATTGTTACTATCATAACCGAATACGCAGGCGACAAACCCGTCATTGTAATTGTGTGTTCACTCATCATCGTCACAGAGAGATACTTCCTCAACTTTGTTTGAGCAAGAAGTAACATTCTAAGTGTTTCATTATCATTAACTGGCAGTTATGATGACCAATTGTCAATCCAAAATCACATAAATGAATATCCAAAGTTACCTGCCAAATTATGGTTAATCATCGTCATAAAATATCAAAATAAAATTAATTATATTTTTTGAAAAGTGGACTCTCATTTATTGCTGATGGTGCAAAGAGGACAATTGTTTTTATCTTTAAAAACAGCTGTAATAAATAATAGGTTTCGTTGAAGTTGATGATAATGCATTTTGTTTCATTATGCATTTGGTAAAAGATACTTACACTTCCTATGGGATGCCAGTATTTTAGTCTGGTAATTTGTTAGTATCACATCAGGTTAATGTTCAAATAATGTATTAAATTTGTATAACAAGTTTTAACCCTTATTATGCATTGGGCACATTAGGGGACTTGGTTTAATCTGCTTGCGACCAGATAGGGCTTAAAACTCATCTGTCATCCTAACACATGGGGATGTGCTTGGGATTAAGTTTAAATTGATGTGAAAAATACCAAATTCTGATTAGAAAAGGTGTTAAATTAACAAAAAAATCTTGTTGTTCCAGGATCTTGAGACATGCAAAATTGATGTCATAGTTAAATGCCTGCCTGAAGATTTTGATGTAATTGTATTAATTTACTTCAAGTTATATCTTACCTTCCATGCTATAAACATGCACAATCTGGTCCATGACCTAATTCAATCACTGCATGTTTATAGCATGGAAGGTAAGTATAACTCTCGGAAATATCCCGCTACTAAAGCGGGGTAAATATGTGCTTCAAATTCAGCTATTGTATGGATAACTTGGTTATATCTTTCTAATCAAATAGTTAATTGGAAGTATAAAGAAGTTTTTAAATTGTGGGTCAGACACAGCCGCTCATTAATACATTTGTGGCGGAAGATTAAAGGCAATTGATTTATTAGAGAAAGTGATGAGCTTTTTAACCGATAATGCCATACGAAGCTGAGAAACTAAGGTTTTGATCAAAAAGGCTAAAAACATTTAATTCCCTGTGTGTTGACTTTACCCTTTTAACTGTACATTACCAGTAAGACTCCTGGTAGACCCACTCGAAGGTGCTATATTTTGAACTTTCATATAAACTTGGCCATAGGTCTGAAGTCCAGCAAAATACTGCATGACTAAAATCATGCATATTTTCTTGAATAAATTGGCTAGGTTAAACCATTTCTGTATGTAACCCTTATTCAAGCGGAACTCCATTTCTGTCAGAATATTGAAAGAGCCAAAAAAAATACACAACTTGAAGCTTATGAAAGAGTGCATTGCTTTTATCAGGAAGCAGATCATTCCTTGTTCCCAGTTCCTGGACAGAATTTTATTATTCAAGCAAACTTGGCTCGAAAATTGATAATCTTTTTATCACCCATCTTAACATTGTACAATATGTATTTATTGGTACTTTGAAGTATGCTTTAAAGGATTAGTTCAGGGGTCAAGCAGGTCCATCTTATATAGAAGTGAACTTCAAAAGAAACACAATGATGAAGACAGCATTGCAAAATCTTTTCGGTTAAGGAGATATTTAAGTTTATTGTTTGGTATCATTTCTGTACAAACGAATGAAATCAGACAAGTTGTGATGTCACAGCCTCAGATTCCTCAAAGTCTTTATGTATTTTAAATAAAGTTTATTTAATTTTTTTACTATTCAAATTATTTTTATTCAAACTTTCTTCAGGTGGTATACTATAAATACCCTTCCTAGATTCAGTTTTACTACTTTTTTGACATATCTAGTGGTTTATAAGCCACAAAATCACAGGACAAAATATAATAGAATATATAAAGACATTGAAAAATCTGAGGCTATGACATTACGACTAGTCTAATTTCAGTCGTTTCTATACAAATGATACCAAACTTTAAACTTAAATATCTCCTTAATGGAATAAGATTTTTGAATGCTTTCTTCACCATTTTGTTTTTTTAAAGTCCTTTTCATTTAAGATAGACTTGACCCTGAACTAATCCTTTAAATTTTCCCATAAATAGGCTCAGTTTTTTGTTGTACATGGGGTATCTACTTTATAAAATGTAGCAGAGCATCATATTTGTTATTTTTTCAGTTGTGGAGCATGGTTTGGCTCAAGCTGTGCCTGAGCACCCTAAGAGGGAGAACATATTCTGTCTCAGCACAGGGTTTGGTGATGCTTATCTTTTGCAGGTGAGAGAAAGTAGCTTTGATTTTGGCTTTTAAAGAATATTCCATCATTTTTTATTTATATGATAGAGGACTATGAAAGAAACAATTTGGTGTAAGAATTATGTTGATATCTATTTTAGCTTAGGAGTCATTGCATTATAACCTACACTTTATAAGAGCATGTTTTTCCCATCTGCTCATGAGCCTTGCACTCTTAAGTAAAAGAAAAACATTTTCATTGTTTTATAAGAAACACATAAGAATTGCCTTGGATCTGCCTTTATGACATCACATTTTACACTGTGAGGTCACTTTTTAGCATACTCATACAATCTTTGAAATGCAATAAACAGAAAAAGATATCAACGTGATTTTTACACCAAATTGTTTCTTTATAGTCCTCTATCATATACAGTATATGAAAATAGAAATTCATGGGAATATTCCTTTAAGCCTGGTGGGACCCCTTTTACAACACTGGTACCCCCTCCCCCCCCCTCCCTTCGCCATGGAAGCTATTGTGATGTTTGGGCTAAATTTGCTTGTTTATCAGACAATTATGGTTGCTTCAAACTAAATTATTCCCAAGGGGAACTTACAGCTGGGGTGAATTTATACCCAAGGGGAACTTAACAGCTGACGTGAATTTGATTATACCTAAGGGGAACTTAACAGGTGACGTGAATTTATGTTCATTTAAAGGTGTGTAATGTGCTTACTATCTCATGAAAGATATACATGAACATACATAGGTGTAAATTCAATGTTGATTTTCCTACCGTGCTCTGAGCTTATTTGATTTCTTTCCAAGTTAAACAAGACTTTGATGTAAGAAGGAAATCCTTCAAGTGTGTCTTATTTTCATTTAGGTGTTTTCCATCAGAAAATAGTTTCATAGAAATTTAATTGATACTTGGGCCACAAAAATATATTTACTGAACGGTTTCTAAGAGTGGGATGATACTTTGAAGAAAAACGTGATGATTATATTAGTTTTGTGCATATTAAACTTATGATTTGTACTTTTGCACAGATAGGCACTTTCAGAGGTAAGAAGTGCTATAGATCAGGTCAAATTTCCATAAATTTCCTTAACATTATCACTTGATTAATTTCTTGTGAAATATGATTAATTTCTTGTGAAATATGATTAATTTCTTGTGAAATATAATGTGTTTGCACAGTGTTAGAAATGAACTGAAATTTATCTTGCATACATTATCCTAAGCTTGACGTCAAGAGGAAGATGAGAAAACAGAATTCCTTGTTATTTATTAATCAATGATTAATGTTGAGACAAGCATTTATTGCACTGGGCAAAGGACTTTGACCTAAGTGGATTGATCCAACTTTAAGAGGGCCATTCCACAATATATTCACTACTCATATTCTACTCTGGGAATTCTGACAACCATGCAGGAAGAGTTGTGTCAACATTTTTATGAAATTTTTGTAAACAAGAAAAAGCAGACCAAGCTAAGGTGTTAAATGAATCATTTAATTGTTTTGAAACTAAATCTGCTTTCAGTTGTCAATATTTCCATGTGAAACCCTTCCTGCAGTTCAAAGTGAAACCCAAATTTCTCTGATTTTCACACAAAAATATAAGCTAAGCTGCTCAATCGATTTTGAAATGATTTCCAAGCGTAATGCGTAAAGTTGTTTGTTAGGAAACGAGTGTGCATTTCCTTGTAACACTTTTCGTTTTAATCAATCATTGAGCCAACGATTCAATTGATTGATCAATCATTAGCATTTGTAGAGCATCTAAAACAGCTATTAAAATTATTGTAAGGTGTGACAGGCATTAGTGCTGATGAAAAGCTTCTTGGGATAAGTGAGTCCCCAAGTGGTTGCTTAGTTTTAAGATTGTGGGAAGGGGAAGGGGGTGGATTAACAACTTAACCTTCTAAGAAATTGCATTTTAAAGGTGTTTTTTCATCATTCTACTTTACATTGATTTTAGTAAAATAATATTAGTGGATATTGGCCATTTTGATTCAGCTTAGATTAACGGTATATGTCTGGCAGTTTCTCCCCCATTACACCCACTGTCCTTGTGCATGTCTGGATGTCTATGTCTCCTATTGTAAAAGCTTTCCTTTCCTTCTGGCAATTTCAGAGCATATAGGTTTAATTGCATGCACATCAAATTCCAAATGTTCTATACAAAGTTAGATTCATTGACAGGATGCCTTTAAAGGATTAGTTTAGGGTTCAAGCAATTCTATTTTATATGAAAGAGGACTTCAAAAGAAACAAAATGATGAAAATCTTTTTTTCGCTAAGGAGATATTCAAATTTATACTTTGGTATTATTTTTGTTGAAATGACTGAAATCAGACTAGTTGTGATATCATAGCCTCAGATTCCTCAAAGTATTGATGTATTCTATCATATGATATCCTGCGATTTTGTGGCTCAAAAACCATTGGAAAGTAGTAAACCTGAATCTTGTTAGGGTAATTATAATTACCATCTGAAGAAAGTTTGAGGGAAAATAATTCAAGTAGTGAAAAAAGTCAAATAAAATTTCTTTAAAATACATTAACAATTGTTAAGAATGCGAGGATGAGAGCGCCAACTATCCATAGTAGACTTACTACACCAGTCATTTCTACACAGATATGACAGAGCTTTAAACTTGAATATCTTCTAAACGGAATAAGATTTTTGAATGCTTTCTTCACCATTTTGTTTATTCTAAAGTCCTCTTTCATACAAGATCAACTTGGTTCACCCCTGAACTACTGTAATCCTTTAAAACAAAAATTTCATATTGTTCTTGTATTGTCAATCTTGAGAAAGGTGCAGTCTTGTGCAAGGCATTATGCAGAGAAGAGAAAACCTGACAGACTGAAAAAACAAATAGTTCGATCGAGTATCTAATAACCAATCAAATACCTTGAATTCATTTGTATGAGTATTATAACGTTTGCCAGCTTGAGCATTTACGTACACAGTGCCCTGTAAAGTACCTGCTATGTATGGGGATCATGCATACTTAAGTTTTTGCTGATTCACAATCTAAAGTTTCTTGATTTTTGTGGCCACGAATGTCAAAAAGCCCATTTTTCTCCAACAACACAAAGTTGTTACCATTTTTCTGCTGTTTCCTTAATTTTTGGCTAAGGAGAATTTGTTTTCGCATGCCCTTCTTTTGGCTAGGTTAATTAATGGAGAGGGATTTGTGTAACTGTCATCCATGAGAATTGTGGCATATGAAAAGCAGTTCTTTTCCTTACATAAATACAATCTAAACTGACTAAGATTGGACCATGGAAACATAACTTAATTTGCCCATATTTTCCCCTCACTAAGTTTGAGATAACTGTATATTTTAAAGTCAACAACCATTGGTGTAAGATGCTGGGGTACAGATTTGGCAATAACCAACAAAATTTGATAAATTTGGACTGGTGTCAGTAAAGCGACATTTTTGGGCAATTTGCATTGCCCTCTTCCCCCCCCCCCCCCTCCTTACCCTCCCAAATGAATATGGCTCCTATACCAAACTGACAGCCGTACATTCAGTGTATGCATGATATTTGGAGGAAAGTGAATGTTTTACATTTGGCTTCATACAAATATTTATAGCAATTAAAAAATACTATGAAATTGGATGATTCATAGTTTTAAAACTAGATTCATACCCTACTGTCTATCACAGGTCTGATTGGAAACAAGTGCCAGGAAATATGGAGCCTAAAATTCTGAGAAAAGTCTAAACCCGATATGCTCTGGTTACTGAACTAAATCAGGAATTCTGTGATTCACAGGGTAATGGTACTTTTTGGTATGCTTGGAAAGTTTATGTGGAATACATATCCTTTAATATTGAAGAGTTCAATGAATAAACTAATTGACATTGAGCATGAGTTGTTTAATGGTATTATTCTCAGTTTACTGCAAATAACAAACAGTTCAGATGTCAAGATACTACTGCAGTGTTGATGTAGCATTCGCTAAATGGCTCTAAAATCTATTAAAGGTTTAGCTCAGTGGTCAATACTAATTCTCTCAGTTGAAGGGGTGCAGCATATTCTGAACAAAAATAGCATTAACCATACTTCCCATAGGTGGGATTTGGGGGTACCAGGGGCTTCCCCCCCCCTCCCTTCCACACACGCACACACACTTTTCCTCACACTCATAAATTTGTTTGCAAACTCGTAATAAAATAGCTATGTATTATGCATGAGGTGATGTGTTCATTAACTGTGAATGATTGACAGACCATTTCTCCTAAGCAAAGATATTGCTTCATGGACCACTGAACGAACCCTTAAATGCACAATGTAACGTACATATAGAAATGTTACTACCTTATGTGGTGTAAGTGTATACGATAGAATAAGGAAATAGGAATGTCTATCAGCTGCAGCAGAACACTCAAAGTTTCACATTTTGTGATCATCTGTTCCACTTTCATTTCCAGGAAATTTGTTTATGTTTGAATCAAAATTGCTGTTTTCATTTTCCCTTCATATCCTATCACAGTTATTGCATTTATAAAGGTGTTTCCTCTTTTGTTACAGTATATCTCTTTCAATATAAAAGTTTGTTTGAAATTCCTGGAGGGATACAGCCACATTTAAAGATTAAAGGATTGAAAATTTCACCACAGAATTGAAAATGTATATAGTGTCCTAAAACAAATCCTGTTTGGAATGGAATACATGGTAAACTATTACTCTAGCTTTGGACATGTATTTCTTGTGTTCCTAGAAATACATGTTGGCAACGCAAGAATATTCATTACGCCCAATCTTTGCTACAAATTTTCTGTCTTTTTACCCACAAGAACCTCCATTTTATAATTGGTATTACTTTTAGACTGCTAAAAGCAATCAAGAAACCCACCACAGATAGTGCAGTGATTTTACGCATCAGTAATTACACTCCCAATCATCTATATGCGCACAATGGAACTGATTGTGAAGGGCCAGGTATTGAGGATTTGGTTACTGCAGGGCCAAGTCATGTGTGTAATGTGGGGCTGAGGATTCATTTTGACTTTTCAAAGGATGCTTTCATCAGTGAGCTATAAACACTCTTGGTGAGGTTGGATACATTGGACTGAAAATTTATAGCCACAGTTATTCACCATGTATTGTGGGGGAGGGATGAAGGGAGAGGGGGGGAAAAGAGCAGCTGCAAAGTCTAAATGAAATTGATTGTCATTGAAGCAATGTTGGCTCAGCATTTTGAAATGTATGGTATGATTTGGAAACAGAAAATAGAGTGAAGCATATTGCTTATGACTTAGCTTCCAACTTTCTTTTCTTTTTCAGTTTCAATAGGCCACTCCAAGAATAGGACCATAATAAGTAATGTCTTAATATTATTAGCAATGGCCCCTTCTTTCAGTGAGCTTATAAGTAACAGCTAGGTGTAAGCATACTGGATGGGAAGAGGTTAGATATTCCCAACTTTGGAAACGTTTTGGCAACACCTATGGATGCCTTTGGGCAAAATTGAAAACGGCGTAACCTATGTATGCCTTTAGGCGAAATTAAAAATGGTGTAAAAACTCTGAAGAGCAAAGAAGCTGACCACCATGATATGTCAATTGCCAATCTTCATACCAAAATGAAATCAAAATTGTACAAGAATAAGATTATTCAGGCTAAATGGACTTACTTCAGCTAATTGTTTTGAGCCTCTACTCCAAGCATCCAGGTTATAAACTCTGTTTGACCTATTTATTGTTGCTTAAGTCACGTGGCTGACTTGTTATTTCTAGACAACTGATAATCTTCTGTCTCACTGCAATCTGGAAGCTTTTGTATACTTGTCAGATCTGCTCCAATTGCAGAAGGGAATGAACTATAGGTTGATGACTTAAATATATTTTGCATTTGATGTAAACATATCTTGTGGTCTGTGAATCATTGATTAGTTTGACAGCTGTTCATATTCAAACATCACTGAAAACATGATTTTGTTTCAATGTGTGTAAATGATTCATTTTTTCAGATTCAATTGGATTGTTATCAATTTCTGGCTTTAACAAAAATGGGTATTAAGTTTTCATTGTGTGTGTGTGTAACATTCTCCTCTTATGAAATCCTAGCTACCAACTCCACCCTCTCCTCCGTACACCCCCTTCTCCATATACCCATTGATTGATAATTTCATGAACCCAACTTTTTGTTTCATTACATATATACACTTGTAGAGAAAAAAAACCCAGCATGTTTAAATAATATAGTCAATAGCTAAGATATGCGTTTCTCTTTGTTTAGGTTGGGAAACGTGATAAATGTTGTTTCTATGTGTAGTTTGTTGAAATATTTGAGGCTCTTTAACAAAGTAAACTGAGTAGCAAAACGAAACTTGATTGAGCACATGGTGTTCAAAATATTGTCAGATTTGATATTGTTTGCTACTGGTTAGCCACAATACAGAAGTGCATAGTATATGCACTGAAGCATGACATCACTGGCCATGTCTGGGCAGTTGGAATTGTGAGCCTTGAGGCATTTTTTTACTATTTGAAATATTATATCAGATACCTAGATATCTATATATCATCTAACTCTTGTCTATTATTTTACAGGCTCCAACTCAGATTGATTTAGAGAACTGGATCATAGCCATTCATTCAGGTACACAATTTTTTTTTAAGGTAACATGCAACACCACCACTAGATAAAATATCTTTTACAGGATGAAAATGAATGTCAGATTTAATTGCAATTTTGAGTTTGCCGCAAAGCTATTTCTATAACATCATCATCATCATCTGTCTCTGATAGCAGAGGAATGTTGCCTATAACTCCATGTTTGTAAAGTGATCCCACCAACAGTATACTCTGCATAGAAGTTGGGTGTGACAGGCATTGATATGATCCTCAGAGTTAAACATTGAACTTAGCCAACATTAATCACATTTCATTAATACAAAATTGAATGATTTTTTTTATGTATTTGAAAATTGTTGTGGTCATGATGAAACTTATAGCCTTTGAATCTGGTACCTTATGTCAGTTTTCATGGTTTCAGTATTTTCTCTTTTAATCCTCCAGCCTGCTCCTCTGCGTTTGCAAGACAACATGGTAAAGATGACACTCTGCACTTACTCAGGAATGAAATACAAAAGTTGGAAGATCAGATCGAATTGGTGAGTTTGTCTCTGGCGATCTTAAATATATGTAATTAGGAAAGCATGTAGTTATTGTCTTTTTGCAGAAGAGACACAATTTTATATTTGGGCTTAGATATTTTTTCGTTCTTTTAAACAGGAAAGCAAAACCAAGAAGATGGCTGAGCTCCAGCTGTCCACAGTGACAGAAGCGAAGAATCGTCAAGCAATAATAACACAAGTAAGATAACAGGAATCGTTCAATTACTCACCTTTAACCCTTTTTTCTCTATGCCATTGCAAATTGAAAACATCTTCAGTTAAATCTCTTTTTCATTTCTCTAAAAGGTTTTAAATTTGACAAAGTATTATAAATAAGTCTGACTGCTCTCGGAGGTCTGCACATTTCTAGATTAAGTGCTTGTGGACTTGAAAAGCTACCTCTTTTCAATTTGTTTCCAAATTAAACCTAAAAATGTACTGCTTTTACAGGGTATTTAAAGATGTGGTGTGAGCACCTATAAAATATTGCAGTCTTAAATTTGGTTTGAAATCTCAATGATAATAGCAATAATGATAAGAATAATAATAATGATAATAATAATAATAGTAATAATAATAATATAATAATAATAATAATAATAATAATAATAATAATAATAATAATAATAATAATGATGATAATAATAATAATGATAATGATAATAATAATGATAATAATAATAATAATAATATAATGATAATAATAATGATAATAATGATAATAATAATGATAATAATAATATTAATATTAATAATATAATGATAATGATAATAATGATAATAGTAATAATAATAGTGATAATAGTAATAATAATAATAATAAATGATACTACTACTACTACTTCTACTACTGCTACCTCTACTATTTTTTTTGCTGAACTTATCTGACATTATATTCATTTCTTATGTAGTTCTTTCATGATAAAGGGGATAGAATTATGTTTTGGTAGGCAACTACTCCAAGTAGAATTATGTTTTGGTAGGCAACTACCCCAGGTAGAATTATGTTTTGGTAAACAACTACCCCAGGTAGAATTATGTTATGGTCAGCAACTACTCCTGGTAGAATTATGTTTTGGTAGGCAACTACTCCAGGTAGAATTATGTTTTGGTAGGCAACTACTCTCGGTAGAATTATGTTTTTTACCCCAGGTAGAATTATGTTATGGTCAGCAACTACTCCTGGTAGAATTATGTTTTGGTAGGCAACTACTCCAGGTAGAATTATGTTTTGGTAGGCAACTACTCTCGGTAGAATTATGTTTTGGTAGGCAACTACTCTCGGTAGAATTATGTTTTGATAGGCAACTACTCTAGGTAGAATTATGTTTTGGTAGGCAACTACCCAGGTAACTCAGTGACTTTGTTGAGGTCTTTACCCCCATCAGCTGTTTTGCCTAATAAAACATATTTCTTAATAGTTCTATTTTCCCCAAAAGTTACTGATGGACTTGCAATGATGATATAACTTTTTTTTCACAGATTACACAATGGGAGCAAAACCTGGAGAAGTTTTATCTGGAGCTGTACCGTATAAAATGCTACGCTTCTTCATTACAAGCCACAGAGCTTCCTAATCCAAAAACCCTTCTTGCCTATGTCTCCAGGACGACCAAAGCTACTCTCTCCCGATTAGGCTATTTCAGCGTGTCTTCCTTCCATGCGTTAGTGTGTGCTCGTAATCCAATGGGTCTTGAGGGTCGTTTCTCGAAACCCAAGGTCAAAAAACAACCAAAAACTTTGGTAAGACTCACTTTTCATTAGTTCATCAGAAATATAATATAAATTAAACACTTTATAATCAATATTTTATGTTTATTAGCACTTTCTGTAAGATTTTTTTTGGATTGAATTCAAGATATTTGGACACATGGTTATGAAATCTATAAAAGGAGATCAAGACTAAACATCAAAAAAAAACTTATTATTCATAGTTGTGGAAATAGTGAATGATCGATTTGTTGTTAATGATTAAACTGAAATTTACTCACATTGAAAGCTGATTTGATATCTACTCATAACATGAAGAGTTGGTAGATGATTCAGAAAAAGAGCATTGTAAAGGAGAAAGTGGAGGGCAGAGTGCCCAAAGTTATGTTTGGTTGATATCCCTGCATGTGTCTTTTTATCATTTCTACCATTTCTTAGAACTCTAAAGGCTTTGTCCCTAATAATACTACTTTAGGGCTCAGATTTGATTCCCAACTTTGAGTGATTTTCAAACCCAAGTTCGGAAAAATGTATGAATTTAGGTGAATTGGAAGAAATTCTTTAGCAGCATATTCAAGATCTGTATCCCTTCCATGGAAGAGGTGCAGAGGGGGAAGGGGAGGGGGTGTAGTAGTATACAGGTGTTCGATATGGCAAGAGGATCTGTAAGAACTTTTCAGAATGATATTGCAGTGGAAAATATTTCCAAGTTAGTTGTATATGCCAAGGCTTAAATTTTGTTCTATGCAGTTAAAAGTGTAAGATGGGTAATAGTTTCTGCATTTTTGTTGTTGCAGTTTGGAACTTCTGAAGAGGAAGAAACACCAGCCTCTCTCCCAACAGTCTTCCATTGATACCTCAGGGTAAGCATCCTATGTCTATATGTTCTGTGATGTATATTGGAATGTTACTAGGTTCTCACTATTTAAGAAAATACATGTTTCTAATATTGCATATGGAAAATCATTGCATTTAATTTTCACTGCATCAGTACCTTAGCATGAAATCACCATATATCACAGAATTGTTTGTATTTTTGGTCTGTATACTTGGTGTGTATTCTTGCTACTGGAATTGAAATTGAAAAGTCCCTCATTTTCACTTTGTAAATTAGATCATCAATGCTGGAGTGAATTTTGACACCTTAATTCACTACAGCAGTTACTTAAAGATTAATGTTGGGGCGGAATATTTATATTCGTACTTAATGCACAGGGCAAAGAACTTTGGCTCGAGTATAATGCCCCGACTAAAGGAGGGTCTTTCATGAGTGCAAAGTCCATAAAATATGCATATAAACACATTGCCAAACAATTAATCTTATTAATGAATTTCCATGTTAGATTGTTTATCTTAATGCACTTATTATAAGTGCATTAAAAAAGAAAAGAATGTAAAGCGAGAAAAGTTTACTTACAATTTTTTCACTTTGTTAAAAAATTCACCTGTTGTTAAAATGGACTAAACCAAATACTCAGGCCATGCATTACAGGAATTTAATACACGGGTCATGACAATGCAAATACTCCATAGAAATTTTTTAAATTGATAATAAAATATGTTGGCAATGTTTTGGTAAAACTGTTTTCGTAAGACTGCATGGCACGGATGTTCAGAGAATGTCATCTTGTTCCCGGGTTTTAATTTCTGGCAATCGTAGCTTTTTCTGTGGGATTATTCTATATATGCAAACAATTTGATATAAGGTGAATATTAAATGCTGGTTTGATTTTCGTTGCCCCTTGACTCCTCCATCATGGGCCCTTATGCTGGCTACAAGACAGACCCCTTACTGAATGCAATAATACTTCTCACACATGTACAGTTCTGTATTTTTCTCATTTAGTGAATGTAATTATAATTCATGGGTGTTAGTATGATTCTTAAATCAATATATTTTATTTTCATTTTTAACTTTCAGAAAGCCAGAGTCGTTGAACTTTGACCAAGAAGAAGTTGACAGAGTCATGGACACACCGGAACCATACCTTCCAGACGGGGTAAGGCATTCATTTTAAATTGTGTTATTTACAAGTCTATTCCACAAATCATGGGTTGTTCATGTTTGTTTTTGTTTAAAATGAGCCTCCTGTGATTGGGAACTCAGCAGTAACTTCATATTAGGTAAACAACGCCAAGCTGGTATTTCCAATTTCTGAATTTGGATTGTAAGTGGATGAACACCAGGTCTTCACCCTGCCTTTTTTAAGAAGTGTCAGAGAACCAGTGAGTGGGTGTGGAACTGTACTGTTGGGACCGCCATTTAACGTCCTCATCCGATCATGGGGATCTGTAATAGATTTGGGTGGGGGAGGGGAACACCCTTTTCAATAAATCTACCGTTCAAGCATGTAAACTTATATCTTGATTAAAAAACACAACGATTAGCAAATCCTTTAGGGGAAAATTTTCTGCCATTGCCTCTATGTTCCTCTTGCATCTGAGACATGTTGGCTGTGCCACTGCATATAATTCACACATTTTTGGATTTCTGTGTGATTTATGCAATCAGTAAAACTTGTCTGCCAATAGGTCCAGACGAATTAGTCTGGCCGAGTTACAGATGAGCGTGTCATGCAGCAATACTTCTGATATTCAATATTTTTTGAAATTGAATTTGGCTGTAGTTTGGTTGATGTTGTCTGCGGTCCTTGGCTAACAAACATTTTCATTTCTTTTCTATGATTGTATGGTTATGACTTAACCACATGCTTCCTGCCAGCTGGTCGTTGGCATCAATACTTTGTAACTGTATTACAATCATAAACATATTGTATAATGTTCTCTTCCTGAGAAAATAGGTTGTGTAAGTAAAATTTAAATGTGTAGATAAGAGTTTGATGTAAATGTATCTGAGTTACAATGTACTTTTATGTTATAAAGCAAATGGATTATATAAATAAAATGTAAGTGTGCAAATATTGATGTAAAAGTAAGATCTAATTTTGTTGCAACTGTGAAGGAACTCCGTGGAATTACGACTTTGTTTATTAAAAAGTTGTTCCTTTCATCATTTAGAAATTGTTTAAAAGAAATCAATTTAGATCCAGGTTTGATTCCCATCATGAGCCCTGCATTGTGTCCCTGAAGAAGACACTTTACTTGCTTCAACCCACTCAGCTGTAAAATGAGCACCATCATTCCTGGGGAGTTAATCTGTGATGGACTGGCATCCTGTCCAGGGGGAGTTATGTAGTCTTTTTCATTTGTGCTATTGAAAATGAGGATAAACATCGTCGCTATGTGCCTAATGCCTCGGATGGATTTAGCTTTTAGCTTGAATGAGAAGTATTGGTTGAGTCAAATTGGGATTTGTTGAGTTTTAGTAGTCGCTTATCTTGGTTAATTAAAAAAAATAATTTCAGTCTGTAAAATTGACTATCTGTAGATAAGGCAAATGGATTGGAGGGAATTAATAGAACAAATCCAGTAGTCATCTTCCATGAATTCTTCTTTGTCTGCTGATTTTATGCAAGTGAATTCAGTTTATCCATTTGTTTATAAGGCTGATGTAAAAGTAGAAATAAGATACAAAAAAGTTGAGGTCATTGACTAGGAAACCACAGATGTCAGTCAATCTTTAAGTCGGGCTGATGCATCCTGGATCACAAACAATGAAACCGCACCCAGCTTGATCGTGTTTGTGCATCTCACTACAATTGTTAACATCAAATTTAAATCATGTATTTCTAGTCTGTAAAGGATGCTGGTTTTCATTCTGTTTGCATATGTCATAGAATACTGTCATATTTCCACATCAAATTAAAATTGTTGCTGATCAGTAAAGGTTGCAATTCTTTTTGCATATGTCAGTAAATATACTATCATATTTTCCCATATTGTTGAGTCCGCACATAAAGTATGATGTTTTTTTGTGTTTTTTTATGATTTTTAATGCAGTTTACTAGAACTTAAAAGTTTCATCTGGATTTCAAAGATTTATATTCCCCACAAAGTTCCATATATCTACAGCTAAATCCACCCGAGCATTAGGCTCATAGGACTGGTGCTTATTCCCGGTTTCCATGGTGCAAGCAGAAAAAAGTACATGACCCCTTACCCCCCCTCCCTCCCCAAACCTCCCTTATATGGGATGCAGGTCCATCACAGGTTAACAAGTGCCTTGCTCAAGGACACAATGCAGGGATTGCGGTGGGAATCGACAAAGTTCCGGATATACTTCTCACTTTCTAAGTTGGTTTATAGTGAAACGAAAATGTAGAAAAAAGTGAGAGTAACAAATTTGTGACAATAATGGCAGCAAGATTTCCTAGTTTTTTAAAATCACATTTGCCCCCAAAGCATCAAAGGAGGGATGATTGGCTGTTGTTTGTCAGGAATGAGTATGACAAAATAGATGACTTTAACAGCTTCTGAGAGCATCTCGGTTGCATAACGATCTTAAATAGAAGATTTACCAAAGGGCGGATCCAGATTGGGTCCCAAGGGATCATCATTACGGACTTACCATGCTATCGCTTTTACCCAAAAAGTCCTGACTTTTACCACATTCTGATCAGGAGATTATATTTCCAACCCTGATATACGATATCCTTTTCTTAAATCAGTAACACAAAACCACAACTTCTACAGTGACAGGTCATACACAAAGCCAGTGTTATTGACCACTTAGCAATTTATCCTACTGCATACATGGAGCTTTTGTGTAAAAAGAACACTCAAGCAAAGTGAGGATGAGATTGTGCTGAATGAGGCCTATTCATGCAGATAATTTGCAACAAAAACTTAAGTAGGGTGTTCATTTTTAATTGTGGTTTCAAGAGAAGTGGTTAGAAGACCAGTTTTTAATAGCTTTGGAAGTTCATTATGTGCTCTGTTATGCTTTTCATTGAATAATTGCCCAGAAATGGTTCCCAATCTCTCTGATGACCCACAGATTTCTTTACCTTGTGGGTGCCCACATACCCCTTTTATGATTATTCATGTTCTTTCATTCCCCCTTTCTCACAATACTGATTCTACCACTGAATCCACCTTATGTGGTTCTATAGTTGTTCTAAGTTGTTTATTGGACTGAACAGATTTGTACAACCCTTTGGTAAATGTTTGTATAAGATTTGCAGTTGTTAACTAAATCTGTCAAAAACAGCTGTGAAATGAATCAAATAATTATTATGTCTAAAAGATGTCAGTGAAGTGTTCTCTAGAAGTGGTTTTGAAAGGCAAGCGATTTTTATAACTTTGTGTTGTAATACAAAATCTTGGTTAGGATCATGATTTTTCATAAATATTTTTTTTGTTTGTAGAATCACAGTGATGATGAGGAATCCACCACCTCTGAACACTCAGTTGATGGCAGCAGAATCAAGATTCTTCTCCCCAATGACAAGAGCTCCATGGTCCCCTTGAAGGTGGGAATGACGGTCCAAGATTTGCTCGTCAGTAGCTGCATGGTAAGATAATCCATAGGTGGTGATTGCAGGCCAACATGTCTACCCCAATGTTGTAAGCGGGGTTGATTATGCTTCCAATCCCACCATCAATTCCTTTAAAACAAAACATTCTTCTCCCCACAACCAGAGCTCCATGGTCCCGTGAAAGGCAGGGATGATGGTCCAGGATTAGCTCGTCAGCATGGTAAGATAATCCATGGGTGGCAACATTGGGAGAACATGTCCACCATAATTGTGAAGGAGGGGAGGAATGTAATTCTGTTCCCACCAAAAGTTTCCTTGAAATCTAAATTCTTCTCCCCTATGACCAGAGCTCCTTTGTCCCCATTAAGGCAGGTGACAGGCTTACAACAGCTGGAAATACTGTTTGACATTAATGCTTATCAAGCAAACTATACTTGCCACCAATCTTGAACCAAAAGTTGGCTCAGTGTTAGAACAACCCCTTTTCAATCCTGGTTTGGGTCATATAGCACAAACTATAAAAATGGTGCCTGTTGCTTTCTTGCCAGATGCTCAGCATTTAGGACAAAGAACAGGATAGTAATATAAACTTGCAGTGGAAAAAAGGTAAGAAGTATTAATAACAAAAAAAATCTTCCCTTATAAGTAACACAATTTTTCTAAGCCTCCTTCTCTATTGTTTCAGTAGGGTATTAGATTATACAGCAGGAATCCCAATAAATGGGATTTCCCCTTTCTTTCAAATTATTGATTGAAAACTGAAAAGTATGACTTCAAGTCTATTTCCTTTAGGGGCTTGGTGACTTCACTGTAAATAGAGCTTGTACCTCGCTATACAGTTTTTTTTAATGCAGGAGAGCAATTTTCTTTGGGGGCGAGGGGAAGGGGAAATGATATATTTTTGACTGCCCCCCCTCCTTCTTGTGCCTTTAGATGTATCTATGTTTTATGCATGGATGAATGTAACCAACGATGGTTAAGGTCATGCCTAACTTATATATTTTCTTTTTATTCCCTTCCAGAATCGGCAGATGGATTACCATAACTATTACATCAAATTTAAGATCTCGCTTAAAGCTGGAGCAAGTTTAATATTCCTGACAAAAATTCTGTCCTTGAGAAAGAGGTAAATTATACATTTTGAATATGTGCAACTTAATGGGACTGTAGCTTAGCTGTGGACAACAAGATAAACTTGTTTGCATCCTGGGTGATAAGTGATGTAATAGTTAGATATACCTTTAGTTCAAGAATATGCAAGATGTAATGAATATGCAAGATGTAATGACTATGCAAGATGTAATGAATATGCAAGATGTAATGAATATGCAAGATGTAATGAATATGCAAGATGTAATGGATATGCAAGATGTAATGACTATGCAAGATGTAATGACTATGCAAGATGTAATGACTATGCAAGATGTAATTATTATGTTAATAATGTAGAATTAGAAACATATCAAGTGTTCTGTTTTTTAGTCAAGAAGGATGCTTTTTACTAGAGGGGAATAGTTCAACTCTTAGTTCCTTTTCTCTTTACTGATATCACAGGCTAAGGTTGTTACCTAATCATTTGTACCTGATAAGTACAATTTATGGTTGGACAGTAAAGAGGGACTGAAATATCTCAGGCGCTGCCTTTACTTCAGAGAAAGCTGTAGGCTTGGGTTTAAGTCATTTCTTAATTATCAGAGGAATTTTCCACAAATATTGTCATTTGGAAGAGCTGTTCAAGGCAGGTTCCAGATTTTTCCAAAAAAAAAGGAGGGGGGCAGGATCTAACCCTTACAATACAAGTAGGTCTCTTTTTGTTTATTCACCTTTGAAAGCACTGCAAATTACTAAATTTCCACCAAAAAGGGGGGAGTGTAGTTTTCCCCCTCCTATATTGGCTTCCTTTTGCTCTCCACCTTGGATTTGTCTTGGAATGAGACAGATGTCTTGGAAATTGGAAATTATAGATATGAACACTTTGGTTGTCTTCATATCAAAATTGCATCTCTGTACCCTAAACAAATGATGTATTACTGGTTGGCTGTACTAACAACCAAACACATATTTCTTTCTTTTCATGATCTTAAATTTCGTGAAGAAAAATATGTTTCAAGTTCTTGTTGATAAACGAGGGTTGAAGTATTTTCTTTTTCTGTGTAGTGAAATAGAAATAAACAGAAACAGGCACATGGAATTAACATTTATGACAGGTTTTGGTCCAATATGTCAAATTTCTTCCATTTCTTTAAAGAATATTGGAGCAATTTTTGATGCGCTCCTCAAATTTGTGTTTTGTTTATTAAGAATTATTTTCTTGTTCTCTTTCAGAAATTTGATGGAATTGAAATTTGTGCAAAGAGTATTCACCAAGTGGAGCTATTTAAGTTTAACGAGGACATGGATTTTGGTAAGTTTCTTAACCTTACTCTACCACGCGGCGATAATATTGCTGTTTTTAAACCACCTATTTCTAAAAATAAAATTGGGACCTTCCCAAAGTTCTGTATGTAAGTAATCTTAGTATCATTTAAAAGTACTCAAATATTTCTTTCACAAAATATAACTTTTTTATAGGAGTTATATTAAAGATTTGTTAAAAAAAGTAGCTTACCAAACTTCAAGATCACATTTTTGCTTCAAAATCAAACATGCAAATTATAAGACATGATAGCATTGATTTCTTGTTGAATGTTTATTATTATACCTATCTGCAATCTTTTTTTCTGGGTTAATTTCTTCAAAATGTTATGAATTTTGCCATTTTTGACACTATTTTTCAAACAATTGTGTACCAAAACTGTACATCGCACATGCTTTGTTGAACCGCTGTTTGAAACTGCTTGAAATTCCCTTTCATTTGATATATAGATAAAGGCATACCCAAGGCTATATTGACCCAATTCTATAAGAATTTATTTTCACCTTGAGTACATAATGACTACATAATATAACGGTTATCACACGTACTTGCACAGGAGCGCACCAGATTCGAGCCTCCGGTGAGACTTCTGCTGCGGTTTTCAGTGGTCATTTGGCTACAATTATTTTCTTCTTTCCCTTCTAGCTAAAAATTGCAGATTAGCATCATTGAAAAGGAAATTTATAAAGAATCTAAATATGTAACACAAATCTCTGTTTCAATATTCACAAGAAATTATGCTTGTGCAAAGATTGGCCCATTTGTTGACTGAATTTAGCCAAAAATTGCTTAATTTTGTTTTTTTTTTGACCAATTTTGCTTTCTTTACTCAAAAGATCAATATCATAGCTTCCAATAAAACCAAACTTGTAATGAAAAAAAATGAAAGAAAAGTTGACAAAAATTGATATATAAAAAAAAAAGTTACTAAAGTTTGGCTGACATTTTTAAAACTTCTGGTAGAGCAAAGGTTAAGCACCCTCTGAAAAAGGTGTGTGGGGAGGGGTTTGCATTGGGGGTAAGAGGTGCTTGGGGGTATGGGAGTTTTAGAGATGTGGGAGTTTTGGAGATGTGGGAGTTTTGGAGATGTGGGTTAGGGTGTGTGGGAGTTTTGAAGATGTGTGGTAGGGGCGCTTGTGGGTGTTGGGTAGGGGGTGTCTTTCGGAGGTTTGGGGGAGGGAGTTTTGTAGATGGAGGGAGTTTTAGAGATATTGGGGTGTCTTTCGGGGTTTGGGGAGGAGTTTTGTAGATGGAGGAGTTTTGGAGATGTGGGAAGTTTTGGAGATTTGGGAGTTTTGGAGATGTGAGTGAGTTTTGGGGGTGTGGTGAAGGTTTGGGGTGTGGTAGATGGGGAAAGATTGGGGAGAGGAATTGAGGTTTTTTGTTTTTTTTAAATATCAGCAAAATGTGTGGAAAAGACTAATAAATTGATTATGTGAGTTGCTGTCTTTTGGAAGAAAAACATCAGTGAAATGTGGCTTGATTTCTTGAGGGGCCTATCATGGAAAATGAAATTGTATCAACATGACTCTCTGTCATGTATAACTTCTGTTTCAATTTTACATTTGTAGGTTTCTCAGTGGAGGCGGAGCTTGGAGACGATGCGGACCAAGAAGATCAACTCTGTGTGTTTATCAGTGAGATAGAAAAAGGGGGCCTTGCTTATCACCAAGGTAGGTACCCTTTCACTGGATTCTGTTTCAACCATTTTGCCATTCTATAGGTTTGAAGACCTCCATGGTCTTGCGGTCACAGCATCAGCTTGGCAAGATAGAGGTCCCACTTTCGATCATGGTGGGTCTTCGTTCGCCGGTGCTTTGCAACTGGTTTATCAAACGGCCATGGACAGCTCTACTATAGGTTTATGACATCCTGACACCCACTGCCGCTTTATTAAGCAGTTGCTTCACACTGGTTTCAGGGATCATACCTTTGATGCAAATTTGGAAAGCTGAAGCTTCATCACATTGCCACAAACGTTTATTGGGCTCTGTTAGGTGAATGGTAATCTTTATAAATAGCTTTCATTGTGTGGGATGGTAATTCCTCTCTATTACCCTTAAGTAAATCATGACTTTTTGTTATAAGATTTTAGAAAAATCTATTCATCCTGAATTGTTTTATAAAAGGAATTTTTGTGTCCTGCTGTATTTTAATGTCAGACAGTTTGCATGTTGGCACTAACTGTAGATTTATTTGATGAATGAACGAATAAATCCATAATGACTAAATATGCAAATCAGTAGTGCTTTACAAAACGACTAAAACAGTGTACAAATAGCAATAAGGACTTAACCATTATTTGAAGAAGAAAAAAAATTGTGGTTGAATTCTCAGAAAATATTTTTCATTGTTTTATTTGCAGTTGATGTGTGTTTAGTACTTAATCCTGAAACGCCTGCTGAGTCAAAACCTGACTGCAATTTTTCCAAACTTTTAATTCAAGCCTAATTTTAAAAAAATTCCATTCCTTTTCTGTCATTACAAGTTTCTTCTATATGAATGCTAAGACAATAACTTTACAATAAAAGAGTCAAAAAGACGAAAATATTGACATAAATATGATCATTTTGCCATTTCCCCAACTTTTTTTAGCTTGTATTTTTTGCTTGGGAGTAATGAAGAATTTTTTAAGATGTATAAGTAGCTTTTGACATTCTCTTTCCATTGATACCACTCTCAATTTTTTTTTTCAATGCAAAACATGTGAAAATAATGAAAATGAAACAAAAGAAATTACCTCCTTAAAAAACAAACCCCTATAGCTCAACACAGCATCGAACCTGTGACCTTTCACACAACACACAACAACAAACAACTTTGTATTCAAATGCTGTTAAAGTACAATTATCTGCAAGTTAAGTTCTAGGTAAGGCTACATCCCTCTCTTACAAAAAAGAGTGTGTCAAACCTTGTTTGTTCCTGCAGGAACACATGTGGCAGACAAAAGACTTCACGTTTGGCAAACAAAAGTGACACACATGACAATGCATGAAATTGGAAGTAATACCCTGTGTGTCTAACAGGTAATCCCACATGTGTTCATGTGTGGCTGACATGCATGTAAATATGTGAAAATAAGTGTTTTAACAAGACAGGAAAAAGTGTGGTAAAACAAGTTCCAACCTGTGTCAAGAAATGTGGCAAAACGTGGCAAACTTTCAAGTAATTTTGGACCAGCTAAATGGGCTGTTGCATGAGGAAATAATTCATGGTATAAACGCTTTGTCTGGTACTTATGACACAGGTTTTCTTATGTTTCCTGTATGACACACATTGTCCTGTTGGACACAGGAAAACCTGTGAAGTGTAATTTCTATGTTTTATGTGTAAAAGAGTGGCAGACACTGTTTTTTGTGGAATGAGTGAGAAAGAGTGTCAAACTAGTGCAAATACCTTACCCTGGGTTTGCATCCGTGTCCATGCATGAAATTGGAACAGCTGAACAGTTTTTTTGTAAGGGCTACATACAGCCACTGTAGGTGACAATTCCAGTTTCTATAGTAAGCTTCTATTGTTTGCATGTCCTTTCTCTGGGGAGAATAAATAAATAGTTTTTGATTGGGTTGAATGATTTTAGGAATTTTCTGAGAAAGCAGAGATAAAAAGAAGAACTCTAAAGAATATGAGTTTTGTTAAAGAGGGAATTTACAGAAAAGCTTAAAAGGAAAGTAGTAAAAAGCAAACAGCTTGAAGTTGGCTTATGAAACAGACATGCCTAGCCAGCCAGTGATCTGCATTTTCTGGTGTTGTTTGCAGTGTTTAACTTCTTTATGATATTTTTCTGCAAGGGAGATGTTGTGTAGTTCTTTGGAAGCATAAATAAGTTGGATTAAAAAAAGATATTTAGTTGGTGAAGTTTACAGTCTTGAGTATACATGGAAGAGGTTTGAGGATTAAAATATAGACCAGACAAAACAAGCTTGAAATTCTTCATGTGCAGATAATGGACCCCTAACATTTTCCTCAAAGAGGCCAAAGAAAACCAAAAACTATCATTTGATTTTAGCATTGAGAGAAAAATTGCTGTGGTCAACATTTATTTAACTAATTCAACAACATTTTTGTTTTTAGAAGCCTTTTTTTTATTCAAAGTATTATTTTAGTTTAGTGCATATCTTGTTAAACATTTCCTGGTGTATTTTTTTTATCGGATTTTTAAAATCAGATTTACAAGTCGGGGATGAACTACTGGTCATCGACGGTAGGGTAGTGTGCGACCTGGATATGATATACATTGAAAACCTTCTCCACACGGCAACAACAGTCACCCTCACCGTCAGGTCATCTCGGTCAGTGTTTGCCCAGACCAGAGCCATGGTGGACACCAACAGCTTTATAGATCAAATGATCTGCCCACCGCCACCATCTCAAACTCGCTTGACCGATGACGTCATTGACACTCTTATTGTTCCTGCTCCCATGAATTGTAAGTTTATTTTCAGTTTACCATGTTTTTTCTTCAAGTTTACGGCTTTGCAATTTGCCTTATTTTTCAAACTGTTCTTCTTTCCCAATTTGCTGTATTTTCAAGTTTGTGTGTAATTTGCTGAAATATCTATTTGACTTAATCTTTCTTCACTTTGTGCACCTTCCCATAAAGCCTTTTTTTTACTTTGTGCCCCCTCCCCATTAAACCTTTCACCTTCCCATTAAAAGCCTTCCCATTTTTTTTACTTTGTGCCCCCTCCCCATTAAACCTTTCTTCACTTTGTGGCCCTTCCCATTAAACCTTTCTTTACTTTGTGCCCCTTCCCATTAAACCTTTATTTACTTTGTGCCCCTTCCCATTAAACTTTTCTTTACTTTGTACCCCTTCCCATTAAACCTTTCTTTACTTTGTGGCTTTTCCCATTAGACCTTTCTTTACTTTGTGGCCCTTCCCATTAAACCTTTTTTTACTTTGTGCCCCCTTCCCATTAAACCTTTTTTTACTTTGTGCCCTTTTCCCATTAAACCTTTCTTTACTTTGTGGCTTTTCCCATTAAACCTTTCTTTACTTTGTGCCCCTTCCCATTAAACCGTCTTTACTTTGTGCCCCTTCCCATTAAACCTTTCTTTACTTTGTTCCCCCTTCCCATTGAACCTTCCTTTACTTTGTTCCCCCTCCCCATTAAACCTTTCTTTAGTTTGTGCCCCCTCCCATTGAACCTTCCTTTACTTTGTGCCCCCTTCCCATTAAAACAAAGAAACAAACTTCCAAAATTATAAAATTCACTGGGACCAACAGCTTTACATGTCCTCCGGTGAGCACCACCCAACCATTGACCATTTTCCCTAAAGGTCAGGTGGGGGAGAAGGTGTGATGTATGCAGAAGACAAATCCCTGCGCATGATGTCACCATATCGTTTTGCATATCTGTGGAGAAATTGCCGGTTAAATCGCCATTGGACTTGAACCTGGAACCTCTAGCTTCAGCACCTCAGTTGTATGCTTAGCGGCTGAGCTACCTGCCTCCTTGTCAATTTTACAGCTTCATGAATAATCATGTCTTAATATGCAAATTTGTAATGTGTTCGTATGTAAATCATTTGATTTTAATTGTCTGTTACAATTTTTATAAAAAAAGCAGGAAGTTTGCAGGAAGAGATTTGAATTGTTTTTGTTGTATATGTATGTGCAAAACAGGGTATGCTTTCTGCAATCTTGCAGTAATGAAGCAAAACCTATGCTTTTGCAATCTTGTATAATGTATTTTGTTGTATAAACAAGTGTATGCTTTCTGCAATCTTGCAGTAAATGGAGACCTATTTTTTGTATTGTATGTGCACAACAGTGTGCTTTCTGCAATCTTGCACAACAGTTGTATATGTATGTGCAAAACAGTGTATGCTTTCTGCAATCTTGCAGTAATGAAGACCTATTTTGTTGTATATGTATGTGCAAAACAATGTATGCTTTCTGCAATCTTGCAGTAATGGAGACCTATTTTGTTGTATATGTATGTGCACAACAGTGTATGCTTTCTGCAATCTTGCAGTAAATGAAGACCTATTTTGTTGTATATGTATGTGCAAAACAATGTATGCTTGCTGCAATCTTGCAGTAATGAACCTATTTTGTTGTATATGTATGTGCACAACAATGTATGCTTTCTGCAATCTTGCAGTAATGAAGACCTATTTTGTTGTATATGTATGTGCACAACAATTTATGCTTCCTGCAATCTTGCAGTAATGAAGACCTATTTTGTTGTATATGTATGTGCAAAACAATGTATGCTTGCTGCAATCTTGCAGTAATGAAGACCTAACTAGCAAAAGTCATTTGTGAATAGAGAGTAGTTATCATGATGGTGTTTTATTTCACAATCCTTAATGTCTATTTTAATGGCAGACAAAGGTCTTTTAGCTGAAAGTGATAAAACACAAATACAATATAGAGTAATGTTTACGACTGCAGTTTGTTTCATTTTCATTTTCCTTGAAAATTTCTGCATGATTCTTTTATTCTTACCGATGTTAATCGTCTGCCAAGGAAGTTGTGAAAAGGATACATATTTGTAATGATATAAAAAGTCAAACACGATAAACTAATTTAAATTTCAGAGGTAGATGAAAGATTTCCTTGTCATTATTTGCAGATTTAGATGATTCAACGCCGACTGGGAGTAGAGGTGGCACTCCAGTATTTCAAAATGAGAACACCACAGACGTTATCGAGAACAACAACACCGAAGGCCCCAAGGAGCAAGAGCGAATATCAAACCTAATGAAAAATGCTGAACAGGTCACAGAATTTTGTCGGACCAGAATATCAAATGAACCTTTTAGTGGCAGGAACAGGGATTCGACAATTGATATAATGGAGGCTTCAGAAGAGGTTCAAGCTCACAAGTTGACCAAAGTCATCATGGAGTTGATGGCAACGGAAAAGGCTTATGTCAAGGATTTGCATTGCCTTGTGTCGAGATATCTAGAACCTTTGCAAGCGGAGGCATTTTTGTCCGCAGACGAGGTAAGGGTTATTACACTTCTTGCACCTTTAGTTATATGTAAGTGTTACATATAATTTATACATAATCAACCATCTGACAAACCTGGTTATTCTGTCATTGGCTTAAGGTTTGTAGATACTCTTTATCTCCATTACTAAGGTTATTCCCTGCTGTGTAAATACTATCTGCGTCCGTCTTATTATCCTGTTGCTTGTAAGAAGGTTATATATGTTAATCCGCAGTGCTCAAATGTCACTTCATTTGTTGTATCATAACCAGCTTTTACTATGTTAATGTTGAATTACCAACTTACATTAGGTTTACACTCTCTGACACACTATTGATTTGAGGCGCCAATGTGACAACATGATTATGATTATGTTGTTTGTATTTTATTATATTTTTAATATCATAACATAACACAACATAATTTAACATAACAAGATACGGGCTAAGAAGGGTTAAGTCACCCCATAAAAAGCCCAAAGTAACACCACCACCACCACCAAAAAAACAAAAATCAAAGATGCCCAGAGTTAGTAAAGAACTTATCAATGTTGACCTTGAAATTGTGAACATAATTGGAGTTATCTACCCACCCAGGCAAACCATTCCACTTATTAACAACTCTTTGCGAAAAGCTAAAATGCTGAATATCTATCTGTGAGAACTCTTTGGTCAACTTCAAACTGTTATCACGTGTCACATGAGGATTAGCTAAAACATGCAAGAAATTACAGGAAGTCAAAGCATCACTACCAGATAGGAACTTAAAAACCTAAATCATATGGCCATGTACTCTTCTTAACTCAAGCGTGGTCAAACCAAGAATTCACAACCTAGATTTATAAGAGAGATTCTTTACTTTGGGAATAAGTCTAGTGGCTCTTTGCTGAACCTGCTCCAAAATGAACTTATCCTTCTCATAAAAGGGACTCCAAGCCTGAATAGCATATTCAAGGTGAGGCCTGACTAACTGTTTATACAAATTAAGAACAACGTTTTTACCAAGAAAACAAAAAAAATTCTTCTAATCAAACCAAGCATCCTATTTGATCTTGCAGCTGCTAAAGCACACCATTTAGAAGGCCTCAGATTGCAAGTATTGACAACACCTAGATCCCTTTCTTAATCAACACAACCAAAATTTGAACCATTCATGAAGTAATCAAAAGCCAAATTTTTCTGACCAAAATGAATAATTTTCCTTTAACAACATTGAATGACATCTGCCATGTTTAGGACCAAGAAACTAACTTATCCAGTTCAGTTTGTAAAAGTTAACAATCCCTAGCATCATCAACAATCCTGTACAGCTTAGTGTCATCAGCAAATTTACAAATCCTGGAGCCAAGGGAAACATCAATATTATAATGAAGATTAAGAAAAAAAGTGGACCCAATACAGAACCCTGAGGGACACCACTTGTAACCTTCTTTCATGGAGATACTTTACCATTAACAACAACCCTTTGTTACCTGTCAACTAACCAAAAATATATCCAACTGGCACACATTCTCTCCACACCAAGTGCTCTTGTTTTCATCATGAGCCTGCCTAATAAAACCTTATCAAATGCTTTTTGGAAATCTAAATAGATAACATCCACATTATTACCAGAATCTACTTGTTTTGTATAATCATCAAGAAACTTCAATAAATTAGAAACACAAGACCTCTAAGGTAAGAACCCATGCTGGGACAAATTCAACAAATCATTGACCAATAAATGATCTAGTACAACATCCTTAACAATGGACTTCATGACCTTGCACACAACACTAGTAAGACTCACTGGCCTATAGTTACAAAGCAAACTGTGGTCACCCTTTTTAAAAATAGGAGTTACATTAGCAATTCTCCAATCACTAGAAACAACACCAATATTAAAGCACTTGCAAAGAACATCAGAACACTCTTGAAGACAGCAGGATGTATACCATCTGGACCGGGTACCTTTATTTGAATTCAAACCCTTCAACTTCTTAGACACAACATCAACTGAAAAATCAACATTCTTAATGGATACTGGAGAGTGCACACTAAGATAATCCACAACATCATCAGCAGGGGACTCCTTAGTAAAACAGACACAAAGTAGTCATTCAAAACCTCAACCATATCCTTACCACTATTGATAGTAACACCATCATTACCCTGAAGGGGACCAACAAACTCCTTGATTTTTTGTTTTAAGCATACATGTGAATCAAATGACTTAGGATTAATCCCAACCTCTTTGGATAAACATTTTTTTAAAAGCACTTTAGTATCTCTTATCAAACCCTTTGTGAACTTTTCATGATCCTTATACCTAGCAAGCTCCGCAGGACACCCACTACATTTATAACAATGCCACAACTTCTTCTTTTTCCGAACAGCCTGCAAAACCTGCCAAGACATCCACACTGGACCGACTTTGCCTACAGACTTTCTTTAAATGGGACAAACATATTTACACCCTCCAAACTATAGTTCGGAAAACATCCTATACCTTAGAAGGATCAAATTCATTTAGCAAAGAAGTTTAATTGAATGACAAATTATCCTGAAGTGCAGCAAAGTCAGCATTCTTAAAATCTAAAACCAGTTCATTAGCTGGAGAAGCCTTTGTGAAACAATACAGATCAAAACAAATGAGGTCATGATCACTACACCTTACCTTACCGCTACTTAGCACATTTCTAACCATACTTTCTTCACTACTGAGAATCAAGTCAAGGCAATTACTACCATGCTAAATAACACATGCTGGGTGAAAAAGCAGTCAGATACAGCTTCCAGCAAAGCTCTACCATGTGGAGCACTAGTACAAAGATTCCAATCAATGTCTGGAAATTAAAGTCCCCAAAAACAATAACCCTCCTAGAAGCAACTTTCCTGAAGCAGTCAAGCAATTTATGATTGTTCTTAGGAGTAGAATTTGGTGACCTACTGTATACACAACACCAACAACCACTGAACTACCAACATTACCATCAACAATAAGCTCACACCATAGGCAATTTGAAAAACTAAAAGAAAACTGAGCAGTCCTATCTATACAATTTAAACTGTTTTTCACAAACAATAAAACACTACCTCCTCTACCATTGAAAGTATCTAATCTGTCTTGCCTGAAAACTGAGTAACCTGGAATATGTATCTCTGAATCACTATAAATCCAACTCTCAGTAATACCAATTATATCAGGTCTACTAATTGAGACTTCAGCCAGAAGCTCATCACGCTCATTCAAAATGCTAGGAACATTGAAAACATAACCTTTATTCTACCACTAGAACAATCCCTATCCACAGAAACATGCCTGACAGGTGGGTTTAAACTCTCACTCCCTGTGACTAGTTTAAATGACTCAGATCCTTAATTGCCCTATTGACACCCCTAGCAAGACCACGAGCACCTTTCCTAGTTACATGTAAATGCAAACATCTCTCGTGAACCAATCAACCCGAGATTCAAACTTATGCCAGAAATTGACAAAACTGAACTCAAATAGACAACAAGTACTCTCTAACAACTATTGATCGACAACATCGTATCTATCATGAAGGAACTACCCCTATGTGGCAACAGACCAACAACTAGAACCCTACAACTAGAACCCTACAACTAGAACCCTACAACCTGTGTCCTTCAACTTGAATAACAAATCCATGAAACTTCGTCTTACAGAATTAACATTTCTCCTTGAAATATCATTTGTACCAACTGAAACTACTACGGTATCTTTCACCCTTACATAAAGTCTCAACACGAGAACTAACATCATCAATCCTAGCCCCTGGAAGACACACCCTAATCCTTCTACTACGATCTACTCCCAAAAACTCTGTGTCAAGATACCTAACAAGTGAATCATGGTTGGTGAATTATGGTTGAAAATAATGATCATTTATGGTTTGGAATTGTTAATGGTCACCATCACCATGATTTCTTCTTGGAGAACCATATAGAAAGAACTTAAGGAGAAAGTAGTGGAGAATTTTGATAATGGAAAGACTAAAAGATTTTTGAAAGAAAGTGCAGATATATCTTAAAACAACTACAGACCTTTTCAAACTGAGTTTAGTTGAACATAATTTATGCAGTATTTCGACTAATCAAATACTGGGGGGACTTTTCGTTTGTTAACCAACCAATCAGGTGCAGTTATGAGGAAAAATTGTAAGCAGCAATACGTGCGTTCATTCATGTATATATAACGCACGTATGATACGTGCGCTGGAAAAGAGGATCATCCTGAGACTTTTGTTTCAACCAACATTGAAATGGGGGAAAAGTGCGACAACAATTTTGTCCAACATTATCTGAGTTCACAAAAATAGTTGTGATGATCTTACATTGTCAGAGATAGTAGCTGTACAGATTTTGGTGTTTGCATTTTTTGCAGGTCGATGCCCTCTTTGGGAATGTGAAAGAGATCATCAAATTCCAGATGATCTTCTTAAAGTGCCTTGAAGAGGCCTTGGACATCAGTGACATAAATGCCTTAACCTCACCCGCTGAATTCAAGGTATGTGATTGATAGAGTTAGATTTGGAACTATCCTTCATATCTATAGAGACGTTTTGAATTAACCTACTAATACATTTCAACCATTTAGAAACACTTGTAATTGTTTAATCATTACGGGGAGGGGAAACCAACACCCACCCTATTAACCTTTCTGGGTTAGATGATTGACAGCTTTTTCAACCAATCACCACCATGATTTTGCCTAGCAACAAAATCTGCATAAACTAAGTGGGGCAGAAATTCTATGCAGTACTGGAACATTACAACTAGCCAGTGGCACACACTAATGTAGTCAATGCAATATACTGTACAAAACAAATTTCTGCACACATAGACTAATTGACGACAAAATGGTAAATACAAAATGCGCTTACTGGCCCGTTACAGGCTTTGTAGGTCCAATTTCTGTTAACCAGAGCGGTTAGCAAACATAATTTTTTATTCCTTTTGCTGAGAATTCTAAAGATCTAGAAAAGTGACAGAAATGGATCAAAACTCAAAACTTGCGGCAGGCCACATGGACATCTAAATGCCAATGCGTTGTTCACACATGACTGTAGATTGGAGGTTTATTATCCACATCTACTTACCTTGTGCTATGGTGGGTGTGGCTTATTTCCTTAATCGGAAAGGTTAATTGATTGAAGTAGTCTTGAATAATATGGCAGTAAACTAACTGAGCTGAAGTGAACCAATAGGGTGGGTAACTTTGACCCAATATTTTTCTCAATACAAATGAGAGAAAAACAAATGCCCAAAATGGTCATATTCCAGCATAAACTTCCATTTTGAAGAAAGCTGACTCATTGATCCATCCAGTTTATTTAAGAAAGCTTTGACTATGCAAAATCATGATAGATTCCATCGGGGCAGATTGATGAAGTTTGTCACTATGAGAAAATAGAATGTGTTAATGAAAGCTTGAGGTAGATAAGTGCTTCACCTTCTATTCTCATTGCAGCAAGTGTTGTTTTCAATGGGTGGCTGTTTCCTCTACTACATGGACCACTTCAAGCTCTATAGCTCTTTCTGTGCTTGCCACTCAAGGGCCCAAAAGATCCTGGACCCTAAGCGATGCGTCAAGGCCCTCACAGACTTCTTGGAGGCCAGAAATCCTAAGCAGCAACATTCTGCCTCCTTAGCGTCGTATCTCATCAAACCTATACAGGTATGTTACTTGTGATCCCCCCTTATCAACACTCTGCTCTCGCAGGGGTTGTTAATTAATTCAGAGTTTATTTGATACAACCAATTTGTTGTTTTATGATTATAGTGGTGTCATGTGCATTATTGATTCCCCTATGAGGTGTTTGTATTTGTTGAGTGGTGGTGGGGCTTCAGGGAATGGGGGTCCTAACCTCCTCTACTTTTTCAAAGATAATGTTATTCAGGGAGGTTTTAGAGGTCTAACTTAACTGGGTGCTGGCTATGCTATGATGTTCGCTTGTATTGAAAAGATATAAATACAAATAATTATCTTGAAGAAGTATAAGATTCAACTCATCTTTCTTTTGCAGAGAGTGCTAAAATACCCACTGCTGCTCCAGGAGATGCGGAGCCACCTGGATCCAGAGAGCGATGAGCACTACCATCTCTCAGAAGCCTTGAAGGGGATGGAAAGCGTAGCAGAACACATCAATGATATGATGAAAATTCATGAGCAATTTGGGGACATCTTCGACACGTTGGTGGCCGAACAGTACCACGTTAAGAAAGAGGTAAGTAACTGCTTGTTTGTTTGTCATCAATGAGAATGTTATCGCACAATACAATGACATAAATGGAAGGGGAGAAAGTTGATAACACAACCAGGCCATCTTAGTGGAATTAATTATAAATATTGGGATTATAGACAATGATTGAGTAACAAAAGACTAATCAACCCATAAGACTAAGAAAACGTGATAACAAAGAAAAGAACTACAAACCAATCATCTCTTTCCTAACCTTTGCACCTTAATTTTGTATTTGCACATTTGACTCTTGACTGTTGCTGTGCCGTTTAACCTCAACAAACCAAACCTAAAAGGACTAGTGCCTCCTCCCAACCCCCACCCCTTCCCCCAAAAAAGAGAATATATAAAAAATAGTGGAGATAAGATGAAAAGTCAAATTATTTGTTGAACAACAAGTTTACTAGATTTTTTTATTGCTGATTTAAATTTATGATTTGGAAGATTGATCATCCGTTTACCATTTGTTAGTTTTTAATAACCTATTTTTATCAGGTTATGGAACTCAATTTTTGTAACTGACAATTTGTTTGTGTAAAAAAAGGTGGAAGCATTAATAAATTTCTTGTGATAAATGCATTAGATTCTACTGCTTGACAAACCAAGAACAGCTTTAAGAGAATACCACCATGGGTTTGAAACAGAAAGATCTGAATAAAAGAAAAAGTGATTGTTTATGCAGCTGCTATTGGGTGGAGAGTCTTGCATAAAAGGGTTCGCTATTTGTTTAGCTGTTAAAAGTCCAGTATGTTGGAAAGTGTGTAGGAAAAATAGATAATCCCTACAACAAATTGATCCCAAAAGAAAAAACGTGCACATTGAAGTAAAATTTGTGTTTAAATGTTAATAATTGAAAGTAAGTAACTTGCAGATTGTATTGTAAATGGAAGTTTTTTGGATTATATGATTAGTTCAAGAAGAAAGGACTTTACCGTTTGATCAACTCCTGTCCTCTAAGAAGGGTTATGTGTCTTCAACTTTTAACATGTGACTAAACTTGAAACAAATTTTTGAGAAGGAGTCCATTTTATTTCATTTATGCAGAATTTATTGCAGAATTTTTATTAGAATAATTTTATTTTCAGGCAATTTGGCAAATGAAGTATGATTTTTAGTTCCCTATTAATAAATGAATCTTGATAATATTTGTTTGTTAAATCTTTTCTCTCCAAAAAATGATGATTTGTTTAATTCCATGTAGAATCATCCAAAACTAAATTTTGTAGGCAGTTGAAGTAAAACCTTTGTGCAGATTTCTTTCTTTTCATTTATTTGTAGTAAATATGTTGTAGTGAGTCTTCATTGGCTATTTTTTATGCATTAACAATTTCCATCCATTTTCTTGGCAGTAAATATCACACAGTTAATATAAATATTAAAGGTACAAGCAACAGTATTTTTGTATAACAGGTTGTTGGTGGTAAGTGGAATTTGGCAAATGTTCATTGTTTGGTGCAAATTCAAATTTCATTAGTATTATCAGGAATAATTTCTTGTGGTGGCCTAATTCCTTTTAAGCTTTTCTATTGGGTGAAATTACTTTGTTTAATTCCTGCTTAAGGAATTAAAGATGTGATGGATTTTATTATTTGGTCAAAATCAATTGATATCAATTTAATACAACTCTTTAAGTAAAATGGCAACATTTTGTGACAGTACAAATTCAAATTTCATATATTATCATAAACTATTTATTAGAGGTGGTCTAATTTGTCTTTATCTTTTCTTTGGGGCGAATTTACTTTGTTTTAATTTTGCTGGAGAAATTAAAACTATGATGGATCTTATTATCTGGTCCAAATCAATTTATTTAAATTTAATACAACTTCTAGTAAAAATAGCAAAATTTTGTGACACTTTTCTTCATTTGTTTCATATAGCTCGTGGGAACAAAGGTTAGTATAGTTTCTAATGTTGATCATTTTGTTTCATGCTTCATACTGTGCTAACCATTCATCACCTGTAACTATTACTGACGTTCTAGCTTTTGCTGTGGTTTAACCAGAGCAAGTGGTAAGCTTTGATAGTGTAGATTAGAAGCAAGAATGATGCAACAGCATGTAACACTTGAGTTAATATAGCCATCTCATGGCATGAGTTGAGCCAGCTGAACTTCAATCAGACACAAGTGGCAGATTAATTACTTGATACTTAAATTTTCCCTGCTGACATATTCTTTTTTCTGAGTTAGGAAAGTTGCATGTTGAAATGGTTCGGTGATCATTCCAGAAAGTTGCTGAAAAATATCTCTGTTGCTTTTAAGTAAACCACCATTATTAAAGCTGCAGCCGCCATAATGTTTGGAAGTAAAGGAAATTGTCCTAGGGATCATCACATCATGCATTTTGCCTGAAATATGCATGATGCTTCAAAAAGTAAAAAAGTCTCAGATTATGTTTAGTTAGATATACTTAGATGGGCTTTTTGCAGACTTTGAAATCCAATAAATGAACTGGTGAAATATTTTAAATATATTGATTGTCTTTACCAGATTTGGATCATTTTGTATTTGTTTGCCCTGAAAGCAAATTTGACCTAAAGAATGTTGATTTAAAAAAAAAGAAAATGATGATTGAACTTTGAAATTTGAATCTTTAATTTTGATTAAAAAAAAAAAATTTTTTTAAGCTTATACAATTGTAAAGGGTTTAAAGGATTCGTTCAGTGGTCAAGCAATGATATATGAAAGAGGACTACAAAAGAAACAAAATGGTGAAGAAAGCATTCAAAAATCTTATGCCGTTAAGGAGGTATTCCAAGTTTAAAGCTCTTGTCTAATCTGTGTAGAAATGTCTGGTGTAGTAAGTCTACTATGGAAACTTGGCATCTTCATCCTCATATTCTTAGCAATAGTTAAGGTATTTAAAAGAAAATTAAACTTTTTTACTATTTGGATTATTTTTCGTCAAAGTTTCTTTAGGTGGTAAATTATAATTACTCTCACAAGATTCCATGTTATTACTTTCCTGACATATCCAATGGTTTTTAAGACACAAAATCACAAGAAGAAATATGATAGAATACATTAAAATTTTGAGGAATCTGAGGCTCTGATGTCTGAAATTCAGTCATTTCACAAATGATGCCAAACTTAAAACTTAAATATCTTCTTAACAGAATAAGATTTTTGAATGCTTCCTTCCTTCACCATTTTGTTTCTTTTGAGGTTCTTTTTCATTTAAGATAGACTTGCTTGACCACTGAACTAATCCTTTAAAGTCCTCTTTCATTTGAAGTAGACTTGCGTGACCTCTGAACTAATCCTTTAAGTAATTTAAAGAGAGTAATATTGACTTATGTAATAAATGCTTCAAGTGATTGGTGACATTGTAATCAATTTGAGATAAGTGTTGCTCAAGTTAGGTTATGGTCATGAAACATATGGTGTTCTACTAATACTTAAACCATTTTTGGTCAAATCAGAAATTTCATCAATCAATACTTATTTATCACATCATTTTTAAGATTTGAATAAGTTTTCTATTATTCTGCCAAACATGAGAAAGGAAGAAAGTAACTCAACACAAGAACTTTGCAGATCATTCTTACATACACCTTCAAGACATTTGTGATAAATAAGAAATTTGATCAATCATTATTTTCAAGGCTAACAAATCATATATTACATTCCAAAACACATAACAAGAAAAATAACAAAACCTGTATAGTTTCGAAACAAAAGAGTAGTAGAAAATAAAACCGATAGTCATTAATTTTGCCAACACATCCTTCCTTATTAAAAGCATACCTGGGTTTCCCTCTAGGAATGAAAATAGGAATATACAATGATATGGACATGGTTGATTATTTTTCTAAGTAAGATTGACCCTCTTAGACTTTTGGCAGCTGGATATTTATATTATCAGTTTATATTATTAGTTTATATTATTAGTAATACTAGTTGGATTTGCTGGAGGTGTGTTTAGTTAAATTTCTTTGGCATTTTATTAGGTCAGAAATTTAATACAGAAAGAAATGGTTTTTCTGTTACAGTATCCAAATCATAGCAATGTTGTAGTTCAAGGGATTAGGACGATTTTCAAATTGAACAGATATTTCCAGTTAATGAATATTTTGATCCAAATTAATAGATATCTATGTTCAAATGAATAGATCTCTTGATCCAAATTAATAGCATTATACCCAAATGAATATATATTTGGATCCAAATTAATAGATATATTTTCCAGATTAATAGATATTTTATCCAGTTGAATAGATATCTTGATCCAGTTAATAGATTTCTTGATCCAAATAAATGGATATGAATAGATGCTTTGGTTTAAATAGATAGAGCTGTATCGAAGTGAATGGATATCTTGATTCAAGTGAATAGATATCTTGACCCAAATGAATAGATATCATTTTCCAAATGAGTAAATGAACTTTCACAAGCATCATACATTACTATCAATCACAACATTTTTCCTTTTCAGTCATGTGGTTCTGGAATCACTTGCATCATTTGATTAAATTTGCTTGGTATAGCTTAGAATTAACCACTGTTTCTGTAATAACATGCTTTACTATGCTTTCTAAATAACAAGTCAGTTCCTATTGCTTGAATTGCTAATCTTTCTCTGGATAAGCACAGAGCTATAAATAATTTAACAAGTTAACAATCCAGAAATATGTTGTTTTAATCTGTCTTCTCCAAGTCCAAGTTTCATTTCTGTGCATAGTCTGAAACATGTCTTAAAGGACTAGTTGAGGTTATAGCTCAATAATCCATTGAAAGTGGACAGAAATGGACTGCTCTACAGCTTTGAAATTGTTCAATAACTACCGCTGTCAACATGACTGTAGCAACGTTAATAAACTGGAATTAAGGAAGCTGACCAAACATAGGCCTTTAGCCAGTGTGGGGCCCCTTGTGAGGGTATGCGAACAGGTCTGTAATTCCCGAGGGACATGTCGTCCCTACTTTGAGTCAGATTTGTTTTTGATTCATTATATTTTGGGAACACTTGTCTCTTGTCCCCCACTTTTTGGATAAGAGGCCCCACCCCCACTTTACGGTCTTGTATGTGAACTCCCCTTCCCTGCATGAACAAAGTTAAAACAAAGTGTCTGCCCCAGTGCCTAATCGTGAAGTGTTAGTGCACCTTTGAGAAATATTTTGGCAACTGATGTGATCCAGCAAGTTCTATTAATTTTTATAGAAAGAATAACACAAAAAAATGATTTTAGCATTTTTTGAACAGATTTTACACCCAGTGTGTAATACTCTTTCTATTAGACATACAAACATAAAGCTATTTCATTAGTACTAAAAGCCATTCATGGTGGAAGTAGGTGAACATCGTCCATCCCATTAACCAATCATAGTCCAGTATTACATCACATCATTCACTCAGGTGTCATTAACTATATCATCAACTTTTCTGCCATATCTGTCTATGGTTATACCATAGCTAGTAGGGTAGGGTGACAATTTCCTCAAAATGTGCGATATAATATACTTCTATTGTTTTCTTACACTTACCCTCAAATGACCAAAATTAAACCATATACTGTACACATGCCTTGCTGTACTCACATTTGCTCCTGGGTTATACTCATGCTAAACTCAAAAGTCCTTTGACAATTAGGAAGTAGCTTATGTTGAGAGATGAAAATTTCAGTTAGAAAGTTGTAAGAAAGTTTTAACTATAAGATATATCAAAACAATTATGTTACTATTTTTAAGGAGTGTATTTCCTCATGCATATATTTGAATTGCACAACTGCAGCCTTAATGACTCACAGCTTTATAGTCACATGACACAAAATTGTAGAACATAGACATGGCAAGATGGGATTATCATGTACATCACATTATTAACCACCGTAGACAAATTCATAATCACATTCTCCACCCCAACCCAAAATACTGACATTTTTGTCACTAAATCTTGATTGTACCTTAATAAAATGATCACAATTGCACCATGTACATAATCACATTCTACCGGTACAAAGTTTAAAAATAACCATATACTGTACCAACCTTAAAAAACAAAAAATGTTTATATTTATAATATTTCAGTCTAAATAGCTAAAAAGTGCACTGTTAAGCAAAATCTTTTAACCCTCAGAAATATTATAATTTTTTTTTATTATCAGCTAACACCAGCAAAATAATTTTGCAATCATGTTGCTTTACATCACATGTTACTAAAAGTTACAAAACATAGCTTTAAATGGTAATTCAAACAATGATTTATTTTAAATGTGTGGTACCAAAAGTGTACAAGATGGGAGAGGGACAGAATGCATCCCAACTCTAAAAAACTAAGAATTCAGGCAAAGTGATGAAAGAAGATTAAAAAGGCTCAGAAGTCATGAAATGCCAAGAATAAAAATTATCGTCATAATTTGGTATCACATTGTCAAGTTTGCTACTCAATTTGACTGAAAATTATGACAAATTGAGCAAAAACGGCAAGGCAAATAATCTAGTGCCCCCCCTTCCCCCCTTTCCTACACACACACATAACTTGAAATGGCCTTGATTATTGTGCTCGTGGGGCTCAACAAATTGCCCGCCTGAGCAATTGAACATCTGAGTGACCAATAAACTTATGCAAACAGTACGCCTGCCTTACAACTTAAATTCCAGTATGCCTGCCTCGCAACTTAATTTCCAGTACGTCTGCCTAGCAACTTAAATTCCAGTACGCCTGCCTCGCAACTTAATTCCAGTACACCTGCCTCGCAACGTAAATTCCAGTACACCTGCCTCACAACTTAAATTCAAGTACGCCTGCCTCACAACTTAAATTCCAGTATGCCTGCCTTGCAACTTAAATTCAAGTATGCCTGCCTCACAAGTTAAATTCCAGTACGTCTGCCTCACAACTTAAATTCAAATATGCCTGCCTCGCAATGTAAATTCCAGTACGCCTGCCTCACAACTTAAATTCCAGTACACCTGCCTCGCAACTTAAATTCCAGTACGCCTGCCTCACAACTTAAATTCAATACCTGCCTCACAACTTAAATTCCATTATGCTTGCCTCGCAATTTAAATTCCAGTACACCTGCCTCGCAACTTAAATTCCAGTACGCCTGCCTCATAACTTAAATTCAAGTATGCCTGCATCGCAACTTAAATTCCAGTAGGCCTGTCTCGCAACTTAAATTCCAGTGCACACATACAACAAGAACCTAAAATATGTAATGAAGTACCCATGCAAACCAGGGTTCTAACTAGACAAGTTTGAGTGCCAGGCTCCAGTGACAATCCAGGGTGACCTCCTAGACCCCCCTCCCATGAATAACTGTTCAAATTTAGTCCACTTCTATTGACAAATTGTCAACGAAAAAGATTTGTTTTATTATTATTTTTTTAATTGGAATGCCAGAAGGATTTACAAAATGTTTTGTATGTACAATGGATATTCAAAATACAATGGATATTCGACTGTCAAAGTGCCCCCAAAAAAAAAAAAAAAAAGTACAACATGTGCCGGAAATTCTTCTCTCAATTCCCATCGTTATTCATCTTGCCCAAACTTTTTACCACTTTTATTTTCGTCCCGTATCATTCGATGAACGTCATGCGGCACATGTTTCTATGAACTACGCAACAACTTTTATCAATATCAAATCCCCCACAAATCGAAAGAATATCAATCAGTCCGTTATAATGTTAAGTGCATATGGGGTTTATAACAAATGTGATTGGTTACTTACATTTGGACCGGTCATTAAGCATGCCTTGGGCTTGTAATATTAACTTTGTTAAAGTTTGTTTGTATGGTAAGTGACGGACTTGGCAAGCTGCCAGCAGTGATTCACAAGGATTAAAATGTGAACCTAAACTGTGTGCATGTACGTATGTTTATGCAAAGAGCTTTGTGTATGGGTGACTTTATGATAATATGTACATTCAATTGCGTTAAATTCCTATAGTTCAGTTGTTTTGCACGGAATTTAATGTGCATAATATGTGTATGTCATGTTATGTGTGTAAATGAGCGGATGACATAAATAGAGCGAGATTAAAGGGGATCTGCTTAAACACTTAATTAATTAACCGAATTGAACTTTTGAGTGCTGGGGGAAAGAGTGATCTTAAAGCCGAGTACTGGGCGGGAATTGTGGGTCTTGGGCCTGCCCAGCACCACCCATCGTAGCTAGAACCCTGACGCAAACATGCTCAACCAATCATTTGCTTTATTTAGTAGCTCTTCTTGTAGTATGCAAACTCTAGGTACTTATAGTTTGAGGCAGGTAATCAGATCTGAAAAAATAATGCCAGACTGGCAAGTAAAAAACAAAAATTAAAAAAATTGAGGCCTGGTGCTCTTGACTGATAATATTTAAAAAACAAAAGTGCAGTTCCTGAGATTAATTTCCTTACAGCAGTCAAATGATACAGGGTTCATATTTTCAGGAGTGTAACGATCAATTTCAACAGATTTTCAGACACCCCTTATTTCAAGGTTTTCAACAAAACACATTTTTTATTGGTAGTTTTGATAGGCTGTTTGAGCTGATCTTGTTGCTGTGCAGTAATAAACAAAGATGTGTATGCATTGAGTTATTGAGTTGATCTTGTTGCTGTGCAGTAATAGACAAAGATGTGTATGCATTGAGTTATTGAGTTGATCTTGTTGCTGTGCAGTAATAGACAAAGATGTGTATGCATTGAGTTATTGAGTTGATCTTGTTGCTGTGCAGTAATAGACAAAGATGTGTATGCATTGAGTTATTGAGTTGATCTTGTTGCTGTGCAGTAATAGACAAAGATGTGTATGCATTGAGTTATTGAGTCGATCTTGTTGCTGTGCAGTAATAGACAAAGATGTGTATGCATTGAGTTATTGAGTCGATCTTGTTGCTGTACAGTAATAGACAAAGATGTGTATGCATTGAGTTATTGAGTCGATCTTGTTGCTGTGCAGTAATAGACAAAGATGTGTATGCATTGAGTTATTGAGTTGATCTTGTTGCTGTACAGTAATAGACAAAGATGTGTATGCATTGAGTTATTGAGTTGATCTTGTTGCTGTGCAGTAATAGACAAAGATGTGTATGCATTGAGTTATTGAGTTGATCTTGTTGCTGTGCAGTAATAGACAAAGATGTGTATGCATTGAGTTGATCTTGTTGTTGTGCAGTAATAGACAAAGATGTGTATGCATCGAGTTATTAAGTTGATCTTGTTGCTGTGCAGTAATAGACAAAGATGTGTATGCATTGAGTTATTGAGTTGATCTTGTTGCTGTGCAGTAATAGACAACGATGTGTATGCATTAAGTTATTGAGTCGATCTTGTTGCTGTACATTAATAGACAAAGATGTGTATGCATTGAGTTATTGAGTTGATCTTGTTGTTGTGCAGTAATAGACAAAGATGTGTATGCATTGAGTCGATCTTGTTGCTGTGCAGTAATAGACAACGATGTGTATGCATTGAGTTATTAAGTTGATCTTGTTGCTGTGCAGTAATAGACAAAGATGTGTATGCATTGAGTTATTGAGTTGATCTTGTTGCTGTGCAGTAATAGACAAAGATGTGTATGCATTGAGTTGATCTTGTTGTTGTGCAGTAATAGACAAAGATGTGTATGCATTGAGTTATTGAGTTGATCTTGTTGCTGTGCAGTAATAGACAAAGATGTGTATGCATTGAGTTATTGAGTTGATCTTGTTGCTGTGCAGTAATAGACAAAGATGTGTATGCATTGAGTTATTGAGTTGATCTTGTTGCTGTGCAGTAATAGACAAAGATGTGTATGCATTGAGTTATTGAGTTGATCTTGTTGCTGTACAGTAATAGACAAAGATGTGTATGCATTGAGTTATTGAGTTGATCTTGTTGCTGTGCAGTAATAGACAAAGATGTGTATGCATTGAGTTGATCTTGTTGTGCAGTAATAGACAAAGATGTGTATGCATTGAGTTGATCTTGTTGTTGTGCAGTAATAGACAAAGATGTGTATGCATTGAATTATTGAGTTGATCTTGTTGTTGTGCAGTAATAGACAAAGATGTGTATGCATTGAGTTATTGAGTTGATCCTGTTGCTGTACAGTAATAGACAAAGATGTGTATGCATTGAGTTGATCTTGTTGTTGTGCAGTAATAGACAAAGATGTGTATGCATTGAGTTATTGAGTTAATCTTGTTGCTGTACAGTAATAGACAAAGATGTGTATGCATTGAGTTATTGAGTTGATCTTGTTGTTGTGCAGTAATAGACAAAGATGTGTATGCATTGAGTTATTGAGTTGATCTTGTGCAGTAATAGACAAAGATGTGTATGCATTGAGTTATTGAGTTGATCTTGTTGCTGTGCAGTAATAGACAAAGATGTGTATGCATTGAGTTATTGAGTTGATCTTGTTGCTGTACAGTAATAGACAAAGATGTGTATGCATTGAGTTATTGAGTTGATCTTGTTGCTGTGCAGTAATAGACAAAGATGTGTATGCATTGAGTTATTGAGTTGATCTTGTTGCTGTGCAGTAATAGACAAAGATGTGTATGCATTGAGTTATTGAGTTGATCTTGTTGCTGTGCAGTAATAGACAAAGATGTGTATGCATTGAGTTATTGAGTTGATCTTGTTGCTGTGCAGTAATAGACAAAGATGTGTATGCATTGAGTTATTAAGTTGATCTTGTTGCTGTACAGTAATAGACAAAGATGTGTATGCATTGAGTTATTGAGTTGATCTTGTTGTTGTGCAGTAATAGACAAAGATGTGTATGCATTGAGTTGATCTTGTTGCTGTGCAGTAATAGACAAAGATGTGTATGCATTGAGTTATTGAGTTGATCTTGTTGCTGTACAGTAATAGACAAAGATGTGTATGCATTGAGTTATTGAGTTGATCTTGTTGCTGTGCAGTAATAGACAAAGATGTGTATGCATTGAGTTATTAAGTTGATCTTGTTGCTGTACAGTAATAGACAAAGATGTGTATGCATTGAGTTATTGAGTCGATCTTGTTGCTGTGCAGTAATAGACAACGATGTGTATGCATTGAGTTATTGAGTTGGTCTTGTTGTTGTGCAGTAATAGACAAAGATGTGTATGCATTGAGTTATTGAGTTGATCTTGTTGCTGTACAGTAATAGACAAAGATGTGTATACATTGAGTTATTGAGTTGATCTTGTTGCTGTACAGTAATAGACAAAGATGTGTATGCATTGAGTTGATCTTGTTGCTGTACAGTAATAGACAAAGATGTGTATGCATTGAGTTATTGAGTTAATCTTGTTGCTGTACAGTAATAGACAAAGATGTGTATGCATTGAGTTATTGAGTTGATCTTGTTGTTGTGCAGTAATAGACAAAGATGTGTATGCATTGAGTTATTGAGTTGATCTTGTTGCTGTGCAGTAATAGACAACGATGTGTATGCATTGAGTTATTGAGTTGGTCTTGTTGTTGTGCAGTAATAGACAAAGATGTGTATGCATTGAGTTATTGAGTTGATCTTGTTGCTGTACAGTAATAGACAAAGATGTGTATGCATTGAGTTATTGAGTTGATCTTGTTGCTGTACAGTAATAGACAAAGATGTGTATGCATTGAGTTGATCTTGTTGCTGTACAGTAATAGACAAAGATGTGTATGCATTGAGTTATTGAGTTAATCTTGTTGCTGTACAGTAATAGACAAAGATGTGTATGCATTGAGTTATTGAGTTGATCTTGTTGTTGTGCAGTAATAGACAAAGATGTGTATGCATTGAGTTATTGAGTTAATCTTGTTGTTGTGCAGTAATAGACAAAGATGTGTATGCATTGAGTTGATCTTGTTGCTGTACAGTAATAGACAAAGATGTGTATGCATTGAGTTATTGAGTTGATCTTGTTGCTGTACAGTAATAGACAAAGATGTGTATGCATTGAGTTATTGAGTTGATCTTGTTGTTGTGCAGTAATAGACAAAGATGTGTATGCATTGAGTTATTGAGTTAATCTTGTTGTTGTGCAGTAATAGACAAAGATGTGTATGCATTGAGTTATTAAGTTGATCTTGTTGCTGTGCAGTAATAGACAACGATGTGTATTCATTGAGTTATTAAGTTGATCTTGTTGTTGTGCAGTAATAGACAACGATGTGTATGCATTGAGTTATTGAGTTAATCTTGTTGTTGTGCAGTAATAGACAACGATGTGTATGCATTGAGTTATTAAGTTGATCTTGTTGCTGTACAGTAATAGACAAAGATGTGTATGCATTGAGTTATTGAGTTGATCTTGTTGCTGTACAGTAATAGACAAAGATGTGTATGCATTGAGTTGATCTTGTTGCTGTACAGTAATAGACAAAGATGTGTATGCATTGAGTTATTGAGTTAATCTTGTTGCTGTACAGTAATAGACAAAGATGTGTATGCATTGAGTTATTGAGTTGATCTTGTTGTTGTGCAGTAATAGACAAAGATGTGTATGCATTGAGTTATTGAGTTAATCTTGTTGTTGTGCAGTAATAGACAAAGATGTGTATGCATTGAGTTGATCTTGTTGCTGTACAGTAATAGACAAAGATGTGTATGCATTGAGTTATTGAGTTGATCTTGTTGCTGTACAGTAATAGACAAAGATGTGTATGCATTGAGTTATTGAGTTGATCTTGTTGTTGTGCAGTAATAGACAAAGATGTGTATGCATTGAGTTATTGAGTTAATCTTGTTGTTGTGCAGTAATAGACAAAGATGTGTATGCATTGAGTTATTAAGTTGATCTTGTTGCTGTGCAGTAATAGACAACGATGTGTATTCATTGAGTTATTAAGTTGATCTTGTTGTTGTGCAGTAATAGACAACGATGTGTATGCATTGAGTTATTGAGTTAATCTTGTTGTTGTGCAGTAATAGACAACGATGTGTATGCATTGAGTTATTAAGTTGATCTTGTTGCTGTACAGTAATAGACAAAGATGTGTATGCATTAAGTTAGTTGATCTTGTTGCTGTACAGTAATAGACAAAGATGTGTATGCATTAAGTTAGTTGATCTTGTTGCTGTACAGTAATATACAAAGATGTGTATGCATTGAGTTATTAAGTTGATCTTGTTGTTGTGCAGTAATAGACAAAGATGTGTATGCATTGAGTTGGTCTTGTTGTTGTGCAGTAATAGACAAAGATGTGTATGCATTGAGTTATTGAGTTGATCTTGTTGCTGTACAGTAATAGACAAAGATGTGTATGCATTGAGTTATTAAGTTGATCTTGTTGCTGTACAGTAATAGACAAAGATGTGTATGCATTGAGTTGATCTTGTTGTTGTGCAGTAATAGACAAAGATGTGTATGCATTGAGTTATTGAGTTGATCTTGTTGCTGTGCAGTAATAGACAAAGATGTATATGCATTGAGTTATTATATTGTGTTGTAGGATATTTTGTCTGCAACTTCCCACTCCTTTCCCTCGCAGTCTGAAGAGTTTCATCTTCATAGCGAACCACTGCAGGCCAAATAATGCCACTTGGTCATATCATAGATAATCAGACTTCTAAGATACAGGACTGGTGCAATTTATCAAATATAAGATGTGCTTCCTCTCATTAGCCTCATGTTCCTTCTCTGTTTGTTTAATAGGTGCCTGACCTTGCCATGGACGACCTGTTGTTCTACTCCAAAGTTACATGGCTCAATTGCCAGGATGATCTGGGCAAAGTGAAGAAGGGAAAAGAGCCCGACATTCTCCTTTTTGGTAAATATTTGTTTTTTTATTTTATGTATGAGAAGGTTTTTCCTCTTCTTAAATGTAGGGGCAACATAGTCAGGATCAAGTGTCATTGTTGTATGCACCACCTTCCAGAGTTGGAGTTAATGATATAATTTCCCGCGGTTCCACCTGAATGTGTCCCAAATTTTCCGCAAAAAATCTTAGAAGAAAAAGTGATATGAATCGTCATTTGCTTTTATTTATATTTATTGGACTCTTTTTCTTCTTCAATTTTTCAAATGACAAAATATCCTTCAATTTTTCAAATGACAAAATATCGTGGAAATAAATCAATATTGAATTCGTTGGGTTTGTTTTCATTTCCATGTTTTTTTATACTTTAAATGAATAGAATGTTTCTTCCAGCAAACTTCTGTTTTCCCTGCGGTTATAACCACTAGAACCATAGATTTTGTCCAACTCCGGCGCCCTCTTACATCACAGAGCCTAAGTTTTCCTTTGATTCCTCCTATTTCTATCTTGTCTTATTACTTTTCATTTTTATTTTTACTTCTTTTAAAATGTCTTCTTTGTGTTATTTTCACCCCTTTGAACTCTTTACTGCATTACATTTTTTTGGATCCATGTTACCCTTTACTCACTGAACCTTTTACTCCATTGTAGGCCTACCCCATTTGCCTCTTTTTACTCTATTTGCACTCTTAACCTCATTGCACTTTTTACTCTATTTGCACTCTTTACCTTATTGCACTTTTTACTCTATTTGCACTCTTTACTTTATTGCACTTTTTACTCTGTTTGCACTCTTTACCTTATTGCAGTTATACTCTAATTTCAATTTGACCCATAGTGGTTATATCCTAGTGCACTTCTTTCCTCCATATCACTCAATTTATACATTTTTGCACATTTAATCTCATTGCACTTGAAATCTCATTGTACTTTCTTACATCATTCCATCTTTTACTGCATTGCTCTTTTATATTTCAGTGCACATCTTTACTCTATTTGCACTCTTTATCTTATTGCACATTTTACTCTATTTGTACTCTTTACCTTATTGCACTTTTTACTCTATTTGCACTCTTTACCTTATTGCACTTTTTACTCTGTTTGCACTCTTTACCTTATTGCACTTTTTATTCTATTTGCACTCTTCACCTTATTGCAGTTATACTCTATGTTCGTTTTGACTCATAGTCTTTATATCCTAGTGCACTTCTTTCCTCCATATCACTTCATTTATACATTTTTGCACATTTAATCTCATTGCACTTGAAATCTCATTGTACTTTCTTACATCATTCCATCTTTTACTGCATTGCTCTTTTATATTTCAGTGCACATCTTTACTCTATCACGTTGTCATTCCCTTTGAAATATTTCCCATACACATTTGTACAGCTTCATACCTGTCTACCCCTCTGCTCTTCTAAGCATACTATTTTCTCTTGGACTGACTGATGCTGGTTGCACAGTTCCCTTTGGACCCCTCGTATGATATGCTGTATATTTTAATTATCTTTTTTACCTCTCACGACAGTGTTCAGACTTGCAGTAGTGGTCATCTTGAAGGAGATGCCCAAAAGGAAGAGTCGTACTATCAGAGTGACCGCCACAGCAGATGATGTGGTCAGGTTCAAGTACATGATCCCAACAGGGATGTTGCAGGCCAAGGATAACAGCATCAGTGGTAAGCATCTTCTTTCTTAGAGTAACTAACATCAAGTTAAGCCTTTTGACTCAGAGGGCCGATGCTTAACCCCGGTTTCCATGGCACAAACGGAGGGGAGCGCATGACTCTCCCTAAACGGGACCCTAGTCCATCCCAGGTCAACTCCCCGCCAATGATGATGCTCATTTTACAGCTGAGTGGACTGGAGCGAGTAAAGTGTCATGTTCAAGGACGCAATGCAGTGTTCCTGACAGCAATCGAACTCGGTGCCTTTTGCATACAAGCAAGGCACTGCACATTAACCTATCTATAAATGTTTAGTTCAGCAGTCATTCAAGTCCATCTTGTGTAAAAAAGGACTTTAAAAGAAACAAAATGGTGAAGAAATCATTCAACAATCTTAACCTTGCTAAAGAAATATTGATGTTTTAAATTTGGTTTCTGTGTAGAAGTGACTGTTCTCCTTTTGCCTGTATCATACAAGGTTAGCATATCTGACCACTGAAGTAGGTACATAGAACCAAAATACATACACACAATTTAAACAAAAATAGTTTTAAAAGTATTTGTAATTCAAATACTTTTGAGGGAAATTTGAAATGGGAGAAAATTTAAAATTTGAAGTTTTGTATTCATTCTCAGCTTTTGTTTTACCAGTTATCTCCTTCCTTCATTATGCTTCCATCCACAACCATATTTAGTCCTCCTCTCCTACCTCCCTCTCTCTATTTTTTTTTTCTTCACCCATGCACCACCTCTCTCGATCCCAGCTTTCTGACTTTTTAATTCTTGTATTTCTCTTATTCTCCCCCTGTTTTTTTTCCTTCCTACCTCTAGAATGATCTAACCTCTCAGGCACAATTTGACCCTCGTTGACGTGGTGCCATTAAGCCCTCATCAAACAAACAAAGAAACCAGAAAACTTTACTACTTTGTGGGGTACACTTAACTAACTGTTAAATAGTTTTTAAAACTGTAATGCCATTATGTGAAACCTCAGTTTAAAATTTCATTGTAAAGGATATGTTGTATCTTGAAGTTTTATTATTTGTGTTTAAGACTGCTAGGTACTTTGTTATAATTACTTATAGTTCTACTTTTTATTTATTGATTATTTTTCTGTTGTTTTCATAGATACTAATGACTTCCTGAGTATGTTTGAGCTGGTTTACATGAAAGCTGAAGGGAAGCCGGAGAAAATCTTCCAGTTTTCCTGCGAGTAAGTTTTTGTTCATATTATGTGTCACAAAGTGTAATGCACCTCTGGTGTGTATTCTGTAATGATGAGTTGATAAACAGTGCATTAACATTACCAGGAGCTAGTATAGGAGGAAATTTGTTACAAAATAAAAAAATTGATGTTTTTTTTTTCTTCGCCTCCTCATCCATAAAATGTACGTCATTCATTCTGTCTTTAACAATATCAAGCAGCTCACAATTTTTGTTAAACCAAATGTAGTTTATTTTGGGGTTGGGGAGGGTAGGTGTTGCCAAAGAAAATTCCTATGTTCAATTATCCCCATATTTAAGGGTCTAAAAGCATTTTGGGGGAACAAACCAACATTTAATGTTTTGTACAGTGGTGTATTAGGGTGCCCCTTCAGGGGAAGAACATGGGGATATTAGGGTGCCCCTTCAGAGGAAGAACATGGGGATATTAGGGTGCCCCTTTAGAGGAAGAACATGGGGATATTAGGGTGCCCCTTCAGAGGAAGAACATGGGGATTTTAGGGTGCCCCTTCAGAGGAAGAACATGGGAATATTAGGGTGCCCCTTCAGAGGAAGAACATGGGGATATTAGGGTGCCCCTTCAGAGGAAGAACATGGGGATATTAGGGTGCCCCTTCAGAGGAAGAACATGGGGATATTAGGGTGCCCCTTCAGAGGAAGAACATGGGGATATTAGGGTGCCCCTTTAGAGGAAGAACATGGGGATATTAGGGTGCCCCTTCAGAGGAAGAACATGGGGATATTAGGGTGCCCCTTTAGAGGAAGAACATGGGGATATTAAGGTGCCCCTTCAGAGGAAGAACATGGGGATATTAGGGTGCCCCTTCAGAGGAAGAACATGGGGATATTAGGGTGCCCCTTTAGAGGAAGAACATGGGGATATTAGGGTGCCCCTTCAGAGGAAGAACATGGGGATATTAGGGTGCCCCTTCAGAGGAAGAAAATGGGGATATTAGGGTGCCCCTTTAGAGGAAGAACATGGGGATATTAAGGTGCCCCTTTAGAGGAAGAACATGGGGATATTAGGGTGCCCCTTTAGAGGAAGAACATGGGGATATTAGGGTGCCCCTTCAGAGGAAGAACATGGGGATATTAGGGTGCCCCTTCAGAGGAAGAACATGGGGATATTAGGGTGTCCCTTTAGAGGAAGAACATGGGGATATTAGGGTGCCACTTTAGAGGAAGAACATGGGGATATTAGGGTGCCCCTTTAGAGGAAGAACATGGGGATATTAGGGTGCCCCTTTAGAGGAAGAACATGGGGATATTAGGGTGCCCCTTCAGAGGAAGAACATGGGGATATTAGGGTGCCCCTTCAGAGGAAGAACATGGGGATATTAGGGTGCCCCTTCAGAGGAAGAACATGGGGATAGACAGTTGTGGAGCACAGTATTTAAAAGGAAAAAAATAATATTCCAAATGTGTTGGTGAGGATAGGCCTATATATTCTAGGACAAAATATTATATCATAACAGGCAATAATTTGGGAGTCTGTAGCAATCATGTATTGGAACTAAGGAGAATTTGCATGACATGCTGCCCAGACAGATTAGAAATGTGCCATGAAAATCAGAATCACACACTCCCCAGACCAATTGAAAATGTGCCATAAAATTAGAATCACACACTCCCCAAACCGATTAAAAATGTGCCATGAAAATCAGAATTACACACTTCCCAGACCGATTAAAGATGTGCCATGAAAATCAGAATCACACGCTCCCCAGACTGATTAAAAATGTGCCATGAAAATCAGAATCTTATGCTCCCCAGACTGATTAAAAATGTGCCATGAAAGTCAGCATGACACGCTCCCCAGACCGATTAAAAATGTGCCATGAAAATCAGCATGACACGCTCCTCAGACCGATTAAAAATGTGCCATGAAAATCAGCATCACACGCTCCCCAGACCGATTAAAAATGTGCCATGAAAATCAGCATGACACGCTCCTCAGACCGATTAAAAATGTGCCATGAAAATCAGCATCACACGCTCCCCAGACCGATTAAAAATGTGCCATGAAAATCAGCATGACACGCTCCCCAGACCTAATAAAAATGTGCCATGAAAATCAGCATGACACGCTCCTCAGACCTATTAAAAATGTGCCATGAAAATCAGCATGTCACGCTCCTCAGACCGATTAAAATAGGCCATGAAAATCAGCATCACACCGCTCCCCAGACCGATTAAAAATGTGCCATGAAAATCAGCATCACACGCTCCTCAGACCGATTAAAATAGGCCATGAAAATCAGCATGACACGCTCCTCAGACCGATTAAAAATGTGCTATGAAAATCAACATGACACGCTCCCCAGACCGATTAAAAATGTGCTATAAAAATAAACAGGACACGCTCCCCAGACCGATGATTGAAAATTTTATTTCATGGATCTACCCCTGTCAGCTAAGCTAATTCCATCCGAGCCATTAGGTTCTTAGAGACAGTGCTTATCCCCGGCTTCAATGGCGCAAGTGGATGAGAGTACATGATTCCCCCTGCCAGTCCATCGCAGGTTAACTCCTCAGGAGTGCTGGTACTCATTTTACAGCTAAATGGACTGAAGCAAGTTGAATAAAGTGTCTTACTCAAGGACACAATGCAGCGGGCACGACGGGAATTGATCCCGGTACCTTTCGAATGTGACGAATACGAGTATGACTCCTTAATCACTAAGCCACTGCATCTCTTTAAAAAAAAACAAATTGTTATTGCTTCTCACATCAAAAAGAGTCACCAAAGATTTATTTTAAAATAATCCAATCTTTCTTCTATAGTTCTCAGGAGCTGAAAAACAAATTTTTCAAAACCATCCGCTTGACCATCCGTGACTTCATTAAAGGGAAGCACCATGGGAGTTCAAAGTACAGGTCAAAAGGTTACATCAGTTATGGAGGAAAGAGGCTTGAAGCCTTGGGCAGAAACAAGAGGACTCTAAGGAAGAATTTTGGTAGTTCCTTAAGCTCGGGTAGAAGTGAGGGCAGCTCCTTGTGCTCTGAGGAGCGCTCAAGTGAAAGCGGATCTTTGAAAGAGGATCGTTTGGATATGGATAAGTTTGAATCGGACTCTATTAGTACAGGGAGGAACAGCATGGATTCTAGTATGTTTGGAGATAAAAGAGATAGTAGGATTGATATGAATGCTAACGGAAATAACTCAGATGTCACCTTAGAGGAAAGTCTAAGCAGTCAATTAGGAGACGAAAGTCTTGAAACACTGACAGAAGACAACATCCAGTCTTTCGACAATGATGAGAATGAAGGACTTTTGAGTCCATCCTCTCTCATGCGATACAATCCAGACGGCTCTTGGAAGAGACCGCCATTACGTCTTTTTATCGCTGAAATAAAAAAGAAAGCTCAGAATAAAAACAAGACCAATCAGAATTATTCTCCAGACTTGGAGGATATCAAAAATCGATTGCACGAACTGGAATCGTCTTTCAACGAAGATAACAGCTAACAAATTTTGTGGGTCTTTCTTTTCGCAATTCAAGTGCTTTAATTGCACTTGAACACTGAACTGTATAAATTGCAAGTGTGCTGACTGTACATTGATAACTTATTAGAGAGTGTAGATTTTTACTTTATTTGAGTCATTTATACACTCCTGTAAATAATATTTTAAATTGCTAATCTTTGTCAATATTTATCATGGTGTAATAAATGCATTTTCTTGTTTTTTTCAATAAGTCATTATTCTTCCAGAGTGCTGTTTCTATGGTAAGTCTAAATCAGAGGGGAGTAGGAGTCCAGGGGGCTAGCCCCTAAAAGGGATCTGTATCAATCCCCAGCAATTTGTTCTTCAATCTTTCTTTCCAGGATTGATACAAATACTTTGTTTGTTAGTAAAATATTTGTTTTCAAATTTTAGCATGCCTGTTTTGGAAACCTACCCCCCCCCCCCTTCCCCCCTCCCCTCTGCAAATGCAATTCTGGTGCCAACCTTGGTTTAAATTACATCAGCAGTAAGTTTGAGCAACCTGTCATTGTCTAACTCATGGAGGTACCATGTTACACAATTTATTTATGTAGAAATTAATTTACAACGAAGACCTCTGTGGTCTGGCAATCATAAGTTTAGATTGTAAAGCCAGAGGTCCGGAGGTCAATCCTTGGTGGGTGGTCTTCATACACCAGTGCTTAACACTGGTTAATCAAATGGCTCTGGACACCCCTATATAACCTTAGCTGTTGAGAAAGGGATGTGAAATACACAAAGTATTTACCTACCTATATAATCAAAGCACTGAAAGCACTGGTGATGGGTCATTTTTGTAATTGACATCTTTTGATTTGATAGGCCATTTTTGTGTTAACATGAAGATTATAACAATTCAGCAATAAACTTAAAAGTATCTGGTCAAAACATTGTCTCAAATCATGACAAGACAATCAGTAATTGGTTGAGAATGCCAGACACCACTGGGGCTAATAGCTTAATTCCCACTTTAGGTTTGTGACTCCCAGGCTTCTAGGTACAGTGCACCTCAGAATGTCTCATATACTGGTCCACCCATTATCACACACATTTGTATTCTATTCACAATGGCTCATACAGCTGTACAGTGTATTTAGGTTTACCCATGTATACATGAATCACATCATGGAAATTGACATATTATTTCGCCTCGGAGGCTTTTCCCAAACAATCCACCATTAGACATCAAAAAACTTCCTCAGATCTTCTTAGTTTGTGTGGTTTTGAAGCAAGGATCATTTTGGCAATTTTTTAATGCAAAACGTTCCTGGATAAGAACTTCTTTATTAAAAACGTTTGTTTGGCTCGCTGCGAATTTGTGTACAAAATATCATATACACAATGATGTTTATTTATTTCTTAGTTTTAGTCCATTTTAAGGACTTACTGGTATTTTTGATGTCATGCATTGCAGGCCATAATTGATATTATTCTAATATAAAATTATATCATCAAGCTCTTTTTTACAATTTCAAAATACAATAAGATTTTACGTTCTATGTTGTTTGTGTACACATTACAAAGTATATGATTTGTTGGAAATATCAGTCTAGTCTAGTCTATGCATCACGTCACGGCAATTTTCATATCCTATCGCCTTGCTAGAGGTTTAGCATTGTTATTCTTCACAACCCCAAAATTTTTCTTTATTAAACACTTTATATGGGGCTTTTTTTTTTTCAATAAAACAAAAAAAAAGAAATACATCAGAACTATAGAAAACTCTTCATAAAGATAAAAATTGGAAGAAGGTATTGTAGACTACTTTGTTATTGCAAAACATGATCAAAGAAAGAAGAGTTTAAGTTTTGCAAAGGTTTTTCAACTTCTAGTTGGTTCTGACAAACTAAGTCTTGGAACAAGTTCTAACCCACCAAAACCTAAAGCTTTCTGTTGTAATATCTATATCATGCTTTGTACAGCTAGACATACCTTCTGTAAATCATCAGTGTGGTATATGTACATGCTCCATAGAATGGAACAAAGTTGGAATTAATACATATAAAATGTTGATATACTCAGAATGTATGATGATTACTCAAACAAAGTAGAGTTTTCTCAGCTCAGCCCTCAGTTGACTTAAAAAAATATTTCTTAGTTTTTGATATTTTATGTGACTGGTTCAGATATACTTGTACAGAAAAAAAGTATACAAAAATATATGAAATTAAAATGTAATTTCAATGTAAGAATATTTTTCTGCTCCTTAAAATACTTTTTAAACTTAAAATATTTCTTTCTTATGCTTTCGGTATAAATTTGGCATTGTACTAGGCCAAAATATAAATATATGTTAGTTTTAATTTTGTCTTTCCAAAATCTTGGGTAATTAAGTTAACAATGGAGTATATACATGTGATGTCACACACACTTGACTGGGTACCTCCTGGGTAAAGGAAGTAAGTTTTGATGTCATGTCCACTGTACACGAATTACGCTTATTGACAATATGAAAAGCAGGCAGACACTTTCAGTAATCGGAAGAATAGAAAATGCAAAAATAATATGCCAAAAGGTGGAGGCAAACCAAGGGCATATTTTGCTGTGCGCTCTGCTCTGTTTTGTTTTACAATTCCTTGCCAGTGAATGATGATTTTCTGCATCTTGTGTGGATGACGTCGGTGCACATACTCTAGTATGGAATAATTAAAAACTTATCTGCAAGCTATAGACTTATATGAGATTTTATTTATGCAGTTTTGGGGCAAATTTTGGAATATTTTTACTTTTCAGGGTATTAAATTGTGAGAACAATAAGAATTATACACTCAGCCCTTTAATGTCGGTTGAATGGTCGGTGACTGGAAACATACAATTTTTATTTTGGCCTAATTAAATACAGGTCTTCTGTGAAACTTGTAAAAAGTTTGTAAAGTACTTTCATATAATCAGGTTACCATGACTACAGGTTGGGATGAGTGCAGGTTTTTCTTTAATCCAGATAAATTGTAACTTACAAAAAAAACAATTTTTTTGTGGTAAATTGCTGAGTATATTGTTGATTTTGTTTTTAAATCAAGTGATACTACTATAGAAATAACAAGAGGAAAGTAGGTATAGTTATTAAGATGATTTTGGGAAGGTCAGTTAAGTGTTAAGGATTGTGCTGTTTATGCAGTACCCCATTACTTGCCCAATTGTTGCGACATCAACCCAAATAAAGTTTCCATATTGATATTGTCACGACTATTTTTAAAACAAAGTAAACAATGTTACAATTAACAATGTTACAGTTTGCTGTTAGATAATAATAAAATCATTTCCTGGCATTATTAAATTGATTTCTGATCATTTCTACATTATTGAAAAATATCTTCAATTTTAGAAATCCATTATCACATTTTTGAGATGAGTGAAATGATGAAAGTGAAACGCCACTTTTGTCAATGCAGCAGTAGTGTACAATGACTATCATGAAAAGTTACATTGACCAGACACTACTAAGATGGTCAAAACAATGCCAGTGCTAGCATATTTCTTAAAGAAGACTTGAATACCATTCTTTTCAATTTGTTACTTCAGCCAGAGATTGGTATCTCATTAACAAAGCAGATTTTGTTTCTCACAGCTTTCTCTGCAATTATTCTTTGATTTTTATGAAATGTCACTTAACTATCAATGCAGAACAAAATGTTTCTTCATTTATAAGAACAGGAATTTTACTTCATGTTATTATTCCTGAATTTGATCAAAAACTCCATCTAACTGGTGCTTCTGATTGTCGCTATAAGTGAAACTAAACACTCAAACGAACATCATGCTTTCAATTTGTGCTTTTTATTTAAATTCATTGAAAGTTTGCAGAACATGCAGAAATATGGGTTCTCTTTTCTGTAGTCAAATTATCATTGTAGATATGAAGTTGATTCAAATTATCATTGTAGATATAAAGTTGATTCAAATTGTCATTGTAGATATGAAGTTGATTCAAATTATTATTGTAGATATGAAGTTGAGTCAAATTATCATTGTAGATATAAGGTTGATTAAGTTAAAGGTTTTTGAGACTTATCAGCTGTGGACAGCTAAGGTCAAGTAATGCCAGAGAAATTATATTATAGAAAAAACGGGTGGTGCATTCTGTCATTAAAAATGGCTCTGCTTAAAAACCAGAAACATCTCAACCGGCCCTCAAATGGAGCAGGGCTGGTGGGAGTAAAAGTTATATATTTCTTTGTTTCCAAACCACAAAACTGTATACAGTTTAACCTCTCCAAGGTTCCTTCAAGATAACAACTACTCCCACTGGTGTTACATGTTTTTTTTAGTGACACACATCTGAATATAATGGCAATCCTTTGTGATATAAGTAGTAACTGTGATCAATGCTGGCATTGTTTCTCTTTGCTGCTGGGGAAAGGTGAAATGAACTATTGAGCAGAAACCTATTTATACCTTAATGTTATGATGCAAAGATAATCTTGTGAAATGATGTGGTTAATTTGTTGCTTCAAAATTGCAGGCCGAATTTTAGTGCCTTTACTAATGGTTGCTTCCAGTACAAATCTTAATCGCCATAAAAATAGGATAATTACCGTCTCTGAGTTACGAATTAAGCCACACCTACCATAGCAACTAGGTGGGGCAAACAAACCTTAAATCTGCAATCATTCATACCAATGCATTGACATTTAGATGTTCGCGAGGTCTGCCGCAAGCTTTGATTCATTTATGGCACTTCTCTGGATCTTTAGAGTTTTTAGCAAATAGGATAAACAAAATTCAGTTTGATAACTGTTGTGGGTATAAACAGCAATCAGATTTACAAAGCCCGCAGTGGGCTGGCCCATAAGCGCAATTTTTGTACACCATTTTGCCGCCACTCTGGTCTGTAGAAATTTGTTTTGTATAGTAAATTGTATTGACTACATGAGCATGCGCTGCTAGTTAGTTGTAATGTACCAGTACTGCGTAGGATGTTTGCCCCACTCAGTTATGCAGATTTTGTTCTTAAGCAAATTCGTGTGGTGATTGGTTAAAACAAGCTGTCAATCATCAAATCCAGAGAGGGTAATTGTCTTTGTGTTTTAATTATACACATTCAAGATTGGATGAAATATGATCTACTGTATATTACGAAAGTTGTCCAAAATGAAGGTTGGAAGGGGTGTCAAATTTCAAGGTGATCTCATAGTTGAAAACTTACAGGGGATGTGACAAAAAAGGACTCTGAGGCAAAATAGATATCTTGGAAATTAATTAAGTTATTAGATTACATTACCTTGTGATGTCAGACAGGGCACTATCACTAGAAAGGTTCTGTCATTACAGATAAGAAAATGTCATAAGGGTTTATCACATTCTTAAATGGATTAGTTCAGGGGTCAAGCAAGTCCTAATATGAACGAGAAACAAAATAGTGAACAAAGCATTCAAAAATCTTATTCCGTTGAGGAGATTTTTAAGTTTGGTATCATTTGTGTAGAAATGACTGAAATTAGACTAGATGTGACATTACAGCCTCAGATTCCTCAGTCTTTATGTATTCTATCATATTTTGTCCTGCAATTTTTTTAATTTAAAACCATTGGGTCTGTCAGGAAAGTAGCAAAAACAGAATCTTAGTTAAAGGTAATTAAAATTTCCCCAACTGAAAAAAGTTTTGGAAAAATAATTCAAATAGAACAAATTAAATCAATTTTCTTTAAAATACATTAACAATTGTTAATAATGTGAGGATGAGAGCGCCAACCTTCCATAGTAGACTTACTACACCAGTCATTTCTACACAGATAAGACAGAGAGCTTTGAACTTAAATATCTCTTAATAGAATAAGACTTTTAAATGCTTTCTTCACCATTATGTTTCTTTTAAAGTTATCTTCTATATTAAGATGAATTTTTTTGACCTCTGAACTAATCCTTTAAGAGATATTCAAGACTGTACTCGACATATTACCCAACCTTACATCCTGCAAATTTAACTTTCCAAACTTAATTTGGCAGAAGTATGGGTTCCTGTCCAACAATGGTTACCATTATCAAAACCATCTTGGACTAAAATTGGCCGGAGTAATAGATCCCTGTCCAGTCCATAACAATTTTGGGATTTTCAGTATGCTGCACATGCAGGCCTTTCAATTTTGTAAAATTGCCCATCTTACAGGGTGATTTTGAAGCAATGACGACGAGTGAACACACAATTACAATGACCGGGTGGTCGCCTGTTATTTGGTTATGATAGCTATCACGAAACGCTTAATACGACCCGGACGAGAACACAGGTACGAGGTACGGACAGACATAACATCGACAACCAAGTCAATGTCCACGGCCTTTGATAATCAGTTGTGGTGCACTGGCGTGTCTACCCAAAGCCAGGCTTGAACCCAGGGCCTTGTGGTCTGGTAGACAGGTATGATAACCGCTAACACCACAATAGGTAGATAAGGTTTTGAAGCAGAACCATCTTCACTTAACAAGTTAGGCTTTAAACCCTCCCTGTATGCTGGGCAACATATGACTTTCCTTTCTTCACAATCCAAAATTATTTTAAAGTGCCTTTATTTTGGCAGTGTAAGAAAGGTTATTGCAGGCTTTAAGCAGCCAAATTAATACAGATTATGTATTTTAGCATGTAAAAATACCAACTGGCATTTTAAAAGGATGTTTCTTTTCAGCTAGTAATGGTTTTTTGTAATTTAAGTGCTGAATTAAAATGTGGGAAAAGACTATTTTTGCTTTTAAGTTTGTGCAATATACTGTATGTAATTTAGCAATTTGCAAAGTGGCTTATTTTTAGTCATGGAAGGTATCATGAATAATAAACTTTTGCAGTATTTGTATTATACTAAAATTATTCTGTTTTTGAGTGTTTGTTGTTATTGGTAGGTGGGGTATTTCTGGGGGAGACAAACACACTTGTTGGTTTTGCTTTGTTACTGCACAAAAGATATTGCAGAAGATTACATTGTTATCACCTGACAAGTTTAAAGGCAAGTTTATATGAACAGGTACAGATTTTTACCCGCATAAAAGACGAATAAATTCTGAGCAAAAGTCTTTTATATAGTCACAGTAGCACATATCGTATTTAAATTATGACAAATCAAACAAACACAAAATATTGTGCAATTTATGTTCACTACGTATCTACTTTTATAAAACGCTATGGAATGGTTCATATTTTTAACCGATTTGGATCTATCTTTTAAAACTGTGAAATGGTTCATTTTTTAAACGGATTTTGCTATTTGCATGGTTTTTCAAACATTCAAGCTCATGTTGTTGATTCCGGTCCACACTTACATTAGTAGGCAATAAAAAGAGTAAACGAAGCCTTCCCTCCTTACAGGCTGTGATATAAGCTGCAGGTCCAGATTAACCACGGGACTGACCTCAGATGACCCGACAGAATTTGTGGGACAAGATGGTCCAATAATCCAACCGGTCACGATGGCAGATGAATCACAGGACTGGCCTCAAAGACCCTACAGAATTTGTGGGACAAGATGGTCCAATAATCCAACAAGTCACGATGGCCTTACATGTCCTGCTGATGACCCAAGCTATGTATACTTAATCCAGTGCAAGTCACCAACCAACTTCTCAGTAGTCACATGTGCTATTGATCAAGGCTGCAATCGGGGGTGACCCCCCCCACACACACACATTTTCAGGCACTTAACACAGCTTTTAAAAGCAATCATTTCTTGCAACCATCAAATTTGACAAATTTTTAAAAAGAAAAAAGAATAACATAATCGTTCAACAATTTGTTCATCAAGCTTTGTGATTGTACAAAATTTTAACTCAAAAGATATTACACATGATTATATAATGAAGTTGTCACTTAATAACATGATAATCATGGAAAATAACAAAAATTGGAATGTTTAATACCAATCCAGCTAATTGATATAAGCAAAAATTGATATATTTATTCAATAAATAATAATTCCCCAATAAGACCTTTCAAAGCTGATATACTTGAAACCACCATTGATCTACTTGGAACCATTTTCCAGAGCGCAGAAATAATTTACCAGTTCTGTTATTCAATTTGATTACCTTTCTCACGAAGGATCATTTGCACTTTGATACACTTCTTTTCCGCAACTCCTAACATAGTTGTTTCTCCCTCCCTCCTAAGAGTTGGGCAGAACGGTCTCAATCCAAGTGAATTAATTCCAATTTAAAATTTTGCAAAACAAATTGTTCCACGTGCATTTATGCATTGCTGCTCCCTTTAAAAGATCATTTTAAAAAAGGCCCAAACAATAGATATTTATTTAATGTGTAAAAACTTTGCACAAATTAAGTACATCTAGGTTGCATCTAGTATGATACAAGATTCAAACAAATTATCAAAAGAAACAAATTTCAGAATGCCTCTAAGATGCATAATATAAGATATTTTGCCTTCATTGTTGTATCACGTATCATATGAATACTTTCAATCTTTAACAAACAAGATTACCAGGAATAGGGGGGGGGGAGGGGTCCCTAACATTTTCCAGAGCGCTTTATTTAATGTGTAAAAACTTTGCACAAATTAAGTACATCTAGGTTGCATCTAGTATGATACAAGATTTAAACAAATTATCCAAAGACACAATGTTCAGAATGCCTCTAAGATGCATAATATAAGATATTTTGCCTTCATTGTTATATCTTATGAATATTTTCAATCTTATAACAAGATTAACATTAAAAACCCAACAAAGCAGTATATCATACACTACATTATTAACCTGACCTGTTCCAAGTTAATGCCAAATCTGTCAACACCTTTTCTGAAGCTTTTGGTATGACCCAACTCTGGCATGGAAAACACGCTGGATGCTCTACAACTGAGCCAACAAATCCGGGCATAGTTTTGCCTAAATTAATAAAAAACTAGACTGCAAGGGGACAAATGTTACTTCCATGAGCCTCAAGGTGTAAAGGAAACACTTTGTACCAAGATAGCATTTTCTAAGGTGGATCTGGATGCCACTTCTCATGCTTCAAATTCTTCTCATGTATCGAGTGAAAATGACATCCAATAAAAAGGATCACTTTTGACCCACATCTAACCCTAATTGATCACTTTTGACCCCATATTACCCTAAATGATCACTTTTGACCCCTTATATTCCCCTTTTCAATCACTTTTGACCCCATATGTTACCCTAAATAATCACTTTCCACTCCATGTTACCCTAAATAATCACTTATGACTCCATATGTTACCATAAATGATCACTTTTGACCGCATGTTACCCTAAATGATCACTTTTGACCCCATGTTACCTTAAATGATCACTTTTGACCTATGTTACCCTAATTGATCACTTTTGACCCCATGTTACCCTAAATGATCACTTTTAACCCCATATGTTACTCTAAATGATCACTTTTGACCCCTTGCTTGACCGCTAAACTAATTCTTTAAAACACAATATATCCTGAATGGAACAGGAGAATGGTTTTCCTTTGTTGTCCTCAGCAGGGGCAAAGGAAGGGTCACCTCCCTGGGGACAAGAACCTCAACAACTTCCCTGTGACAAGTGCAAATCTTACACAGTTTCCTTCAAAAGTTGTTGCTAATTGGGAAACACCCTTCAATGTCCAAAACATTTCCTTCATTTTTGGAACATTTTCTTCATTTTTGGAACATTTCCTTCATTTTTGAAACATTTCCTTTATTTTTGGAACTTTTCCTTCATTTTTGAAACATTTCCTTTATTTTTGGAACTTTTCCTTCATTTTCGGAACATTTCCTTCATTTTTGGAACATTTCCTTCATTTTTGAAACATTTCCTTTATTTTTGGAACTTTTCCTTCATTTTCAGAACATTTCCTTCATTTTCGGAATATTTTCTTCATCTTTAGAAGATTTCCTTTCTTTTCGGAACATTTCCTTCATTTTGGGGAATTTTTCTTCATCTTTTGGCAAAATTTGGCCACTTCCTATGCCCCTGGTCCTCAGTACCATATAAGATGGACATGTTTGATAACTTAACTAATCATTTTAAATTCAAAAAATATAATAATCTGTAGCATTCATAAAACTGAGTAAATATAAATGGCATTACCACTGTACAGCCTTTTCAAACAATGAATAAAAATTGAATATAAAGATGAAAACATTGACTTCGTTGATAAAAGTGAATATGTGTAACATTTCATAAAAATTATCATTCGTATCCTAAGAATTGAAGCATGCTTCTTTTATTCTGATAGGCAATTGCCTAATAATCTAAGAAGCACAATTATGGCATGGAAACATAAACTGCTCTGTAACCACATAAAGAGCTACAATTGAAAAGCTATGGACAGAAGGCAACCAAAGGTTTATTGTACAAAAACAATTTTAACAACGAAAATAACAAAATATAACATCCAATAGGCTAAACACTTCCTCACTGCTTTTTAAATGTGCAGTCATCTATATAGAAGCTACTGTAGCATGCACATTATGTGAGGTTTCAATATTTCATCATGTGACTCTAATTCAACTGGAAGCACCTACATTTGATTTTGGATCATGAGTATATCTCCAATCAAGTAGAGATGCATTCCAGTTTTTGTTGACTGGCAGTAAGGAAAGCTTTTGATATATGTTCCTTGTCATACATACATCAGAATGTCATCATTTATGAAAGAAAAAAAGACACCCTGAAACTAAACCAGCCATTACCCGAAATTATGTTACTTTTCAACATTAATTACTGTTCTTCACAAAACTAAAGTTTTTCTTCACAGGTATTAGAGAAAGTGTATTCGTCCATAAAATTTTGATGAAGATACCACAAACATCATTTCATTGTTTATTTTTATTTTAAACACCATTTAAAAACCACAATCACTGGCCTAGTCAAACGGAACACAACCTAACCTCACACTTTCAGGAGAGGGGGAGGGAGGGAGGGGGAGGTAGGGGAGGGGAGGTAGGGGAGGGGGAAGCCACACTAAGATGCAAAAAATCACTCTACAAAAGATACTTTTGAGAAGAAAAAAAGTGTGTGTATGTGTGAGAAGGGAGGGGGGGGGGGTGCAAGTGCTCCCTTCCCCCCCTCAAATCCTGCCAATATTTCTTCTCCCAAAAAATCATCAACATATGATATAAACTTGTCTATGTTCTCTAACAATATTTCATCCCTGTGTAATGTTCAGAATGGTTCCCAATGTGACAAGATTCCTACATATTTAGTAGGAGACCTACAACTAGCAACTAACAATTGGAAAATGGAAAGAATGAAATCATCAAACAATGTGACTATCAAAACTAATAGTCACGGACAGTATGGACACGAGGATCGTTCCAAAGTTTGTGTAAAACACATGCACTGCATTAATCTTCAAAATTTCACCTTGACACAAAAATCCTATGAATGTATCACAAGTTCACATGGCAATACAATATATTTTTTGTTTAAAACAAACTTAGTGGAAGGAGAGGGGGGGAGGAGGGGGAGGGTGAGGGGGGGGGGTCAGAATGATTGAAAAAAAAAAAAAAAAATGTTTTTATACTAATTTATGCCCATTTTCTTTTCAAAATGTTTAATTTATAATTAACAATGTGTTCTTTTACTTCAACTTAATTTTCATTATTTAGCTTACTCCACGGATGTCCAATAATGACTTCAGGAATGATCTCCAAATCCTAAGATCCAAATCAAGATCACATAATCTACTGGACTCTGAAAATATCTTACCCCATTGCTCCTTCCAATAAAACCTGTGCAACCTAAGTTTGTATATGAAAAGTTTGTTTGTTTGTTTGTTTGATGATGGCTTAACGGCACCACAACAACTAAGGTCAAATTGTGCCTGAGAGGTCAGATCATTCTAGAGGTAGGAAGTAAAGAAACAGGGAGAGAATGAGAGAGATATGGTCGAGAGGGAGGCATGATGAAGGAAGGAGATAATTTTATCGGAAAAGAACTCAGCAATTGAGTTGTAGGGAGCGAGGGAAGCTCTGGGAAGGTTGTACAGGGGCAAGCAAGGAGACGTGATGGATTGTGAGGGTGCAATGGCAATTGTTGCAGAGGGGTTGGGGAGCCAATAAGGAGGTTTGAGATGAGTGTGACCAATTCTAACGGGTAATATGAGCGTTGTCAATACGAGAGAGGTTGTTGATTCTTTGATCGAATTGTGAGCTGGATGACATGGAGTTTGTTATCAATTTGGAACTTCCATGAAGAAACAAGAAAGCGATAAGCGGTTTGATGTCAGAGAGGGTTTTGGGGAAAAAGGGCAGGGACGAGGGTGAGGGCAAGCTTACCGGCTGCATCAGCCCTGTCATTACCCGGGATGCCAACATGGCTGGGTATCCAGGAGAAAAGAATAGAAGAAAGGAGTTCGCGGAAGAGGAGGTGGCATGTGAGGTATTCCATTTAAGGTTGAGTAAAGAAGTAAGAACAACCTTTGAGTCGGAGAAAATAAAAAAGGGGCTGAGCGGGGAGTACTCAATAAAGTTGAGGGCAAGGAGAATGGCCTTAGCCTCGGCTGAAAAGATGGATGAGTAGTCGGGAAGTCTGCTACTGAGAGTGATGTCTTGGATGACCGCAGCAGCAGCTGTCGTGTTGCCCTCCTTGGACCCATCAGTATAGATGGAGGTGTAATTTGAGAGTTGGTCTTTGACTTGGTTGTGGAGATTGATGGAGAGGTTAGGATGGGTTTGAGCTTTGTGATGAGTGGAGAGGCCCAGGTGGACAGAAGGGAGGGGTGGCCCAAGGAGGAAAAGTGGGCCAGGAGAAAGAGTGGTGGGGTTGATGCCGAGATGGAAGAGGTCTGACACGTAAGCTGAAGGAGGGGATAGGGTTTTAGTCCTATCAAAGAGGGTGGAGAAATTGGGGTACCTAATGAGGTTGTAAACAGGGTTCTGGGTGTTGGTGAGGACCCTAAAGCATAAATAGGCAGCTTTCACCATCTCAGAAAGGGGGTTAGTTTAAAATGAAGGCTGGTGATTGTAATGTCCTGTTTAGCACCTAGACAAAGCAAAGGGCTTCATTTTTAGATGGTGTTGATGTGGTTAGGGTTTATTGTTACAGTCACAGTAGACAATATTGCCGGAAAATCATAAAAATGGGGCGTGACAAGCTTTAGAGACCCATAACCCCAAGTGGTGGTGGAGAGGAGTCTGAGGATGTTGAGGGAGCTGTTGCATTTCAGTTTCAGGTTGGTGATGTGTTGCTTGTAGGTAAGCTTAGGGTCTAGAGTTAGACCCAGGAACTTTGTGTGTTCAACTTTTGGGATGCGATTACCATTGAGCCCAAAGTTCGGGTTGGGGTGGAGGTTGTTGAAATGACAAAAGTGCATGCAGACTGTATTGTCTTTGGAGAATTTAAAACCGTTTTTGCTGCTTCAGTCTTGCAGCAGGTCGAGGCTGGTTTGAAGCCTACTGTCAACAATAGGAAAGCTAGGGGAGGAGTAGAAGATGGTGAAGTCATCCACATATAAGGTACGTTTGATGTTGGGGCCAAGGTTATCCGCGATGTCATTGATGCTCAGCTTGAAGAAAGTGGGAGAGAGGATGCTGCCTTGGGGCGCCCTCTTCTTGGGGGCGGGTTGGAGAGGGTGTGGCAAAACAACCTAACTTGGAACTGCCTGGATTAGAGGAAGTTTTGAATAAAACAAAATGGCCTCCACATGGTCATTTCCAAGGTCAAAGTAAAAGTCAAATGAGGTCAAAAATCATTTATTGGTGTTCCTTTTAATATGACAATGGATTATTGGTCTAGGGTATTATTTAAAATGCCATTCTGTTTTCCCAGTTCAATATTGGACCTTCACTTTTCGAGTTATGGGTCTCTAAAATTTGTGGGCCTGGCCCATTTTTATGATTTTCCGCAATATTTCAACAGTCCATAACTTTTGATCCGTAAACCCGATTTCGCTAAAAATTTAAATTTTGCCTTTTTCGGTGATAACAATGGCAAATTGAGCAAATTCTGAGATGGTGGTGTATTTTCCATTAGGTGATCTGACATGGAATGACCCCTACCAACAGCTCCTTGGGACCCTTTCAGAAACAAAAACTTGAAAAAACAAGGACATGCTATGTAAAATGGGGCTGATGAGAAAAGAACTGTATAAAATAAAACATTTTGCTTTAGAAGAGAACTCAGCAGTCTAAATAAGCTACCATGTACAAGGCATTAGCTAAATACCTTTTTCAAGCACTTACACCCTTACCTGCCCTATATATACCTCTACATTCTCTCCCTGTTTTCCACACCTATTTTCACACTTATTTGCCCTTTTTCCCTTTGAAGAAATAAAGACAAAATAAGACTTAACATGATTTCAAATTTTAACATAGTATCTCTTTACAATTTACTGCCAATATAAGAATAGATAAAATTAAAAAAAATCAAGAGTTTTTAAAACAATACCTATTCTAAGCACGTATCATAATACTTAAGTCATTACTATTGCACAAATTTCAATTTTTTTTTTTTTTTAAATCCCTACATTTAAAAGGATACATAATTTTTTTTGAAAAAATTGTTTTTTAAATTAAAACAGTAATTTCATCACTGCAACAGACATTTCATGTGTAAATAATGATAGTACAATCTCCTGAGTACAAGCAGTCACACCTTCCATCTTGAGCAAAACACTAGCAAAGCTAAACACTTTATCATGATCAGCAGCACACATTGGATTCCAAACCATTACTGTTTGGCTTAGGAATACAAATGCAAACTGATCCACTGAATATCAACCAAATGGTCTTCAACTTACATCATCGATGTACTAAAGTGACCCCCAATTCTTATTTCGTTTTATATCCCCACCCCTCTTACAGCCATTCAATGGTGAGATGAAGTGCAAACCAAGCAAACCAAATCAAAAACCATTGCAACAATGGTCACCGGTAAATAAGAGTGGTGGGGTGGGGGAGGGTTAACAATAATTATAAAAATGGTCACCGGTGAATGAGAGTGGTGGGGTGGAGAAAGGTTAACAATAATTATAAACATGGGGAAAATAATTAGAGGGAAGTTGTTTTCATTTTTTCAAACATAATAATGATAATAATATGTAATAAAATATAATTCAATTCAAGTTTTGATTGAAAAAATACAAAAGGAAACTATGTTTGTAATTGCAAAAATCACACACTGCAGCTGTTGCAGTGGTTAAGTTTCAAGATTGTAAGTTCAATTAATTTTTTAAATGGCAAGAAATACTAGTTCTTTCATTCTTCTTCTGCTGAAGCCTGACCAGATCTGATCATTCCTACTCGTATTGGACTTACATTTAAGAATAAAAGTTTATATTCCACACTTTTCCACACTGAGCAATATCTGAATTTTTAATACAATTATTTGCAAGAACTATCAGTAACATCCTTAAGTACTAAACGCCACGAACAATCCCTAATGATTATAAGAAATTCACACTTAACACCCCCACAGAGTGGCAGCGATTTCTTTTCCACATGGGGAGGGGGGGACGAACCCAACAGTGGTGTAGCAGGCCATACCAGGCTTCAATTTTTAAAGGGGGGGAAATTATATTCGTCCCCCAACAAAATTAATAGGGGACATGTTCCTCCTATCCCACGGATTGCTGCCTATGCCCCCACACAATAAATCACACACAGCATGTTACATGTGAAGCATAAAAAATGTAAAACTTGACTTGTCTTTGTGTCATTTCTACACTGTGCTATACAGTATATGAACAAAGCTAAGGCTTTATTTTCTCATGTGGGTTGGGCGACACAATTTGATAAATATCTATATTAGCCCAATTTACAATGCACACTTCACTGGTCTTGTTAACTAGGTAAGAAAATAATCATTAAACCCTTCTTTGCTTCATATTATTCTCAAGGACCTTGTCACTCACAGACCCGCTTCCAACTTTAGGATTCTCCTAGATCCTCTTCTGTCAGCTCAAAGCTTGTATTTATGCTGAATATATCTTGTCTAGTTGGGTTAATCTAAATGCACTCTTTGTAATCATAGTATAAGGACTGGTTTTGCCAATGTCTATCAAATCTTGCCTCAGATGTAGGTATTAGATGTTACTACTCCTAAACTATTCTAAATGTCAACTGAGCGATGCACAAAAGAGAATTTCCTGATATTAAGCCGTGGACGGATTTTAAAGATCGTATATTTATGTCTACTAGTCGATGAATCACTTTAAGTTTAACACTTCCGGGTCATATTTACTGGCTAAAACTTTAAATAGTTTAATCATGTCACCACGAACACGTTTGTAAGCTAAGGTAGGAAGATAAATTTTCTGTAGTCACCAATGAGAGTTGGTGGGGTGTGGAAGGGTTAACAATAAATATAACAATGGTCACCGGTGAATGAGAGAGGTGGGTTAACAAAAATTATATTGTGAGATGAAATGCACCCAGGATTTCTCGTAATGTATGGGGGTGCTTCCTTTGTTCTATTTCTTCTCCTGCCTACTTCTTCACCACAGTAGTATATAAACCCTGACTTACTTCATGATTTTTCATGACTTTTAAGTGGTGGTGTACATTTATTCCAAAAGGACTGCCCATTGGTTAATCAGGATAAATGCACAATGAGCCATTGTATTTTGACCAATCGAAACACAATTGAAATATATTTATTAATGTTAAAGACAATAACTGGTCGTTAAATTATATTCAGTTAACTTTCTCAAACTACATTTGCAAAACAAACTTTCTCTGATAAATTAATAAGCTCTTTTACTTGTAAAATTCTACTACAATATTACAGATAGATGATTTAAGCTTATAATAAATTTAAATATTTTAAACTAGAATTTCTAGAAATGTGAAAACTTATACCAACAATACTTAACTTAAAAATTTAAATCATACTGTATCGTTTTGAAGCACCCTGCCTAATATTGCATCCATCTTCACAGCTTGTAGTACCCGCATATTGGGAATGATTGTTCGATGTAATTTGAAAACTTCACAAATTATTGCCATCATACTCCAGATTGTAGTTAGAACTGTTCAACTGTAGAAGATATCAAAGCAAATGGCGCCATAAAATATGAAAATTTGCTTATTTCAGACACCTTTTTCCTTTTTGATATCAAAAGAACTAATTCAAAGAATTATGTCAAAAATAGATCATAAAGGCATTGTGTATCTATACATGAATAGTATATCTCATTTATTCCAAACAGTAAACATTTCATCTTCGCTTTTTGGATCAAGAAATATTTAGCACACTCATTCGAGACATAGTACAAGATGGTGATGTGGAGGAAGGTTGGAGTGAGTGGGTGGGTGGGGTTAGAGTTGGATAACACTGGTCCACTTCAACAGCTATTACACACCAATTATGAAATAATTCACATCACAATTTTGAGGTAAATGGTATTCAGCATGAATTATTAATGGTGAATGATATATAATTCTTCGTCCTGTGATTATATAATGGTAGACTGATTGGTGCTCTATACAGTGAAAACACTTCCAAAAGTTTTTGGCCTACTGTATGTTTAGGTTCAAAGTAACAAAATCATTGAGATACATCAGGTTGCTTTTTGGTGGCATTGTCATTTAATCATTTGTGTGGCATTTTCTCCAATAGACAATTTTAAATCTGATCAGCAATTTTCAGAAAATTTCAATAATGTCACATGGCCGAAATTCTCATGTCCATAATTGACCAATCGTATTGCAAGGTATGGGACGAGCGTATAGAAAAATATTTGCATTATACATGAAAGTAATATGCGCACGTATTGTTGTTTACAACTTTTCCTCCAGCAAGTGCAGCTAATTGGTTGGGGAACAAAGGGCAAATTCCCCCAGCAGTTGATTGGTCAACAAACTCTGACAAATCACAATCGGGCTAAATTTGATTGAAATGGTCAACAATCTTCCTGAAAAATTTATATCATAATTCTGACCTAACACCTATATCATAATTCTGACCAAACACCTATATCATATTTCTGACCAAACACCTATATCATATTTCTGACCAAACACCTATATCATAATTATGACCTAACACCTATATCATAATTCTGACCTAACTCCTATATCATAATTCTGACCTTACACCTATATCATAATTCTGACCTAACTCCTATATCATAATTCTGACCTAACACCTGTATCATAACTCTGACCCAACACCTTTAAATGTAATACCTTCCTCCATACAAAATTACCCCTCCCTTTTTACAATTTTCATTTCACAGCTGATTTGATTATGCAGAACTTATCAAATCAGCCCCCATATCCCAGCACTCCCCCCCTCCCCCCTCCTTTCACACACCCATACAAATATCATAGATCTAGAAGCAATTTCTTACCGTCATGTCATAGTCCAAAACAAACGGAGGAATATCCAGCTGTTCATTGGGAATGTTGTCATAGAGTGAATGCACCGAATTCATAATGTGAACCTTATTCTTGATGCGACCCGCCGTAAAGGTGGTGAAGTACCAAATTAAAAGCTGTGAGAGATGAAATGTAAACAACATGATACCAAGCACCTCCCCTTTCTCCAACATGCTTTACCTGTCTACAATCTTGGACAAAACTGTTGGAACAATTCAGCATTATAAGAAGTACATAGGCTATAGTGTTATGAGAACTACATATGTTATAGTGTTATGTTTCTTTCATATTTTTATGAGAATTGTATCTCCCTACCCCATCCCCCCTTCCAATGTTGAATTTATTCCTGTCTTAACGTAATTAAAAAATAACAACAGCCAATAGTGAATGGAAGGGAGGGGGAGGGGGGTTAGTGGGATGGGGGAGGACGGTAATATAGTATAGAGGAGGATACTGGCGGCGTCAATGAAATAATAACAATGTCCTTAAAATTCTAAAACACTAATTAGAAATGAAAGAATAGGGATTGAAGAAGCAAAAAGAAACAAACTCAAGCATTTATGATGTCGAAATGTGGAATAATTTACATTAGAAAAGTAGGTTCATGAAAATCATCACATATTTTCACTAAGTGTTTCAATAAGTTTTGTCCACGATTGTAGCCTGAATGACCAACAATCTACAAACCATGTATGTCATTCTTTGTTCACATGCTAATCATTAAACATCAATGGAAGGAAATATGTCATAAAAATAGGAATTTGGTTAAAAATTGACCAATTTAAAGCATTTTGAATTTTAAGGCCACAATATAATAACTTATGCAAATTTTATTAAAATTTTGTGACATCACAACCAGAAACCGTTGAAGTTCCTCATGTTAACTTATTGTTTTTCAATCCTTCACCAAAGCTGTTTGAATGGGAGGAGTTAAACATCACCAGGGTTTTGAATCTCCATCATACCTTCAATCAAACTTTAGCAGGAGAAAGCAGTCTGGTGCTTTTGACTGCGGATACTTAGGATAGAAATTTAAAGAATTACATTAAGCAATTTTTAAACTGCCCTCTCTTTCATAACATCACCACTTTTGCATGCATTAAACAGTGTTATAAAATTTCTATTGAGTATTTGCATTGTTACGACCCGTGCATTAAATACCGTTAATGCACAACAATGATTATTTGGTTTATTCCATCTTCAAACAGGTAATTTTTTTAATAAAAGGATAAAATAAGTGTCAAATTTTCTTACTTATTGCATGGTTGAAAGGATTTTACACTCGCAATTCACCCTCCTAAATTCGGGCCATTCTACTGAGCCAAAATCCTTTGTTTCCCGTACATTAAATACACATATAAACAGTGCCTCAACATTACATCTTGAATTCAAACTTGAATAATAATACTATAGATGCTTTTAATGTTATTTAAAAACTATTCTGTTTAGAATGTAAAGCTCTTTCTGGTGAATATAAACTATGCACCTTAAACTTACACCTACATGTTTACCATGAATGTAAGAGATAAATGTGAATATAAACTATGCACCTTAAGCTTACACCTACATGTTCACCATGAATGTAAGAGACAAATGAGAACATCTGTGACAAATTGAAGTACTTCTAGTTTTGCTGTGATGTTTTCATGGTTTTTAGTAAGTTTGAACCATTTAAGCCTATGTCGATGCCACCTGTCCATATACCCTTAACCTTATACCTACATGTTGGTTGGTTGGTTTACCAAGGTTTATAATGTCGCAACAGACCTCTATTGGAGTATTTTTGCATGACGCCCACAGCCGTTTTATTTACCAGTTGTGGAGCACTGGTTGGAGACCCACCAGGAATCAAACCCGGGACATTAGATTAGAAAGCTAAAACTTTACCACACTGCCACGGAGGTCTAATCACCATAGATGTAAAAGACAAATCAGAAAATCTGTGACAAATTGAAGTACATTTAATTTTTAGTACATTTCAAACCATTTAAGCCCATGTTGCTGCTACCTTGCCATACACTTTTAAAACATATTTACTACTTCTACTACATATTACTTACTCTTGACCAAAAGGTTGGATGAACTATGTAGAAAGATTTGAGATTACGTCTGTACCTCGCATCCAGGGACTGGTAGACATGCTTGAGCCATGAGAAACTTGGCTGGTTGTCCGCAGTGCAGAGGGTGTGGAAGTAGACCATGACATAATCTTTGGAAACGATGGGATCAAGGAGGTAAATGAAGTACAAGAGAGCCTGGCCAAGAAAATCAAGAATGAAAAAATGGCTTAATCTTAGAGGAATATTCCCATGAATTTTCATTTTGATATAATATATATATATACATATATATACATATATATATATATATATATATATATATATATATATTATATATACATATATATACATATATATATATATATATATATTATATATACATATATACATACATACCTACCTACCTACCTACATACATACATACATACATACATACATACATACATACTGTACATACGTACATACATATATATATATATATATATATATATAAATGCAGTAACTTCTAAACAAAATAAGATATCAACATGGTTTCTACACCAAATTGTTCTCTATCACATATATGAAAATAAAAATTCATGGGAATATTCCTTTAGATGCGGATGAATACTTGTCTCAAATACTGTATCTGAGTGATTCTCTGCAAGTAAGAGATGTTACAGACCATAGAATGGCCGTACTGCTTTCTCTAAAGGTTCCTACAGGATATTGCTAGAGGAATTCGGCTGAAGTGGTGGATGAGATGGTCTACTAACTCACCCATCTATACATGTAAAGTTCTCTTAAATTTCAATGCTGATTGCTTTATCTGCCATTCAACAATAAACAAATACATCTATATGCCTCTATGGTTAGCATATTTTCATATAATGAATTTCAATATTTTCTTGTATTAAGTATTGTGACTTGTAACGTAACCTTTAATCTTTATCATTCTTTGACTGATCTCTGACTGAACTCTTACTCATTTCTTTGCCCAGTTTGCTTCTCAAAAAGCATTTCTTGTATCCTAACACATTAATCAAACTATCTCCTATTGATAATCACAAACAACAAATTAGGCTCTTGACTAAGATCAATTGTCGGCACAAAAGAAATCTTATTTCAAAACTTGTCTATGCCTTACACAAAGGAAAAAAAGCTCATTTATTTTTCATAAGATACAAAAAACAGACATCGCAAACAATACAAATCCCCTCGCTGCTAATAACATGCTTTCCACCCTGTCACAACTGCCACCCCACCCTCTGTTCCACATGACATCCAATCCAACATTCCTCCCTACAGGAAATTATACATGCAATCTAGGTACCATTCTACCGCATGACCCATATGCCTTCTCACCTGCAATCAAGATGACATCCTGCCATATGCCTTGCCACCCTGTCCCATATGCCATCCCTCCCTGTCACGTATACCATGCCACCCTGTTTCACATGTCATCCCTCCCAGTGCCACATGCCAACCTACCCTGTCCCACATGCCATCCCTCCCTGTACCATGTAGAATCCCACCCCGTCCTACAGGCCATTCCATCCTATCCCACATGCTATCCCACCCTATCCAAAATGTCATTCCACCTGAAATCCAGATGACATTCCATCCTGTCAACAAGTCATCCCACCTTCATCTAACTTCCTGCATCTACCAATCATTCTACCATCTTCCACCTAACATTCTTTCCTCTAACTCTCATCCCCTTACTTCTATCAACCCAACATGCCTCATTCACTTACCATCCCCTTCACCTGCCATCCTCTGCATCTACCATCCTCCAGTCACCTACCATCCTCTATTCCCCTACAATCCTCTATTCCCTAAGTTCCCAACATGCCCCATTCACCTACCATCCCCCATTCACCTACCATCATCCATTCACCTACCATCATCCATTCACCTACCATCATCCATTCACCTTCTACCCCAACCCACCTTTTGCCATCCACTCATCTACCAAATATACTCTTAACCAACTCATCATTCCAGCCTTCATTATAACCTCCACTCACTCCCATTGCACCACATCTTCCTCCCCACCCTTAACTTTAATCTGACACTCCCAATAAAAACATACTCAACTTTTTACCCTTTTAAACCAGATAGATCTATTGACCAAATCAGAATGAAAATTAATTGCAGATTAATTTGGAGATTATCATAAGTCTATTGTTTCCACTCTGTTCAAGGGAGACTTTTTTTTTGCTATTCATTCCCAAGACACTTCATTATAAATTCTATTTGGTTGTCAGTTCTTAAGTTCTGCTTTTATTTTCATGCCAGAACATATCCTTTAATTGTTATTCAAGTCTGGAATGCATTTGTTCTAAGCTCTTTCAAAGCAAATCTCCTTTATAAAAATTTCTTTTCACAAAAATAGTTTGAATTCCTTTCCTTGGGCAGGAATCATTTGTTCCCAAGTAGCTAAATAACACATGAGATTGTACAGACAAAAGATGTGGACAGACAGATGGATGGATGGACAGGACGAACTGTAAAGATACTATTTCCCCTCTTCACCAACTTTGTTGGCAAGGGGATGACATGTTTATTGAAAGTGAGTGTGTGACATCACTGTTTTAAAGTAGACTTTCTACATCAGTCACTTATTAAAACTCAATATCTACTGAACAAAAGTAAACATTGAATTAGTGCCTTAGCAGTTAGATTTGTCCTTTATCCTGTCATAAAACTGGAGACAGGTATGCCCATTAAACATGACCTTTTTGACAAGAAATAATGAAGAACTTACTTTGCCTAGATTTACTGTTGTGGCAGGAAAGTTTCTGGCGACAAACACTACTATGGGACGGCCGAAGACATCTGTACCACTCTGATACATGCATCGATGAGCTGCGATATCGACAGGTCTTCTACCCTAGCTTTCCTTAAGAATCTCTCATACCTGTGGAGCATATACATAAGGTCATTGGTGAGAAGGATATAGAGAACTCAATTGTGCACCAAACATTCTTGTTACTGATGGGAAAACAATGTGCTTCAACATGTTTTGACAATCCTGAAGAATGCAAACTTCTTATAACCTTTCATTACACATGTCTGGACTCAATCAAATGGTTTTATTTATCACCTATCATAATAAGGTGATGACATAATATTTTTGAGTGACATAATCCTTAAGGTCTCTTTTAAATTACAAAACAACATCAAATCCTAAGATCAAAAATATGCAGCAGCGGTTTAACTACAGCTGTAACAACAACAGAAAAGGTTGTCACTATTTATATGGCAGGGGTCGAAATTTAATTTTTTCGCCACTATTACACAGAAGAGTTTGTTTGTTTGATGAGGGTTTAACGGAACCACAACAGCAAGGTTCAAATTGTTCCTGAGAGGTTAGATCATTCCAGAGTTAGGAAGAAAAGAAAACGGGGAGATTGAGAGAAACACAGGAAGTAAAAGCCAGAAAGTTGGGATCGAGAGAGAAGTGCATGGGTGAAGATAAAAAAAGTAGAGAGGGGGGTTGGAAGAAGACTAATAATGGTTGTAGAGGGAAGCATGATGAAGGAAGGAGATCATTTTATCCAGAGGGTTTTTCTGGAAGAACTCCGCTATTGAGTTGTGGGAAACTAGGGAAGCTCTGGGAAGGTTGTACAGGGGGCAAGCAAGGAGGACGTGATGGACTGTGAGGGTGCAATGGCAATTGTTGCAGAGTACTTTTTCAAATGATAGTGTTTCAGGTCAGATTTCACTGTTCCAACTTTTTTGCCAATAACAGGAAAAATTCCTTTCTTCAAAATGGGCTTATACAACTAATTTGTAGATTGGCTAATATGTGCAAATATGTCTGATATTAATATTTACATGATGTAGCATCCAGTTGTGTACAGTCGTATACATGTAAACCTTATACGTGTATTCATGATTAATTTTGTTGACGATTGCAGGCAAGGTGGGAAAAGCTTTTTCTTCCAAAAAATTATTTTTATGATTATCTTTTTGACATCATGCATTTTTTTTGGAGCAAAAGTCAAGTGACTGATCATAGATGTCATAATCTTGTGAAAAGTACACTGTTCCTTTGAAACAGTGATGTTTCAGAATTAAATGTTCCTGCATAAAAAGCACTGTTCTTGGAACAGCGGAAACTGTATAAAAGCAATCAAATCATTCTAATTCTTTTAAAAAGCAGATCATCATCATGCATACAGAACACAATTAAACTTAAACAAAAGTATCGTTTCTTTGTGTTTAAAGGATTACTTCAGGGATCAAGCAATTCATCTTATATACAAGAGCACTTACATAGAAGCAAAATGGTGAAAAACTCTTCAATATCTCATTAAGTTAAGGAGATATTCAAGCTAAAAACTGTCTTTATCTGTGTAGAAATGACTGGTCTAGTAAGTCTACTATGGAAGGTTGGCGCTCTCATCCTCACATTCTTAATAATTGTTAATGTATTTTAAAGAAAATTTATTTAACTACTTTACTATTTGAATTATTTTTCCTCAAACATTCTTCAGATGGTAGATTACTACTTTCCTAACATATCCAATGGTTTTTAAGCCACAAAATCGAAGGACAAAATATGATAGAATACATAAAGACTTTGAGGAATTTGAGGCTGTGATGTCACAACTAGTCTGATTTCAGTCATTTCTTCACAAATGATACCAAAATATTAATTTAAATATCTCCTTAACAGAATAAGAGTTTTGAATGATTTCTTCACCATTTTGTTTCTTTTGAAGTCCTTTTAAGATTGACATGCTGGACCCCTGAACTTATTCTATAAAAAAAAAACATTTTTCCATTTGATATTTTTGCATTTTATTTTGTTTTACTGAAAGCAGCTGGCTGCTGCTACACTGCCATAAATGTAGTTTGTGGACAGTGGGCCTGAAAAAAAAAACTAACTACAGAACTCATATTATTTTCTGGAAGGGCACTTATCAGGTACATGCATACATTCTACTAAAAATTAACTAACTGCAAATTGGTAACATTTAGTTATATAAGTTTGTGATCCACCTCCCACCTTCTAAGGGTGTGTGACCTCACATACTCACCTGTAGGATATTTCAAACTCTGACGGCTCACCCTGCTTCTTGCTAAACCTTTCTGTTTTAATACTGTCTGGATCTCTCTCAACTGATGTAAACGCATGACCTCTGACATCTTCAAAGTCATTATGACCATTTGCATATGCAAGGTTTACATCTACTAGATCATCTCCATCTAAAATCACAAACAATCACAAGATAAGAAATCATATTGATCAAAAATCAATTAGGGCTGTCACAATATATTAATCATCAGTATATTAAAATACCCTGACCTGATACACCATTTTCACACGTAAACTGCATATAAAAGCAAAAACTTATAAAACAGAATTTCCTAAATATTTCAAATAAATGAGATTTCTACATACAATTTGCATCAAATATGATTCTGCCAAGCTTCCCTTCCTTAGATATTAAATTTGATGGAAAACCGAGATTTGCAGGCTAAAAACTTTAGCAGTTTTCCAAAATTAATACTCATAAGATAAATATCGGGATATGGTGATATATCGCAATATATTTTGTCCATGATAATCGGTAAGTGATTTATCCATACCATGACAGCCCTAATATCAGTACCAATTGTCTATTAGTCAAATAACACCAAACAGACCCTCTTCCTAACATCAGTACCAATTGTCTATTAGTCAAATAACACCAAACAGCCCTAATATCAATACCAATTGTCTATTAGTCAAATAAGACCAAACAGCCCTAATACCAGTACCAATTGTCTATTAGTCAAATAACACCAAACAGACACTCTTCTGCTTTTTCCCATATGAAATTCTCTATTGATAAAGAGTGAACAGGATGACAAAGTCCTCATCATACCTGAAAAAATTATTATGTTTTGGCAGTTACAACCACTTGAAAAACAGGAATTCGCACAAAGAAATTAAGATTTTTATGGGAAATAATCAGTATACAGATCACAATATATCAGATCACGGACAAACCACATTGTTAATGGACCTTTTCAAACCGAGTTTAGCCGAATGTTTCTCCAGCACTTCAACCAATCAAGTGCTAAGATAATTTTTTCCCCTTGCTTTCCAACCAATCAGGTGCAGTTTTGAGGAAAAGATTGTATAACGCACGTTTTTTTAATATGCTTGGTACTATACTGTGCGTGAATTGTGCAGATGGCCAAATTCCCCCAGTATTTGATTGATTCATTGTGGACATGTAAATCTCGGCCACGTGACATTATTTAGATTAGTTTCCCAGAAATTGCCAATTTAAATTTGAAATGGTCATAGTGAATAAAAGCAACAGAGATATAACACAATGCATTTCTCTATTAAAATCAATTAAATACGACTGAGAATCCAGTATTAACTAAATTATATTTTCAAAGATGCTGTATGTGCTTCCAAATCTTAATTCTTTCTACACTATTCAACGCTAGAGATCCACAGACCTTTAACTCTTTCTACACTATTCAACTCTAGAGATCCACAGACCTTTAACTCTTTCTACACTATTCAACTCTAGAGATCCACAGACCTTTAACTCTTTCTACACTATTCAACTCTAGAGATCCACAGACCTTTAACTCTTTCTACACTATTCAACTCTAGAGATCCACAGACCTTTAACTCTTTCTACACTATTCAACTCTAGAGATCCACGGACCTTTAACTCTTTTTACACTATTCAACTCTAGAGATCCACAGACCTTTAACTCTTTCTACACTATTCAACTCTAGAGATCCACAGACCTTTAACTCTTTCTACAATATTCAACTCTAGAGATCCACAGACCTTTAACTCTTTTTACACTATTCAACTCTAGAGATCCACAGACCTTTAACTCTTTCTACACTATTCAACTCTAGAGATCCACAGACCTTTAACTCTTTCTACACTATTCAACTCTAGAGATCCACAGACCTTTAACTCTTTCTACACTATTCAACTCTAGAGATCCACAGACCTTTATAGGCCTTTTTTATTACAAGGAAATGCTTGAATTAACCTTTTTCTGCTGCCAGCATGGTAGGGTCACCAGTAATTCTAATTTGCCTCTCTGCTATGACTGGTTCCCCTTCTTCGTTGCCGATGTCTTTCGGCAGAAGATCCACAGCCCACTGCTCCTCAATCTTGTTCCTTGGAAAATACAATCTTAGCAAATCCAAGTACACACTCTGTGATGACAAAAAAAAAAAAAACAGGCAATACTGAACGAATACATACCGCAGAGGATAAAAACATTTTAAGGTATATAAAGGCTAACAAAATATTTCCCTTTAGTTGTTTTACAAAATAACTTTTAAATTCTGGGGATGATGGTTATTAAATTCATGAAAACAGTCTGCAAGATACACCTGAATGACTGTTGAAGTTTACAGATGACAGTTATTGAATTCATGAAAACAGTCTGCAAGATACACCTGAATGACTGTTGAAGTGTACGGATGAGTTATTGAATTCATGAAAACAGTCTGCAAGATACACCTGAATGACTGTTGAAGTGTACGGATGAGTTATTGAATTCATGAAAACAGTCTGCAAGATACACCTGAATGACTGTTGAAGTGTGCGGATGAGTTATTGAATTCATGAAAACAGTCTGCAAGATACACCTGAATGACTGTTGAAGTGTACGGATGAGTTATTGAATTCATGAAAACAGTCTGCAAGATACACCTGAATGACTGTTGAAGTGTATGCGGATGAGTTATTGAATTCATGAAAACAGTCTGCAAGATACACCTGAATGACTGTTGAAGTATGCGGATGAGTTATTGAATTCATGAAAACAGTCTGCAAGATACACCTGAATGACTGTTGAAGTGTACGGATGAGTTATTGAATTCATGAAAACAGTCTGCAAGATACACCTGAATGACTGTTGAAGTGTATGCGGATGAGTTATTGAATTCATGAAAACAGTCTGCAAGATACACCTGAATGACTGTTGAAGTGTACGGATGAGTTATTGAATTCATGAAAACAGTCTGCAAGATACACCTGAATGACTGTTGAAGTGTACGGATGAGTTATTGAATTCATGAAAACAGTCTGCAAGATACACCTGAATGACTGTTGAAGTGTACGGATGAGTTATTGAATTTATGAAAACAGTCTGCAAGATACACCTGAATGACTGTTGAAGTGTACGGATGAGTTATTGAATTCATGAAAACAGTCTGCAAGATACACCTGAATGACTGTTGAAGTTACGGATGAGTTATTGAATTCATGAAAACAGTCTGCAAGATACACCTGAATGACTGTTGAAGTATACGGATGAGTTATTGAATTCATGAAAACAGTCTGCAAGATACACCTGAATGACTGTTGAAGTGTACGGATGAGTTATTGAATTCATGAAAACAGTCTGCAAGATACACCTGAATGACTGTTGAAGTGTACGGATGAGTTATTGAATTTATGAAAACAGTCTGCAAGATACACCTGAATGACTGTTGAAGTGTACGGATGAGTTATTGAATTTATGAAAACAGTCTGCAAGATACACCTGAATGACTGTTGAAGTGTACAGATGAGTTATTGAATTCATGAAAACAGTCTGCAAGATACACCTGAATGACTGTTGAAGTGTACGGATGAGTTATTGAATTCATGAAAACAGTCTGCAAGATACACCTGAATGACTGTTGAAGTGTACGGATGAGTTATTGAATTTATGAAAACAGTCTGCAAGATACACCTGAATGACTGTTGAAGTGTACGGATGAGTTATTGAATTTATGAAAACAGTCTGCAAGATACACCTGAATGACTGTTGAAGTATGCGGATGAGTTATTGAATTTATGAAAACAGTCTGCAAGATACACCTGAATGACTGTTGAAGTGTACGGATGAGTTATTGAATTCATGAAAACAGTCTGCAAGATACACCTGAATGACTGTTGAAGTGTACGGATGAGTTATTGAATTCATGAAAACAGTCTGCAAGATACACCTGAATGACTGTTGAAGTGTACGGATGAGTTATTGAATTCATGAAAACAGTCTGCAAGATACACCTGAATGACTGTTGAAGTGTATGCGGATGAGTTATTGAATTCATGAAAACAGTCTGCAAGATACACCTGAATGACTGTTGAAGTGTACGGATGAGTTATTGAATTCATGAAAACAGTCTGCAAGATACACCTGAATGACTGTTGAAGTGTACGGATGAGTTATTGAATTCATGAAAACAGTCTGCAAGATACACCTGAATGACTGTTGAAGTGTACGGATGAGTTATTGAATTCATGAAAACAGTCTGCAAGATACACCTGAATGACTGTTGAAGTGTACGGATGAGTTATTGAATTCATGAAAACAGTCTGCAAGATACACCTGAATGACTGTTGAAGTGTACGGATGAGTTATTGAATTCATGAAAACAGTCTGCAAGATACACCTGAATGACTGTTGAAGTGTACGGATGAGTTATTGAATTCATGAAAACAGTCTGCAAGATACACCTGAATGACTGTTGAAGTGTACGGATGAGTTATTGAATTCATGAAAACAGTCTGCAAGATACACCTGAATGACTGTTGAAGTGTACGGATGAGTTATTGAATTCATGAAAACAGTCTGCAAGATACACCTGAATGACTGTTGAAGTATACGGATGAGTTATTGAATTCATGAAAACAGTCTGCAAGATACACCTGAATGACTGTTGAAGTGTACGGATGAGTTATTGAATTCATGAAAACAGTCTGCAAGATACACCTGAATGACTGTTGAAGTGTGCGGATGAGTTATTGAATTCATGAAAACAGTCTGCAAGATACACCTGAATGACTGTTGAAGTGTACGGATGAGTTATTGAATTCATGAAAACAGTCTGCAAGATACACCTGAATGACTGTTGAAGTGTACGGATGAGTTATTGAATTCATGAAAACAGTCTGCAAGATACACCTGAATGACTGTTGAAGTGTACGGATGAGTTATTGAATTCATGAAAACAGTCTGCAAGATACACCTGAATGACTGTTGAAGTGTACGGATGAGTTATTGAATTCATGAAAACAGTCTGCAAGATACACCTGAATGACTGTTGAAGTGTACGGATGAGTTATTGAATTCATGAAAACAGTCTGCAAGATACACCTGAATGACTGTTGAAGTGTACGGATGAGTTATTGAATTCATGAAAACAGTCTGCAAGATACACCTGAATGACTGTTGAAGTGTACGGATGAGTTATTGAATTCATGAAAACAGTCTGCAAGATACACCTGAATGACTGTTGAAGTATGCGGATGAGTTATTGAATTCATGAAAACAGTCTGCAAGATACACCTGAATGACTGTTGAAGTGTACGGATGAGTTATTGAATTCATGAAAACAGTCTGCAAGATACACCTGAATGACTGTTGAAGTGTACGGATGAGTTATTGAATTCATGAAAACAGTCTGCAAGATACACCTGAATGACTGTTGAAGTGTACGGATGAGTTATTGAATTCATGAAAACAGTCTGCAAGATACACCTGAATGACTGTTGAAGTATACGGATGAGTTATTGAATTCATGAAAACAGTCTGCAAGATACACCTGAATGACTGTTGAAGTGTACGGATGAGTTATTGAATTCATGAAAACAGTCTGCAAGATACACCTGAATGACTGTTGAAGTGTACGGATGAGTTATTGAATTCATGAAAACAGTCTGCAAGATACACCTGAATGACTGTTGAAGTGTACGGATGAGTTATTGAATTCATGAAAACAGTCTGCAAGATACACCTGAATGACTGTTGAAGTGTACGGATGAGTTATTGAATTTATGAAAACAGTCTGCAAGGTACACCTGAATGACTGTTGAAGTGTACGGATGACTTATTGAATTCATGAAAAAAGTCTGCAAGATACACCTTGAATGACTGTTGAAGTGTACGGATGAGTTATTGAATTTATGAAAACAGTCTGCAAGATACACCTGAATGACTGTTGAAGTGTACGGATGAGTTATTGAATTCATAAAAACAGTCTGCAAGATACACCTGAATGACTGTTGAAGTGTACAGATGAGTTATTGAATTCATGAAAACAGTCTGCAAGATACACCTGAATGACTGTTGAAATTTACTGTTGTGTAAAAAAATATGCAACGTTGCGAAACATTGTCCTAAATATTCATATACAGGTAAATCCTACATTGTGCTTTTACTGTTACACATTTCCATGCAATTCTTTTCCAGTTTAACGTTGATTAAACTCTACAAGTGGTAAATGAGACATGGGTGCACACACTATTTGAAGTAAAATACCATCCAGTGGGCTGATGTTTAAGTCCTAAAGACCCAGGGGGTCCAAAAAGTGACTGCAATTTTGTAGAACTTGTTTTTCTTCAAAATTAATTTTCACAACTTTCATTTCATTTCCTATCACTACAAGTTTGGTTAATATGAATGATAAGACAATAAACTTTTCAATAAAAAAGTCAAAATAACGAAAATATTGACATAAATATGCAAATCTGCAAATTGTATGCAAAACTAGGTCAAAATTGCTTAACTCTTTGAGCTTGTATTATTTCTTGTGAATAATGAAAATGGAAGATTTTTTTTACATATTTAGATTATTTGTGAAATTTCCTTTCCAATGATAGTCTAAATATTTTCCACAAGGCAAAACATGCAAAAACAATGAAAGTAAACAATTAATAATCACGGCTGTAGAAAAACAAAGCTGTTTGCTGTACTAGACTTGTGGTATGTCTCAGTGTGTGGATTTCTTTTAGTGTTTAAATTGCGCTATGAACAAAAAGGGTTGCTCTTTGTGTTTTCAATTGAAAATAGGTAAAATGGCCTTTCAAACAGTATATTTCATGTAGGGGGGTTATATCACGGTCAAAAACTACAATTTTGCCAAAGTTTGGTCTCAAAAAGGCTAAAAATCATGATATTTTAAATAACTTTTGCCAAAAAAAGATGTTGATGACAGAGGCAGTCAAACTTTGGCCAGAATTGGATGCATTGATGTCTATGTAAGTTCCTTATAGGTTTCCAGGTAAACGCAAGGTCTAGAAGAATGGCAAGTAAGCTTTTGAAGAAGAAAACAATGTTTTTACATTAAATTTAGAGCATTTTTTCAATTTTCTCTATTTTCAACCCATTTTTACCCATCACTGCTATTTGACAAGGTAAAATAATTTTTTGAAAAGTATGTTAACCACATGATTAAGAAGGGTTTATTGGATAATATAAAGCAGCTAGTTCACCAGTCAGGAAATAGGCCCTGCTACCACCTCTAACTTTTCAGAAAGTCCAGATCGCGCCCCCTCCTCTCTCTTTTTCTTAAGCAAACCCATTTACATTCAAACAAAATTACAACAATAATATTAATAGCAAAAACATTGTGAAAAATATAATCTGGTGCCCTTGCATAAAAAAATGTTTCCAAAGGTAAGTGAATAAGTTATTACTTACCTCATCTACACCATTTATTGTGAAAACTAATAAATCAAATGCATCGCTATGCTTCTCAAGAATACGTCTCACTGTCCCTACAAAGGAACATAAAAAACATTGTTACATGCTACGTATAACATAATACAACAAAACAATGAAACAACAGCTTAAAGAAATACTCCCATTCATTTTCATTAAGATACATACAAATTAGGACTATTAAAGAAACAAATTGGTGCACCAACCATATTGGTATCTTTTTTTGGTTTTGAAATTATTAAATTTCAAAGATTTCACCACCGTGTAGAAAAGTGACCTCACAGTGTAGATTGTTAATTGTAGATCCAATACAATGTTTATGTATTTCTTTGAAAATTAATAGCCTCTTTCTAAATCATTAGAAACATTTTTTTAAATTATTGTGATGGGGTTTTATATGCACTTTACAAGAACATGCATTTTGCCTATCTGCTCATGTAACTTGCACTCTAAATAAATGTACACTCTAATAAACAAATTTACTCTAAAAATGTACTCTAAATAAATTTACTCTAAATCAATTTACACTTTAAACAAATTTACTCTCATATAAATTTACTCTTACTAAATTTACACTTTAAACAAATTTACTCTAAAATAAATTTACTTAAATAAATTTACACTTTAAACAAATTTACTCTTAATAAATTTACACTCTAAATAAATTTATACTCCATAAAAAAAGCCCCCAAGTTGTGTTGGATCTGGAAGTATGACATCATACTCTATACTGCACTGTTTCAACACACTTATGGAATATTTGATATGCAATAACTCCTAAACGGATTAAGATATCAACATGATTTTTTCACCAATTTGTTTTGTTAATAGTCCTCTATCATAAAAATTGACCTTAAAACTGAACAAGATTCATAACTAACAACCAACTATGACAACCCATTCCACTCGTTAACCACCTGTAGCCATAGGTCGGAAGCTACAGGTGCCTTGAAGTAATTTAAAGACTTATTCTGTTTAGAATTTAAAGCTTTATGTGAAAAAGATCAAATCTGTATCTGTCCATACACCTGTAAATTATTTCACTATTAATTCTGATTACTTATGACTTACTCAATGCAATGTGGGCTCCATCTTCTGGTGGGTATCCCCTCCGCACTGAATGAATAGCAGGTAAGGTTAAAGTTGATATATGGTTTTCTCTGGAAAGCAAAACAAATGCAGAATACTGATCAATGATGATGCAGCTCAATTTCAGAGTGCTCAGATAAGAATATATACTTCAAACTTGTTAATATTGTACTCTTGACTTAAATAAAACATGTTTTTGTTCTTCCCAACTTGAACAGAGTTACAACTGCATACCTCCCCCTCTAAACGAATATATAAATCAATTAGAACGGTAAATACCATCATGGTTCGCATGCCCATGCAAATTGACACCCATATCATGACCCGGGCAATTATAAAAATGGCATCACACACTAAGTTCCACATGGCATCCCATGTCCCACATGGCATCCTACCCCATATGTCCCACATGGCATCCCACCCCATGTCCCACTTGACATCCCATTCCATCCCTTGTCCCACATAACATCCCATCCCATTCCTTGTCCCACATGGCATCCCATCCCTTGTCCCACATGGCATCCCATCCCTTGTCCCACATGGCATCCCACCCCATCCCTTGTCCCACATGGCATTCCACCAGATCTCCCACCCCATGTCCCACATGACATCTCACCCCATGTCCCACATGACATCCCATGCCATCCCTTGTCCCACATGGCATTCCACCAGATCTCCCACATGGCATCCCACCCCATGTCCCACATGACATCCCATCCCTTGTCCCACATGGCATTCCATCATATATCCCACATGGCATCCCATTCTATGACCCACATGGCATCCCACCCTATGTCCCTTACATGGATCCCATCCCATGTCCCAAATGACATCCCACCCCATGTCCCATATGACATCCCATCCCATGCCGTGTTCAGCATGGCATTCACCATATCTCCCACATGGCATTTCACCATACAGTATGTCTCACATGGCATATGTCCCACATGGCATTTCACCATATGTCCCACATGGCATCCCACCCTATGACCCACATGGCATCTCACCCTATGTCCCACAAGGCATCCCACCCTATGCCCCATCCAATCCTACATGTATGTTCAACATTAATCCAACTATATGTACCAGATGACATCCCCCTATATCCCACATGGCATCCCTCCCTGTGCCTCACATGATATCTCTCCCATGTGCCCCATGGCATCCCACCTTATGTCCTGCATCAGTGGCTTCCCACCTGTTCCGCATGGCATCCCACCTTATATCCCACCATATGTTCCACATGGTATTCCTCCCAATATCCTAATGACATTCTACTTTATGTCCCGCATGGCATCACATCCCATGTCCCCATGGTTTCCTACCCTATGTCCCACATAACCTCCTACCCTATGTCACACATGGCATCTGAACCTATGTCACACTGTGTTACTCCTGGCATCCCACCCCATGTCCCACATGGCATTCCACCCTGTTCCACATGGCATCCCACCCCATGTCCCACATGGAATCCCACCCCATGTCCCACATGACATCCCATAGGCTCTATAAGAAGTCTCATCCTAGCTATCACAGTACCTGACTGAGCATACTATGTATGAAAGTGTCAGTTCATATAATAACTTATATGCAAATGATTTAATGAAATGGGGTGAGACACCATGTCCCACATGACATCCCACATCATCCCATGTCCCACATGACATTCCATCCCATGGAAATCCACCCTATGTCCTGCATGGCATTCCACCACATATCCTACGTGGCATTCCACCCTGTTCCACATGGCATCCCACCCCATGTCCCATATGGTATCCCACCCCATGTCCCATATGGTATCCCACCCCATGTCCCATATGGCATCCCACCCCATGTCCCACATGACATCCCATAAGCTCCATAAGAAGACTCATCCTAGCTATCACAGTACCTGATTGAGCATACTATGTATAAGAGTGTCAGTTCATATAAAAACTGATATGCCAATGACTTGTTGAAGGGGTAGGACTCCATGTCCCACATGACATCCCATACCATCCCATGTCCTACATGACATTCCATCCCATGTCATTCCACCCTATGTCCCACATGGTATTCCACCACATGTCCCACATGGCATCCCACCCTATGACCCACATGGCATCCCATCCTATGTCCCACATGGCATCCCATCCTATGTCCCACATAGCATCCCACCCTATGTCCCACATGGATCATATCCTTCATGTATGTTCCACATAAATCCAACCATATGTACCACATGGCATCTCTCCCAATGTCCCCCATGGCATCCCTCCGTGTCCCACATGGCATCTCTCCCTATGTCCCCATGGCATCTCTCCCTATGTCTCCCATGGCATCCATCCTTATATCCCACATCAGTGGCTTCCCACCTAATGTTCCACATGGCATCCCACTTTATGTCCTACCATATGTTCCACATGGTATCCCCTAATGACATCCTACTTAATGTCCCACATGGCATCACATCACATGTCCCTGTAGTCGCCTACCCTATGTCCCACATAGCCTCCTACCCTATGTCCCACATAACCTCCTACCCTATGTCACACATGGCATTCCAACCTGTCACACTGTGTTACAAGTGGCATCCCACCTTATGTCCCACATGGCATTCCACCCTGTTTCATATGGCATCCCACCCATGTCCCACATGACATCCCATAGGCTCCATAAGAGGTCTCATCCTAGCTATCACAGTCCCTGATTGAGCATACTATGTATGAAAGTGTCAGTTCATATAATAACTTATATGCTAATGAACTGTTAAATAAGAATAAAAGGTCGAGTCAAATTTGTATGCCTGATATAGCCCTTAATGTATACCACATGGTATATATCATATCATATGTCCCGCATGGCCCCCATCCATGTTCCACATGGTATCCCTCCCTATGTCCATATGTAGTCACATCCTGTCACACTCCCTGACTGAGCATATTAAATAAAATAAAATCTAATCAGTTCATATACTGTAGCAACTTTATGCATATGACCACAATAATAAAGGCAAAGTTTAATAATCATGCCTGCTACAACCATTGGTGCCCAAATATTTTAAAGAATTTAAAGGATTTTAAATCTTCAGTGCTATGAGAGACGCTTGAAGATCTCTGAAAATTATTGGAAAATTATATCATTTTACAGTTATCTTCTAAGGAAATATCAAATGTTTTGTAGACATTTTAAGAAAACTAGTCTTCAATCTGTCTTAAATGTCTATTAAAAACTTTAACATTTTGTAAGGAAATTTAACCTTCCATTAAAATATCTGAAGAAATTTAAGCATTTTCTATGGAATTCTCAAAAAACTCTGCAACATTTCTGAGGAAATCTCAGAAAAAACTGGAGGGCCAGATGGATGGACAAAAAAAACACTGAAGGGCAACTGAGCTCATGTTATCCCTCCAATAAATGTTCAATCATAAAATCACACTAAGATACAAACTAGAAGTATGAAGTAAGTAAGTCTCGCCTGGCATATATTTTGATTTTCTCATTTTACAATTAGTAATAATGTATGTATTTACAAGTAAAAGAGATTATAAAAAAGTATTATGACTTCTATGGCCATGGTTGGCAATTGTAAATATCATCCCTGGTAATTAATAATGCAAACACAACCCACAACAATACATATCTCATCTGGCTAGACCTGTTCCACAAAACTCTATTGTTATGCAAATAACAAAATTAGTATGAATACAACACTTTATTTTATTTATTTAGTGTAGTATAATCTGACCAGATATATACATACACAAGTATTTTAATTATTATGTAAATATGCTAATTCAAATGAACACAGAACCAGGGGTGTAGCTACCGAAAGGGTGTGGGCAGTGTCACACCCCCCAACTGCAATTTTTGTCAGGAAAATTGTGACTTTGTCAGAAAATTTTCAACGATTTTCCTAATGATATGAACAATCGGAAATGAAAGCCATGCCAGTAAAAAATAGTTATGTCGGAGAAATTTGAACTTTGTCAGGAAATTGTTGTTATTTATGACTTTAAAAATGGAACTCCTTCAACTCATGTTCATCGCTAATCAATGCACATTTACATTTCTTTGTTCTCAATTTACAGAGAAAAAAAAATGTATTTACATGATTAAACACATCAACTAACTCCTTGTCTGTACAAGACTGTTGATCTTGTTTTCAACTTCTTGAATTGAATCACAATTGAAGCTATTGTTTCAACCAGTTTTATAATATAAGAGATCAGATAAAACCCTTGTCCCTTATAACCATGGCAACTTGTGGTTGCTGCAAGTTGGTAGAATGTAAATTTTGTTTATTTGAATGGTATAATCATAAGAAGTCCCTGGCATAACAATTACGAGAAAGCAAGTTTTGTCACGATCAGGATGGAGAAAAAATGCAAAAAACCTGTCAGAACTAAGTTACAATGTGGACTGTGTAACCGACAATTTGATGATGACTATGGGAAAAACCTTAATGTGAAATATCATTAGGATCTATTTTCAAAAGGAGTGCATATACCATTTGAAACTGTCAATGCTCAGTTAATCCGTTTGTGGCGTCTTTTATATACTGTATATGAAGATTTATTTTCAAGTAAAGTTGTCAGTTTTGTAAAAGTCTATTCAAGATACACCTCTTGCATAATGTTTGAAAATAAGCTGTAGAATATCTGATTATGGGTTGATGGGGGAAGCTGTAGAATATCTGATTATGGGTTGATGGGGGCCCTATGGCAAAGCTAGGGATGGGGGTCTTATATATCTTAGGTGTGGAGTCCTTTCATTAATATGATATTACATTTGAATAAAAATTGGGCATTTTATTTCTTTGCTCCATTGTCGAAAACTTATACTTAAAAGATTGTTGATTTTTGTAAATAGTACCTACACATTTGAAGGGACCTGTTTGTTTGGGCTTTCATCAGTTTAAGGTTGAATTTTAACTTTTCAAGGACCACAGGCTTACAATTTCCTTGGCATAATTTCTGAAAATTATACTCAAAATTATACTCAAATTTTTGCGACACCTATGGGGCAGTTGCACCCTGCGGTGCTCCATAGTAATCAGGCTCTGACAGAGGCACATGAGCCTGGCTACAATTCTAGATCTCGTTGATGTCGTATCTATTTTAATTTATGGTTTATCACAAGTGTCTATGTTTTTATGCAAAATAGTTTGTGCAACTTACTAACAAGTATTGAATGACGCCTGTTGAATGTTGAGTCACATACAGACATGAATATTTAATTATAAAACATAAAGGCAAGTTACTTAACTTGGAATGGTGATCTATTATGAATGTCAGGAATGAGGTGTTGCTATTATTTAATTAAGATTTTCATACACCAATGGCTTCCATCATCAATTGTAAACAAGCTGACTGGTACAAGATAAAGTCAACAATGGTGTTTGTAGAGATAACCCATGGTAATATGACACAAAATATTTGTGGGTCAATAGTGATGAGAAAAACAAATAAAAAATACATTTTGCATTTTTTCTTCTTCTGTAGTTCATAAAAAATGGTACCTAAATGAGCGCCCATGTTTCAGTTTAAAACAAAAGTCCCCATGTAAAATGGAAATGTATAGGGGCCTAAATAGTTCAGTTTCCATGCTGTTTTGGGGTGATATTACCATGTAAATATGTGTTGATTTTAGATAAAATATCAGCCATAAAATGCCTAAAATCGCAAAGCTTCTGGGGCTTCGCCTCTGGACCCCACTAGGTGCCCTAAGGTGGGGCCCTATACCCCACACCCTTTGGGCTAGCGCATTGACGCCAATCAAAGATTTTGTCGGAAATATTCCTTCACACCCCCCAATAAAATTTCTTAGCTACACCCCTGCACAGAACTCACAATTAATGCTTTCCATACCTGTGGCAATAAGAATATACATGTAGAGCATTCCTAACTTAGTAATGAGCAGAGGTTTAACATTCTGCATGGAATCTATTATACATATAACCTGCTTAACATGCACACATCACCTTACCATCCAGCATAAACAATTGTCTTCTCATATATCATTTGTGTAAAAAAAAAATTACATCCACCATAATTTAAGAAATATCAGAAAAACATATTTCCATTGTTATGCAAATTGACTAATTAGTATGCACATCCCAAAACCAAGCTCTTTTATTCCTTTACCCCTGTGTCACTTTACATGAAAGTATACCTATACCTATGCCTAACATTCTGCATGGAATCTATTATATATACAACCTGCTTAATATGCACACTACAACACCATTAAGTTTGAACAATACTCTTCACATAAATAATCATTTGTGTTAGCAAATCACCACACCCACCTGAATTTAAGAGATATCATAAATACAAATATGTTCATTTAAGCTTACACTGTCTACTGGTTTCATAATTAAAACCGGTTCCGCGAAACCGTGGTTTTGGTCTGATTCATAATTTCTTAAAAAACGAAAAACTGGAAGTCCTGAAGAATAAAAAAATCACTGTAAAATTTCTCCAAAAATGGTAAATTCAATAATATTATTTTAATATACAAAAAGTTTGGGCTTTGTGTCAACATGTTTTTTGTAGTATCTTTTGATATATTTGTGAAAATATGTGATATTTTATGCAGATCCAAACAATAAATACGATTGAGAATGTTTGAATATAACTAGTCATAATTGACCTGTAATAACAGGTTCGATGATGTCTTTGTGTCTTCTTTCCCTGACCACAACAACTGTACCTTCATCTCCCTTTATTTGAAGTCATGACCATTCTCTCCAGAGTCCTTTTGTCTTTAAAAATACTTGGGCATCCATTATAAATACAACATAGCAAAGTAGCACAAGACCATTCATTTACAATTAACCCCAGCCTATTTACTGCCTGGCCCAAAACTTGTACTGTACTTCACTATAATACAAGCTACAACACAATAATGTCCATGTGCTCCACTTAACAGCACCTGGATACAAATGATACTTCTAGATGCGTAGTCCGGAATTCAAGTAATGTCATAGTAACATGATTAATGAATGGGCTTCCACAAGTCTTATTTTAAAACTTTTATCAACTTTTGAAAGTTTTTTTTAATTTGAATCTAGCTTTCTGCTTGGAAAACCTGTTGCTATAAATAGCATGGTTTAGAGGAGAGTGAAATATTGCGGGATCGTTATGGAATAACACAATGCAAAAAGAAGATAAATTTTCCCTGTGCTATCATTTACCAGGAAGCTGGTATGTTTCACAATGAGATCGCAAGAGAAAAACGAATATTCATCCCCTCAAAAAGTATGTATTACTTCTCCCGATCTCATATTCATGTGTAAAATATACTTTTGAACAACAGTCCTGGTCAAAATTGTTTAGATTTAAAAATGAAAAAAAAAATCATGCATTTTGTTTTGAAAAATGTCTTGTTCCCTCGTATTTATGTTTATTCATAATAGTACTAGCAATAAAATCTTCCATTCCAATCACATGTTGTATGTAATTGACCCAAGGTTAGTGTGTTTCGCTTGTGGGTACAAGCTCAAATGATTTCATTGGTTTAAAGTGGAGCAAGTTCATATGTTTTTTGAGGACGTTTTTAGGTGACAGCCTGTTGGCATGCATAAATTAATCATATTAATCTCTGCATCCGGCTCTGCATATCGTTTCACAAGTAGAAAGTACAAAAAGAATGTTGAAGTACAGATATTTTCTGCTGTTTTACACGATTCTGAGTGACCAAAAATAAAGCTTATAATTTTTAAATGTTTTAATCAATGTTGAACTAAATCTTCTCTTCAGAGTGCCAAAGAATTGCTTTTGTTTGGGTGCGTGTCCTGTGTGTTCAAAAGAAAATGTTCGTAGGTTTTTGCTAAAACAAGGTCCGGTTTGAGTAATTCAATTTAATTTCTAATCATGATGTATTCAAATCACATATTGTATTATTAGTATAGAGATTACAGGTAATACAATTTTTTTATTTTATTATTTTGATAAAGAAAATATGAATTTTGTGGGAAGTGGGACACCACTTTTCATTAGCGGGCACTTTCTTTTCTGCCTTATTACTAAATCAAACAAATATTGCCACATTACTCCCTTGTTATATTCACTACATTGGTTACCGGTTGAAATGCGTATAAGATACAAAATACTTGTTCTTGTTTTTAAATGTATCCATAAAATGGCCCCAAAATATCTTCAAAACTTAATAATTTCATCAAACACCACTTATGATCTAAGAAACAGATCCGCAGTCTGGCTTAATGTACCCAATATTTCATGTATTACTCTGGGGGGTAGGGCATTCTGCAGACTCGGCCCACTTTGGTGGAATGATCTCCCACTTCAAATAAGAAAAATCAATTGTCTTCACGTGTTTCTGAAATCAATCAAAACACATTTGTTTATGGTTTATTTTAGTAAGTAAGTATGTATTGTATTCATGTAATTCTTTGTAAAGCGTTTTTGAATATGCTTGTATAGAAAGGACGCTATATAAATGTATTATTATTATTATTATTATTATTACACTCCTGTTCACGCAATTTTAGCACATTGAACAAGGTAAATACCATATAAGGCTCTAGGGTGGGAGCCTTTGGTGGCTTCAGTGTAATAGAAAATGCCACCACCCTTGCACAAACGGGCCAATTAAAAGTAAAAGCATAGCAAGAATGATTATTGAACTTGAAAAATAACAGAGACCATGACAGTGTCTATTGCACCAACACCCAACACTGCACCAATTGTTATGGTACTCATCCAGCCAACCAATTCTCCTTCTCAAAAGACTTCCCCACCTGGCTTCAGGGAAAACAGATAACTAACTGAAAACCCTACATCCCAGCACCACTTCCCCGGAGGCCAGCAAGCAATTCCTTACTTTCCTCCACACCGAACCTTCCTACTCGAGTACAGTCTCCTCAAACACCAATACCGCATCCCTAATACAACTTAAACTGACTCGCAAGGCCAAACTGAGCTCACATGGCTCTTCTTACCAAGTCCAAAGGCAAAAACCAAGCCCCACCCATTACACAAACCACCTCCACCACCACCTCTCTCCCGAACATTCCTCCTTTTCTAAGACCCCCGCCCCTACCCCAACACCTCAAACACCATCAAACTCAAGCCAACCTGGCCAACAAATCAACAAACAACCCACCATCCAAACCCACATGTATGACACTGAAGAGATTAGGATTGTTAGAATACCGAACCCACCGAACATAATTCTCATCCAATTTTCAAAAACAACCGCTTCCAAAGAAACAGGGACAGATCCACCTGCTCCATACCCAAAACCTCCAAACCCCCTAACCACCCACAATCCATGGTTCAACAATGACAGCAAAACCACCATTAAGAACAGGAAAACAGCCCTCAGAAACTTTAAAACAAACCTTAGCACCCACAACCTCAACCTCTTTCACATCAGCCGTGCCAAAGCCAGGCGCATTATCAAGGACAGTGAAACCAACACTTGAAACAACTTCATCTCTTCTCTCATCACCAACACCCCCACCAAGAACATTTGGAGTATGGTAAACAGCTTCCACAGCATGATGGGCAAGTCTCCCATCTCCCATTTCTCCTGGAATGGTAATCTTCTCACCGGGAAAAGGAATATTGCTAACCACCTCTTTCAACAACACCTCATCCTCGACCAACTACTCCAATGCTTTCAAAGCCAAAAAAGCTTGTGACGAAACCCGGAGTATTACCTTTTCCTCCGACAACACTGAAAGCTACAACACCCCTCTCACCTTATCTGAATTAAAGCAAGCCATCCACAATGCTGGCTGCACCTCCAAGGGCCCAGATAACATCCCATACCAGTTACTGAAACACTTCCCCAAAAAGGCTGCTGCTACTGTTTTCACCATCCTCAACCACATTTGACCCTCACACTTCTTTCCCTCTATCTGGAGGACAGCTATCATCACCCCCTTTACAAACCGGGGAAGGACGGCATCGACCCCTCCAGCTACCGCTCCATCGCCCTCACCTGCTGTCTCTGTAAAATTATGGAAAGGATCATCAACCAGAAACTTAACTGCTTCCTTGAGACCAACAGAATCTTCTCCCCTCACCAAAGAAGCTTCTGGAAACGTCGCAATACCTAGAACCAGTTAATCACGCTCGACACCGCCATCTGGGAATCCTTTGCGAAAGGAACACCTCATTGCCATCTTTTTTTACCTCAAGAAGGCTTTTGACACTACTTGGAAATACGGCATTGCTGCAAGCTTCACACCATCGGCCTTAGAGGCCACCTCCCCATCTTTATCCAAAACTTCCAATCACCCAGGCAGTTCCAAGTTCGTATTGGCCACACCCTCTCCAACCCTGTGCCCCAAGGCAGCATCCTCTCCCCTACTCTCTTCAACCTGAGCATTTTCAACATCGTGTTTGTTTGTTTGTTTGTTTGATGAGGTCTTAACGGCACCACGACAACGAAGGTCAAATTGTGCCTGAGAGGTCAGATCATTTTAGAGGTAGTAAGGAAAGAGACCAGGGGAAGAATGAGAGAAATTCAAGAACAAAAGCCAGAAAGCTGTGATCGAGAGAGGAGGTGCATGGGTAAAACTAAAAACAGAGTAGAGAGGGGGTGGAAGAGGAGGATTAAATATGGTTGTAGAGGGATGCATGCTGAAGGAAGGAGACTATTTTATCTGGAGGATTTTTTTGGAAGAACTCAGCAATTGAGTTGTGGGAGCGAGAGAAGCTCTGGGAAGGTTGTACAGGGGCAAGCAAGGAGAACGTGTTGGATTGTAAGGATGCAGTGGCAATTGTTACAGAGGGGTTGGGGGAACCAATAAGGAGGTGGGAGGAGTGAGGTGGGTGTGACCAATTCTAAGACGGGTAATATGAACGTTGTCGATACGAGAAAGGTTGTTGATGGTGGATTTGATCGGGATTGTGGGCTGGATAACATGGAGTTTGTTATCAATTTGGAAGTTCCATAAGGTTTGCCAGCGGTCACGAACAAGAGAAGCGATAAGCGGTTTGATGTCAGAGAGGGTTTTTGGAAAAGGGGAAGGGAGGAGGTTAAGGGCAAGCTTAGCGGCTGTATCACAACCTTGGCCCCAACATCAAATGTGCCCTCTACATGGATGACTTCACCATCTTCTACTGCTCCCCTAGCTTTTCACTCTCGAAAATAGGCTCCAACTTAGCCTAAACCGGCTGTAAGACTGGTGCAACAATAACGGTTTTACATTCTGCATACACTTTTGTCATTTCAACAACCTCCACCCCAACCCGAACCTCGTGCTCAACGGCAATCACATCCCAAAAGTTGACCAAACTTAGTTCATGGGTCTAACCCTGGACCCCAAACTCTCCTACAAGCAACACATCACCAACCTGAAAGAGAAATGCAACAGCTCCCTCAACTTTCTCCGCCTCCTCTCCAACACCACTTGGGGTGCTTGATGACCCCCATACTCTCCTCAAATCTTCAGGCTCACCATTCGTGCCAAGCTCGACTATGGCAATATTGTCTACTGTACCGCTCGCAACTCTTACCTCAACCACATCAACACCATCCAAAATGAAGCCCTTGGGCATTGCCTGGGTGCCTACAGGACCTCCTCCATCACCCGCCTTCACATTAAAGCCGGTGAACCCCCCTTCCTGCTAAGGTGTATAAAGCTTAGCCTTTCCTATGCTTTTAGAGCCCTCACCAACTCACAAAACCCTATCTACAAATTCATTAGGTATCCCAATTTCTCCACCCTCTTTGATACCTCCAGGGCCATCCCCTCCCTTCAGCTTATGCATCAAACCTGACCTCCACCATCTTGGCATCAACCCCGCACCAAGGAAGGCAACAAGACAGCTGCTGCCGCCGTCATCCAAGACATCACCCTCAGTAGCAGGCTTCCCAACTACTCGTCCATCTTTTCAGCCGAGGCCAAGGCCATCATGTTTGCCCTCAACTATATCGAGTACAGCCACTTTCCCATCTTCTCAGACTCCAAGTCTGTCCTTACTTCTTTACTCGACCTTAAGTGGGATAACCCCACGTCCCACCTACTCGTCCATAAACTCCTTTCGCACCCCCTCTGCAGGAAAAGTATTCTTTTCTTCTGGATACCCAGCTATATTGGCATCCATGGCAATAACAAAGCTGATTCAGCCGCTAAGCTTTCCCTCAATCTCCCCCATACCCCCCTTTCCCAAAACCCTTTCTGACACCAAATTGTTTATCGCTTCCCTTGTTCGTAACTGCTGGCAAACCTCATGGGACTCCCAAATTGATAACAAACTCCACAATATCCAGCCCACCATTCCGACTAAACCCACCATCCACAATCTCTCCCGTAACAACAACGCCCACATTACCCGCCTTAGAATAGGTCACACCCATCTCACTCAATCCCACCTTCTTACTGGCTCCCCCACCCCTCTGCAACAATTGCCATCGCCCCCTCACAGTCCACCACGTCCTCCTTGTCACACACAACTGCATAGCCAAGCTCTTACAGAAAAAACCAAGAATAAATTTATTTCCTTCGTTCATCATACTGTAATGCACTTTATTGAAGTGTTCATATAGTTTGTTTACATTACGGGTAAAAATCCCGTTTTCGAGTTAAAACCGGTTTTTGTTTTGAAAACCGACCGGTTTCATGCCGGGGCAAAACCGTGCAAGCTTATGTTCATTGTTATGTAAAAAGTCTAATAAGTATGCATACGCAACCTCCCAATCATGCTCATCTGAGCAGAACCAATGTCCTCTACCCCTGTGCCAAGTTACGTGAATATTCACCATTTATAACTTAAGATCTCAGGTTAAACATTTTCCAAGTCTATTGTTATGCAAATAACCTAATCATTATGCACACTAACCTCACCATTAAGTGTGAACAATGCTTTTCACATAACTGATCATTTGTGTAAGTAAAAAGAGATATCATAGATACAATTATTTTCATTGTTATGCAAATAAGCTAATTAGTATGCACACACATCCGTCAAATCATGCTCAACTGAACAGTACCAAAGCCCTCTACTACTGGGCCAAGTTACATGAATGTTCCCCTTTCACAACATAAGTTATGTTCTCAGGTTAAACATTTTGTATGAAAGTCTATTATGCAAATAACCTAATTAGTATGCACACTACACTTTACCACTAAGTGTGAAAATTGCTTTCCAAATATATGATCATTTGTGTAAACAAAATCACCACACCCACTTTAATCTAAAAGATATCATAGATACAAATATTTTCATTGTTATGCAAATAAGCTAATTAGTATGCAAACTCAACCAACCAATCATGCTATTTGAACAGTACTAATGTCCTCTACCCCTGTGCGAAGTTACATGAATGCATACCATTCGTAACTTCAGTGTGAGCTCATGTTAAACATTTGTGGACGCCGATGACGCTGCCACCGCTGACGACAGGATGACCCGTGTCTCGAGACAAAAGATTTAAATATGGAAAAAAGTTAGGGGAATTCTCCCTTGTACCGCCTATAGATGTAATTTCATCTTCACCAATCCTCCGCGTGCACATAGAACCTCCACCGAAATTCTCCATTTTTCCCGTTGATTGGCGTAACCCATACTTCTGCCCATGTCCTCCATCCTGTCTCTATTCTCTCTTTTTCCACTGTGCGGAGCCATGTAGTTTTGGGCCTTCAACTCTTCCATAATTACCTCAGAACTTCCTTACTTAGGGTCTCATTTTTGTGCAATTCAGCAGTTCTCTATTGCTAACCATTTCTTCTCACCTGATGTTCATTATTTTGCTCAGACATTTATTTAAAAAAATGTCAATTTACCTATACTTACCTTCCATGCTATAAATATACGATCTGGTCCAACAATCTGATTCTAACGCACTTTTAAAAACGTAAATACCAACCAAACCCTAACCTCCATTATACCTCTATAATATCCCTCACTTTACATTCCACCGGAGCCTGAACGAGAGAGGAGGTGGGCCGGGACGCATGGAAGGTAAGTATAACTCTTGTTAATATCCCCGCTACACTTAGTGGGGTAAATTTGCTTCAAGTTATATCTCATCTTCCATGCTATTAATATGCAATCAGATTGCAACCGAGGATTGGAAGGAAGGAAGTTCACGTCGAAACCCATACAGAAGGCTGGTCCTAATACTCGTACCAGTTTTATCCTACTTAAAGGATTGGACTCCTTATCCTCTTAAGGACGAAAAACCTCTTAATAGGAATTACTAAACAATAGTAAATAATTCCTAGTTACAGTCAAACCAAACAGGTCACTACCCGTTATCAGTAACTTAGGCAAATCGCCGCATGAACCAGACTTAAAAAACATGCCAATCGAAAAAGCGTTCTGACACGTTATAAACATCATAGTAGTGTCTAAAATAATGCAACAAAACTCACTCACCAAGTTCGTCCACGAGACGGAAGCAGTTAGTAATTACATGATTGGGAACAAAGCGTGTGGTAGCTAATGCGAATTGAAGAATTCCTGAAACATGGAAAAAATTCAGAAAAAAGTTAGCGGGGTAACACGAACTTCGTAAAGTAAGTCAAGCAAATACAAGGGAATAAATGCAGCATGGGTTTTCCAAACAGCTGCACTGATCATCCCGTAGAGCCATGACTTTAACCTGAGTGCATACCCTGGCTGTTCCATGAATAGCGCCGACCATTTTAAGAGATTGCTTTTGGATGATCTATCGTGAGATAGTGTCTTATGACACAGTACTATGAGATCTCCATAACGAAACGAAGAACGCTTTTGTTATGCCAAGCATGGAGTGCGTATTTTAAAGCAACTCTAAATATGCCAGACGGGCACTATATCCCGTTTGCTGGTGAGGTCTGAAGGCGCGAAAAGTGGAGGTACAAGTACCAGATCCAGACAAAAGATGAAAATGACAAATAGCACATCTGTGCTTAGTAGAGTCCATGGAAAGCGGAAAACTCTTTTAACCATCAATCCCAAAGTGGGCACGTGGAAAGTGGCTCAAGCAGAGCTTCCCCCAGTGTGCCTAAGACAACTTGCATGGCACACAGGGACACAAAATGACTTCTCAGAAAAAGATCAGTGGACAGAGACCATACAGTCAAATGAAGTGTTCTAGGACTGTGGTGTGCATTTTGCCAGAGCTCAGGAAAGAGATATAAGTGGTCTCTGACCAGAGGCTCTACAGGAAGCCTGCAAAACATTTGAGCAGTTGAGGGAAACCACAGTTGGCTGGGCCAAATGGGTGCTACTGGTCGTACATCGCCCTGTTTAGCACCTTCGGCGGAAAGGCGCAACCCACGCAGTGAGTCCCTTTAAAAGTGAATGCATTGACTCCGAAACCCGCGGATAAGGAGTCAGGATGCAGAGAATCGGTAGCTTGTGATCGTCCACGGACGCGGTCTGACCTACGTCCAAAATTTCGAATGTTGTCTAGATTGCTCTGGTCACCTGTGGTAAGCACGCCCATCCTGTGGGAGTTCCAATCAGGCGATACGACAGATCCGTGATCGTGTTCTCTTAGTCCGAGAGGTGAATGGCCTAAAGGCTGACATAGTTCATCTTGCACCAAGATAAGAGAAAGGATTCCAGAAATTCCTAGACTCTGTTCCTCCCTGTCTAAAAGAGAGGAGTCCACAACAGTAGTGAAATATCAGTGCGTATCTAAACCGTTTTCAGCACTAGCGGTAAAAATTTAAAGGTGCCCGGCCTCCTGCCTGTGATTTCAGCATTATGTGCTGAATATACCAAGTACCTGCCCAAGTTCCTGCGATTAGGGACCATGTTAAATGTGCTCCCCACACCATCCAAGATGCATTCGTCACCACTGACAATGAAGGTCTGATGGGTGGAAATTTCACACCTCATCACAGGTGGGAGTGGCTGTATCACCACTATACGTAGGTGGCCACTGTCTGCAGGTGTAGAGTGGGGGTACTGAGGTGTTGTGGAAGGGACCACAGGTCTAGCAGAAGGGGATGTAGGTCCCTCAGGTAAAACTTGCACATGGGGATTACATCCACCAGACTGGTCTATGAGCATCAGCCAGTCTCTCACCAGAGACATTCGCTGTGAGAGGAGGAAATCTGCTATCGCCTTCACAGCTAGCACTCTCTCCTCTATCAATTGTAAATGGCCTTATGTATAGTCCAGGACAGTCGAGGTCTCTGTGAGACCATCTTCAGCCCAAGGGGTAGATTTCAAAGACGTACTCCCCGTGGCTCGCATAGTCTAGGTGTGTTGAAAGTACACATCAGTGGCTGCTGGCCGGTGGTGCGTGGAAGGCAGCAGCCTCTCCTCCACGGCCTGTGTGACTCAAGACGGAAAGAAGCCTGGATATTAAGGAGTCCACGAAGGCAGGAAACATCCTTCCATGGATTAGCTCTAATTTTCTTCCTATGTCCACACCTGGGCTCAGGTGGGAAGAAAGGAAGCAAGAAGAAGGGAAGAACGGAAACTTGTCCTCTCTATTAGCGTTTCCTGCCTATTCGAAACTAGACAAACAATATATATATATATATATACTTAACCAAAGCTACCCTACAGGGAATATACTTATGACCCCTATGCGGGCGAGACAACACTGTGGAAGACATCAAACATGGTATGAGGCAAGCCACAGCAATTTAGTACACCAGAAAAATGAATTAGATAGACTTACAGTATATCTGAAAAATTTGAAACCTGAGAAAATAAAACTTTGAAAATGCAGGGGTAGCGTGAAAAACACAAACCACTGTGATCTTGGTGTCTGTGGAGATAAAAAAAAAAAAGGTGAAAAGGGGGCGCAAGAGAGACTCCCCATGGTCTCTCCAGTGCTCCACAAATCAAGCACATGCATTAACAACTCTTGTCTTAAATCTGTGCTAGACATATGAACTCACGCTATGTATGGTAACGTAAAATAATATATACACGCTCTTGTACTAAATGTAGTTGTAGCTCCTTGAAGCTTGTTGCAGCCGACTCCTCAGCCATCCTGTGGTGACGTCAACCTCTTGCGCATCCACCAAAATCAAAGCAAGAAGTTGGCCTTATGCATAGAAGAACATGTACTGAAGACATTCCTAACATGTAATACATATGCACTGTATAATGCTAGGATATCCTCATGGCAGGGCTGGGGCCTGGGGTGAAAAACACGTCCACCCACAGGATAAGGGTCCTATAGACTAGCACACCAGATGCTCTAAGGCCTAAAAACACCCGCCACGAGAGTGGGACTCTCTTGTTCTGGCCACATGTTTTGCACGGGCGAATAGGAAAACACTTTACTTTAGTGTAATCTCAATGGGAAAAGTCCTGTAAGTCAGACCAAATATTTCCCTGTCCCATGGCCACCTCGTCTTACCTCAGGTGACTGGAAAAGCTAGACGAAAGTGCCAAACAGCGTAAAAATCTTCACGGTAGGGGCTGCAATGAAGAAAAATGTTAGAAAAAGGAAAATTTGAAGAAATTTTTGAACAGTTCAAGTGATGTTGTGACAGCAAAGCACTGAAAAGTGAGGGATGTTAGAGATATAATGGAGATTAGGGCTGCATTGGTAACTATGTTTAAGTTCGGTTAGAAGTGCGTTAGAATCAGGTCCTTGAACCAGATTGCATATTTGTAGCATGGAAGGTAAGATATAACTTGTAAAGTAAATTGCTTTATTATCTCCTTTATTCATTTTCCATGTTTCCCAACCATAAAGTAATACGAGAGTACCAGGGTTTTGAACAGTTTTAACTTTGTTTTCCTTCTGATCTTGTTTTAGTTCCACACTGCTAATCTATTCTTTATGTCACCTTCTTTATTCATTCTTGCACCAAGGTATACAAATTCCTGTACATCATCTATTGCTTCATCACCTACTGCTTCTTTATTGCATTAATTCTCATTGCTTTGGTTTTCTGGGTATTCAGTTTTAAGCCAACTTGCTTTGCTTCCTCATTTAGTCTATCTGATTTTAGTTGGATGTGTTGTTTTGTTGAAGACAACATAGCAATATCATCTGCAAAGTCCAGGTCATCTAGTTTGGTTGAGAATCTCCACCTTATTCCAGTTTCTCCATTTCTTACTGACCTTTTCATGATCCAGTCTATCACCATCAGGAATAGAAAGCCAGACATATTACAGCCGTGCTTTACTCCGGTTTTGGTGTTAAACCACTGTGATGTTTCTCCTTGCTCAACCACAGCACATTTGAAGTCGACGTAGAGCATTTTCACGAGTTTAATAAGTTTGTCCGGTACTCCATAAAGCCTCATTATTCGCCATAAGCTGTCTCTATATCGAAAGCTTTTTGGAAATCGATGAAGTTTACATACAGTGTTGCTTGACACTCGTTAACTTCTTCAATTATTTTCCGAGGGACAAATATTTGTTCTGATGTGTTCCTTGGATGGATGCTATCTATGCTGATGTAATTTCATTGAATGTAAGAAAACTAAGACAAAAAAAACCACAAAATAACACCATTAATAAATTTCATAAAATGTGATGGAGAACATACTCACTTGGCAAGTAATAGGACATGTCTGTAACAATTATAGAGGGCACTCTCAGCTGCAGTTTTGTATTTTATGTTATACCTCGGCCCAACAGTGTGTATCACAAAGCGTGCTGGCAATTTGTGGCCTTTGCTTAGTTTGGCATCCCCTGTTCTGCACACTGGGAGTGAAATGGGAAAAGATTAAAGTCTGTGACATTCTGTGTGCCATCTAGTGAGGTTTGTTAGTGTGAGCAATATCAATACATTAGTAACACCACTAAAAGCTGAAAAAAAAGCTAAATCCATCCGAGCAATTAGGCTTTAAGGCCGGTGCTTATTCCCGGTTCCCATGGCGCAAGCAGATGAGAGTACAGGACTCCCCCTTAAGTCCATCACAGATTAACTCCCCAGCAGTGCTGGTACTCATTTTACAGCTGAGTGGACTGAAGCAAGCACAGTAAAGTGCCTTGCTCAAGAACACAATGCAGCGCTCACAACGGGAATCAAACTCAGTACATCTCGAACACGAGCATGACTCCTTAACCACTGAGCCACAGAACCTTGCCACTCACACCATACCATACCAAAATTATGTAATTTCATTAACTCACACCACACCATCCAAAATTAGGGTACAAAATGATTCATATTATCTGCATTATTTCACCTAACAAATTGCTGCCATTCTGGCTTCTTGCTATAAATGGTAGAAAGTATCACCAAAGGCTCTGTATCAAGCGGTAAGTCTAGTAATGCACGTATCAGTTAAACCACGGTCTCCACACAATTTAGAGTAATGGAAAACTTAAAAGTCTATGGAAGAATAGAAATTGCAATGATTCCTTAAAGAATAAGTTCAGGCAAATCCATCTCATATGGAAAAAAAAGCTTCAAAAGAAACAGATTAGTGAAGAAATTGTTAAAAAATCTTATTCTGTTAAGCCTAGGAGATATTCAAGTTTAATAGGTGTCATGTGTGCAGAAACAACTGAAATCATACTACATGAAGTTGTGATGTTATAGCCTCTCAGATTTCTCAAAGTCTTTATGTATTCTAGGCTATCATATTTTGTCCTGCAAGTTTGTGGCTTTACACACACATCAGGAAAGTACAGTAGTAAAAACAGAATCTAGTTAGGTTAATATAATTTAGCACCTGAAGAAATATCGAGGAAAAATCATTCAAATAGTGAAAAAACTAAATTTAAATTTCTTTAAAATACATTAACAGTTGTTAAGAATGTGAGGATAAGACGCCAACCTAGCATAGTAGACTTACTACACCAGTCATTTCTACACAGATAAGACACAAGCTTTAGACTTTAATAACTCCCTAACAAAATAAGAGTTTTTAATGCTTTCTTCACCATTTTCTTTCTTTGAAAGTCCTCTTTCATATAAGATTAGTTTGTTTGACCACTAAACTAATTCTTTAAGGACTGGGAATTCTAGTACAAACCATTATGTTTTGATGTCATTTTCTATTTCAAAGATAGCTGTAACCTTGTGCTTTGTTTAAAATCATCTCTGTATTTTCTATTTCTGGAGAGAATTAAACTGGTCAACCACCTGTTGTAATATGGATAATAAACAACTTGTCCAATCTTTGTATATAATACATTCCTGTAGAATAAAATTCTGTTAATGTTCAATTTTTTTGTAAATTTTAAGATGAATTAAATTAATGTTTCCGAAAATAAAATAAACTTGAAATGGAAACTCCACAGAAAAGATCTTTAATACAAAAAAAATAATTAATGTAAAATGTATGTTTATGAACAAAAATTAAATGTTAGTTTAATTCCTGGTTTGTGGGCCCTACCGTATGCTCATGTCTGTGTGCTGTATCACAATCTGTGCCTTGGTTTTTTCAATCTAAAAATGTTGAAAATTTAAGCCTTCTTGACTCAATATTTTCTAATGTAAATCCATTTGTTTTTATTATTCTGCCAAAATATTTTGCAAAAAAAAGGGTAACTTCTTAATTCTAAAAACTTAAACTCTCAAACGAGATTAACCTGAAAAAGGGTTATTAAAGGATCAATTTGAAGAACAAAATTGATGAATTACATAGAGATAACCCTCCTTCTATAACATGTGACATTTTCCACAACAAAGTACTGTACCCATACAGACAACTTGGAACCCTAATTTTTTATACAACATTGGAAAAAAATTTCTACAGAAATTAATGTTGAATCTCACAAGAAATATAATATTTTTTTAAGTGCCTCTACTACTTATCAATGACAGCTGTAGTATAAACGTCTGTCACAAAATAGGACACATCTTTTGTTAGCGAACTACATAATGCAACACGTCTTTTTTTTTTCCAACTGCAAGATATCCGTAGGGTCAGGTACAAACGCACTCTACCTTTGATATCATTTTTCACCTCCCTGAGGAGTTCTGAGCCCCCCATTTTATACATCGTCTCACTGAAGGGGACCGCCTCCAACATGTTCTCATTTGTGGGATGCACCAAGGCCATTGCATCTAAAAATAATCCATCACCTTCCCTAGAATTGACAAAGTGAAAGAAAGGGGAGAAATTAAAACTGAAAGAACAGCAGGTGAATGAAGGCAACATTGACTGAATTGCTTTAAAAATACCAAACACTATGTAAGAGGCACAAAGTACCAGCAAAATCAGATACACTGTACAGTAAATGGCCATTTTACCAGGCCTTAATGTGCAATATTGTATAGAAAATTGTGATGAAGATATGATGCAACCTTTGAATTTTCTTACAAACTTCAAAAGAAGCAATGTTTTTGAACCATCCTCCATAATTCTCCTTTCCTTCACTACTCTAATTAATACATTCTGAATACAAACCACACCCCCATATTTCAACAACAAATAAAACTGATCATTTTCAATAACTGAAATTTATGAAAGAATACAACAGTTTGGAGAGTTCTGTTTGCTTTTCATACATCATAATTCCAGATCCTTCAAAAATCCTCAAATCTTGATCAAATAGACTTCCTCTAGCTCAAATCTTCATGCCCAAATTGACCTAATCCTCCAGGTCAGGGCATGAAGGCACATGCCTTCATGCCTTGATGTAATGTACATTGAAAATCGTGTATTACACAATACATCAAGTCAACAATCAAAACATTATGTAATCTAAACAATTGATAATGTAGAAGTCAGACTTGCCTTCTAGTGTTGTGCAGAAAATGAAATATTATAATTAAGGCTTGCAAAAAATTATGAAATTTTTCTTCTAAAAAAAAAGAAAATGGTCCATAAACGATGCGCGTCATTCAAATAGATTTAAACCCAATAACGCATCAAAACGCAGCATACAACATGATGGCCTGTACCCTTCTTTGGGCATTTGCCATGACTTTATTTAAGAACGCTTGGGCATTTAAGCATATACGCTCGTGCGACAAAGTGTATAGATTTCAATCAAGCATATATGAAATACACAATATACATAAACTACCATTCCATTTCTGAAGCCATAAACAATCAAACAAATAGCAAAGTACTGTAAGTGTGGAAAAAGACCCATTTCCTCAGGAAGTTGGCTTTCTAAACTCATTGTTTTCTCAGACTAACTGAGTTGCTATCTTGTGAGCATTAGGTTTTAAAATTCTAAGGTGTAGAAATTTTCGCATAGAAGTAAAAGGTGTCAGCTCCAAAAAAGCGGTGCAGTTTTTTACACAATAGAAATGCATAGCAAGGCATTTTCACTAGACCTCTTCCAAAGCTTAGAATCCTTTTCCAAAATACAAACACTGTTTTTCTAAGAATTTAAAGGTCTTCTTGAAAGGCCATTTAGCTGTAGATTCACAGACCTTTTAAGTTATTCCAGATAGGATGAATACAATGCATACAGAGTGATACAGGAAGTAAAAGGTTAAATGTCAGTGAACAGATGGCATAGCATACTATACATGCAGAGCTGTATGCAATCATTGACCTATTTTCAGGAAACAGGTCAATATTACTGCATGGGTCACATGCTAAATTAGAACAAATGCAATGGCTGGTTATTGAATGATAATACAATATTCTCTCAAGCAAATAAAAACAATGAGAAAACTATACACAGAAAACAATCAAATGTACAGTGGTGTTTTCAGCATAATTTTTAAAGTGTTATAAAAGTTTTGTTTGTTTGTTTGTTGATGAGGGCTTAAGGCACCACAACAACGAGGGTCAAATTGTGCCTGAGGGGTTAGATCATTTCAGAGGTACATGTAGGAAGGAAAGAAAACAGGGGGAGAATGAGAGAAATACAAGAACTAAAAGTCAGAAAGCTGGGATCGAGAGAGGAGGTGCATGGGTGAAGAAAAAACAAAGTAGAGAGGGGGTGGGAGAGGAGGACTAAACAAAGTTTTGTAACCTTTTTAAGTGTTTAAGTTGCACAAGAAAAAGAGAAGAATAGCATGATTTGGCATTTTAGATGAATGAATTATTTTGAAGTTTTAAATACAATAGCTTGAAATTGCAACTTATTATGGTAATGTTAATATCACCATTACAATACAGTCAGTAGAGGCTAGAATGATACTAAACATATTTGAGTTTGGTCAATTTTGGGATAAAGAGAGGTGCAAGAGAGTTTTTTAGAATAAGCTCAACGTATAAGCTCGCACAACTTTCTTTTAGAGGAATATTCTCATGGTTTTTTTGTAAAATTTTATTTGAAAGAGCATACTTGTAGAGCCAATTTGGTACAAAAATCAGGTTGATATTATATTCTATTCAGGAGAGAAGGAGTTTTAAAGATTTCCCAATTGCATTTTAAAGTTTTTGTACATGATGTCATAGAGACAATTCCATGGCAAATGTTTATGTGTTTCTTTGAACGTTAATTGGTTGTTTCTGTATGATTAGAAACAATTTTCTAAAAGTTATTGAAGTAGGGTATATTCGACAATGTATACAAATACCTGATTTTTATCTATTTATTTTTCTAGCAGGTTTTACTAATAAAAAAGGTTGATAAGATTTTAATGAAATAAATCAATTTTGTAGGAGAATGTGTTGCTGTGATGTCATACTGAGCCTTTTCCTATTCGTTTATTGGCATTTTTGTGATCCTTCAAATTTAAATATCTCCTGGTAGGAATAACATATCAACATGATTTTTATACTAAATTGTTTCTAAAATTGTTCTCTTTGTTTAGAAAGGTTACGAAAAACATGGGAATATTTCTTAAAGTTTCTTTCCATATAGGCCTCTCCTAAATAGCCACTTCCCTACTGTAGAAGTTTACAGAAAGTTTGCCAAAGCTTGTCACAAGTTTACAATTTCTATATGAGTGAGAGAAGAAAGTAAGGTGCCCTTTCTATCTTCTCTGGGGCATGACTGACCTGATTGCTAATTTTTCATTTAGATCTGGTCTGCATGGAAACAGGGATTCCTTCTCTTCCTCATTCTTTGAGTAATCTGGGATCTCCATGCTCTGCCATCGAGGCAACGTCTCCAGACTGACGATGCCTGAGGAGGTCTCCAGGGTATCCATTCTAAATCCAGGAAAGAAATAAATAAAATTAACATAAAAAGTATGTAGGCCGGTTAACTTGAGTTGCACCTGAATTGTAAAAAAAGTAAGGTTTTTTTTTGACGAAATTTGTTGAATCTGTTCAAAGGTATGAGCATTGCATGAGACTAAAATGTACAGTACTATCCACTAGGGCTGTGCATTTTCGTTTAATAGCCTAAACATTTAACAGGTGAAATTTCTGTTCGTTTAAACTGACTTCCCCCTCACCCTCGTCATTCCCCAAGCCCATTAAAAATCATTTTTAAATGTGGACAATTTTTTTACAGAATTGGTTCCATCTCTACAATACCCACCACATAACGTGATGGCCCTCCCAAAAATTAGCAAGGAATGTCACAAAACTTGAGTAGGGGCCTTATGATAAGTCTTCAAATTATCAGTAAGGCTTTAAAAAATAATGATCCATGGTTGAACCCGCTTTAAACAGATGCAGAAATGACATACCAGCAACTTTAAGTAAATTTGCCATGACTTGCAAGCATTTTTAAATGTTTTCAGCACTTATTACTTACTGTGCTGTAAAAGATTCCCAAAGTGCAACAACAATACATTTTTAGCACTATTTAATAAAGTTGGGCATTTTCTTTAATTTTCTTTTTCAGTATGGAAACAGAAACTTGGCAGTATAATTTTAAATTCATGAACGAGCTTGATATAGTGGACGTATTCATACAAGATTCATGAACGAGCCTGATATAGTGGACGTATTCATGCGAGATTCATGGACAAGCCTAATATAGTGGACGTATTCATTCCAGATTCATGAAGGAGCCTGATATAGTGGACCTATTCATCCAGGTTCATGAACGAGCCTGATATAGTGGACGTATTCATACGAGATTCATGAACGAGCCTAATATAGTGGACATATTCATGCGAGATTCATGGACGAGCCTGATATAGTGGACGTATTCAAATTCATGGACGAGCCTGATATAGTGGAGGTATTCATAGTGGAGATTCATGGAGATTTAGCGAGCCTGATATAGTGGACGTATTCATGCGAGGTTCATGAACAAGCCTGATATAGTGGACGTATTCATGCGAGATTCATGGACGAGCCAGATATAGTGGACGTATTCATGGAGGTTCATGAACGAGCCTGATATAGTGGACGTATTTATGCGAGGTTCATGAACGAGCCTGATATAGTGGACGTATTCATGCAAGATTCATGGACGAGCCTAATATAGTGGACATATTCATGCGAGATTCATGGACGAGCCTGATATAGTGGACGTATTCAAACGAGATTCATGGACGAGCCTGATATAGTGGAGGTATTCATGCGAGATTCATGAACGAGCCTGATATAGTGGACGTATTCATACGAGATTCATGAACGAGCCTGATATAGTGGACGTATTCATGCGAGGTTCATGAACGAGCCTGATATAGTGGACGTATTCATGCGAGATTCATGAACGAGCCTGATATAGTGGATGTATCCATGCGAGGTTCATGAACGAGCTAACAAAGTTGCATTCTCACTGCAGACACTGATACAATTTGTTTCATTAACAATCAGAAGGCTTTGCATATAATCACTCTACCACAAAATATGTTTCTCGTATTTTTAGGTTAGACTTAAAGAGAGTTATTGATGATTTTCGGAACATGACACGTCCAGGCCCTATATGTATGTATTACTCTGCAGAACGTTACCGGACTGACCTTGAGGTCACTGAAAGTGTAAAGTCACGTTTTTGATAACCACGTCAGATTGTAGAAAACATTGAAGTTCAGAGTGTATGAATTTTCATGTATGTTGGTGTATTATGATACTGAAATATTAAATTCCCTAAATTTTTAGGGCACCTAATGCACTTGTCAATTGTGTGACTCAACCCTACACCCCAGACAAGGTGAGTCATTGCACCAAAGTGGGTAGACAAAACATGTACATTGACGCATCACTCGGTCACTTAGGTGACTGACATTATTTGTGAAATGACTTACCCCAAATCAATCACCTCTGTACAAAGTCAATAGGTGTGAAGTAAATTGACTCACCCCAGAGTCACTCTGGTGGCTGACAATTTGGTACAATGATGCACATCTGAGTCACTGTTTCATACGTCAATGACCCACCTTTGACTTATACAACTGACAAGTGCATAACTGTTACTTTTGAACACGCGTAACATTAGTTAAATCCCATTAGCTTTTGCTTCAAGTTTTGCACGCATTCTTATTTTTCAACTGGCAATTTCCTCAAAATAAAAATAAGCATACTAGCAATTTTGTTATGGAGGAAAACCATTTAGGTGTGACATTTGATTCATCCCTCACTTTTGAAAATCACATTCATGAAAAAGTAAAGAAAAGCTAACCAAATCCTTGGACTTAATCAGAGAACTTTCACTTATCTTGACGAGATGTCACTTGTTCAACTAAATAAAGCTTTTGTCCGGCCTCACCTTGAGTTTGCAAATTGTATTTGGTCACCACTACGAAGAAAACACATAGATGCCATTGAGAATGTACAGAGAAAAGCCACTAAGCTAATTCATACACTGAGAAATCTATCCTATCCCAAAAGACTAAATAAGCTCAACTTGCCAACAATGACCTAATGTACAGCCTGGAAAGCCAGAGGAGATATGATTGAGGTATACAAAATCCTCTCAAATATTTATGATCCACAGGTAGCCAATTTCTTTGTTTGACTTCAAAATACAACAACAAGAGGTTCCAAAGCAAAGAAAATCCAACAATCTCATTGCTACACCAGCATTCGCCACAACTTCTTCATTAACAGAGTTTGTGGGTTGCGGAATTCACTACAAGTGACATCATGGATGCAATCAGTTTAGAGTTTTCAAAAACAGGCTGGATAAGCATTGGTGTGAGCGGGCTTTTTGCCTTCATCATGACTGTGATCCGTTGCTGAACTTAAGTCAAGCCAGATCTGGACCTTCAGGCATCTGCCTTTCATCCAGTATTCATCATAGGTATCATAGGTAGGTAGTCTAAGATTCCTCTGACAGTGTAAAAAATAATGGGCAAAATTTGCCCAACTTTTTACCCAATATTAGAAGATTTCTCCAACATTTAAGAAAGTGTATTTCCCAACTCTTGGTAGAAATATTCAACCAACTGTTGGGTTTCAATTTTGGTTGATTAATATTTGCACGATAAAAACATAATAGTAGTATCTAAAATAAAGCAACAAAACTCACTGAGTTCGTCCATGAGACGGAACCGGCTAGTGGTACATACATGATTGCGAACGAAACATGTGTTAGCTAAAGCGAATTGAAGAATCCCTAAACCGAGGAAACAATTTCGTAAGTACGCAACTTTGCAAGAGCCAAAAGTTAGCAGAGTAACATGAACTTTGTAAAGTAAGTCAGCAAATGCAAGGGAATAAATGAGACATGAGTTTTCCAAATGGCCGCACAAATTTTCCCATGAAAGGGGCCATGCCTTGAATCTGAGTGCATACCCTGGCTGTTCCATGAACAGTGCCGACCACTTTAAAGATTGCTTTTAAACGATCGATCGTGAGAAAGTTTCTCGCAACACAGTACAATGAGATTTTTATAACGTAAAGAAGTACGCAATTGTAACGCCAAACATCGGCTGTGCACTTTTTAAACTCCAAAGACGCCAGACAAGGCACCATACCTCATTTTCTGGTAGGTCTGAAGGCGCGGAAAGCGTGCAGAAGGAGTGCCAGCTCGAGTGAAAAATGACAATGACCTTCTTTGGTGGAAAGGTGCACTAAAAAGGACTCTTGTGCTTAGTAAAGACCACGGAAAGCAGAAAACTCTTAAATTAAGCGTCAACTCCCCAAGTGGACATGGGGAGGTGAAGGGGGGGGGGCTCAAGCAGAGCTTCCCCTATAAGCCTAACACAACTTACATTCCCCACAGGGATGCAAGAAGCTAAAGAAGGTTTGATTGCTTATCTCCCCAGTAGCCGTGGGTCAGTGACCGTCGACCTAACTGGAAAACCTTGATGGATGGCTACAACAGCTATGGGTGAGGGAGGAGGAAGGGGGGGGGGGGGGTCAACAACTCCTCAGAAAAGCCTTGCTAAGCCAAGGATCGGCGGACAGAGGCCACACAGTCAAACAAAGTGCTCTGGGACAGTGGTGCAGTTTACCAGAGCCTGGGAAAAGACAAAAGTCATCTCTGACCAGAGGCTCATACAGGAAGCCTGAAAAACGTGTTGAGCAGCTGAGGGAACATCAGTTGGGCGCTACCAGTCGTGCATCGCCCTACTTAGTACCCTTGGTACCAAAGCGAAAGGCGGAAAGGCGTAACTCACACAGTGAGTCCCTTTGAAAGTGAAACCGAAACCTGCAGGTCAGAAGGTAGGACACAGAGAATTGGTAGCTTGCGATCGTCCATGGACGCAGACTGACCTATGTCTGGGAGGTTGAATGTTGCCCAGATCGCTATGGTCACCTGTGGTAAGCACGCCTATCCTGTGGGAGTCCACTAAGGTGAGACAATAGATCCGTGATCATGTTCTCTTAAGGCTGACATAGTTCACCCTGCGCCAAGACGAGAGGAAGGATTCCAGAAACTCCTTGACTGTTCCTCTCTGTCTAAAAGATCTCTGTCTGAAAGAGAGAGACAACAACAGTGGTATAAAGTCAGCGCATATCTGAACTGCTTTGCTTAGCACTAGCGGTTTAAATTGTAAAAATGCCCAGCTGTGAAATTCAGCATAGAAATAAGCCAAGTACCTACCCATGTTCCTGTCATTGAGGACCACAAGGAATGTGCTCCCCACCCCGTTCAAGACATCTGTCACCACTTGTAATTATTAATTTGACAAACTTTTGTTTCTTCAATTTATATCATTACAGGACTGGTGAACATCCAGATATCTTTAAGTACATCCATTTTTGTGTTGGATGAGGACAATTAGAGCAACCACAGTCAAAAGACAGTGTCCATATTTAAAGACATTCTATTATAGGCACGATACAATATATATGCACCCACATTTTAATCATGCCAAATTGCCTTTTTAGTGCATTTGGTTCCATTGTGTAAATAGAGGAGCAGGGGAATCAATCAAATCTTCTGAAGAATTTGCAAATTGTTAAAAAAAATTCAGAGAGTATGTCAAAATTTGGGTTAATTTTCCTATGAAGTCAATTTCCTGAAACAATCTACCAACTTCTTTCACCCGGAACATTTGATCAATTTTTCAAATATTTAGCTAAATTTATTACAACAAATAAAGATACAAATCTAAGACAATATTGAAGAGCAATAATTGTGGTCAATAACTTAGAGATATAAAAATTCACATACGTTTCGTAATGTTAACCACTAAAATAAGAAAATTCTATTTTTTTTAGCCCGAGGCCCAGTGACGCTTTTATCCCAAGGCCCACTATAGCTATCTAGGTCCATCTCCTTTGCAAAATAAATTCTTTCCGCAACCTCTGCATCTATTATTTTATTGGCTGAAGTAACATTCCTTACTGCACTCCATATCGCAGCAGGTATTCAGACACACTTGCAACAGGACTCTTGTTTGAATCTGAGAAAGTGGTGCTTCTACTACAAGGTGGTTGTCAAGAGTTCTACAAGTTGAAGAACACAGTGAGAAATCATGTGACTTTCAGGTGGGGAGTTTGCACATGGCCGCAAACAGTTTGTGGAGATTATTCGCTGTGAAAAATGTTTGTGATTAAGGAGACTGCCAGATTCTTGCAGCAGCCGCTTTTATCGACAAAACTGCTTCCAACAAGTCGACCCCACACCGCATCACCAATCAGACAATAATGATGTGTCCCATGGTGAATGGGAAGTGGCAGGCAATTGCCTTCATTGCACCTGAGGTATACCATAGTAAAAGTACAGATGTTTAGGGTGATGATACTGGCGGTAAAACAACACTTCTGGCCGAAAGTCTTTACGATGAAACCAAAAGAGTGTTTTCATAAATATCAGAGAGCGATATTGAAGCGGCCTGGATGGGCCTTGTATGTGACAACACATACCAGACAGCCGGATTCACAGCAACATTGAGGACACTTCTAGACAAAGAAGAGGCAGGAGAATATTTTGATGTACAGTGGGATCCCCCTCACTTCGTGGACTTAGCATTTATGGATGTTTTCCAAGGAAAGTCAGGGACGTCTGCCAATTTCATCAAAAGGCTGGTAGGCCGGTCCAGTGTTGTCCATTATCTGTACCAACATGGTAAAATGCTAAGCCATGCCATGGAAATGGCAAAGACGGATGACAGCCTTGTACTGAAGCTGACAACCAGAATCAGTAGCACCAGGTTTAGTTCTTCCCAGTATATGGAATTTAAGAAGCTTCTCGACAGCCTACCTCTATTTATCAACGCGTTACGAGAAATCAACTTTTCGGAGGTGAAGGAGTTCTAGATTGATGGAATCGACTTTGTGATGGATTTGTGTGGGACCTGCGATATCATGAAGCCCATCATGGATCTTTTCATGGCACTTCAAAGCCACAGTGTTTCTTGCTGGAAAGTTGTTGTCTGATGGATCAAACTTCAGAACTACATGAAGAAGATAGGAAAGGTTTCCTCTTCAGGAAGTACCTGCAGGTATGTCTCTGCTGGAGTAGCACCTCCCCAACATCAGCCAAGGTACTTTTAAGAAGACGAAGTTGGTCCCAGATTGGCTTGTGGTATCTTCCAAGACTTCAGCTGAAGGTGACACTATTAAAACAGTTAATACGTAAAAGGTGCGTGAGACCGAGGATGTTGAAGTTGATTTGAAAAGGT